>JAFMSR010000013.1:30314118-30447039 GCA_022818135.1 Saxidomus purpurata
AAAAATGTTTTGGAATTGTAGAGGGAGTTAGTTAGAATAAGTTAGTTAAGATGTTAAGTTTAAAATAGAAAGTTTCAGAAAGCGAGTAAAATTAAGAAGATTGTTTAGAAATGAATTAAGTTTAGATTGACAGTAAAGCAAAGGAATAAATATGTTTTATGAATAGAAATAGAATTGTACTTAACTATTGGATGGACATGAACAACAACAAATTATCACAAATTAAAAGATCTTGTTTGAATCTACATGGGGTGGCTTATCAATTATGCTGTTTGAAATGAAAAAGAAATGGAGCTAATTCCCCAACCTTACAATAGCAACAATCAACAACAATGTTGGCTTTCCCATTTCAAGTCATTCCTTTTGCTACAATGGAGATGATAATGTACAAACATTTAATGATAATTTTATTTTTCGAGTATCTTTTCATGTAAAATGTAATACACTTGATTTTGACAATATTTCAAGAAACAAGAGTTGTCCTTCACAAGTGACACATGCACAGTCTGTGTCCTCTCCATGTGCTCTATGTAATTTCAAAATCTTTCCATGCATAAAGCATTCCATTTCTTTTAAACTCCAAGTGTGACCTTGACCTTTCTGGTAGGGACTTGGTTCTTGCATGTGATACATTGTCTTCATTTGCTGAACATTTGTGCCAAATTATTTTAAAATCAATCATTGAATGACAAAGATACAGTCTGGGCATAAATGTACGCATATAAACAGGATTCCATTACCTATAAACTCTAAGTGTGACCTTGACCTTTGAGGTATGGACGTGGGTCTTGCACATGACACATTGTCTTGATGTACTAGACACTTATTTAAAAAGCTTTCAATGCATGACAAAGTTAAAGCCCAGACACGAACAAATTTGAGGGCGGACAGACGGACGGACAGACAGTGCAATTTTAAAGTTCCACCATTCGGGAGCATAAAAAATTTGAAACTCATAAAGTTGTGATGTTTGTACTTTTTGAATCCCCTTCATACAAATTAATTGGATTAAGTATTTGTAAGATTCTAAGCAAGATATTATTGAAAGCTAGTTCTAAGATTTCTGTCATATCATTACCATGTTTGTTACTTACCAAATGATGAAATTCAAATTGGTGTGTAATTGTGAAATATGTATAGATTAATGGATTAAGAGACCTTCATTTGCTGGTGACATAATATTTGGCGCTACAAAAAAAGCAACACATTATAACAATTCAAGGCTAATGCCTAGACTGTAAACAAAGAGGACAAGAAGAAAAGAATTGGTGCATGACATTTAAAGGTGCTACAAAGATTTTTATCTTTAATTTTTTTTTTGGTAGAAGGTATTGTATTGTAATAAGGCATTTAGATCACACTTAATGTCCTTATACCTACACTGAATTGAAGTGCACCAATTAAATAACTATGCACTATAGATACCTTCTTTAAATAAAGATGCATACAATCATGTTCCCCAGTTCTTTGCAACATTGACGATATATTTCTAATAATTTAAAATTGTTTCTAATTTGACATCTGAATATTAAAAACTGTACATCCATAACAATATTTTGGTATTCCCAAGTCTCTGGGCAGTCTAATGAATGTCTTTGGGTAAATAGTTGGCCCAAAAGGATCAGCTTTGAAGTGAATATGATTTCTTTTTTATTGATGTAATTTTACCCTTTTAAAAATGGATCTTGTTAATTTTGGTGTAGGTAACAAGTTATGCGATTTGGTGCCACCTTATACAATTCTTGATGTTTCTGTTTCTTCAGCAAGATTCTTTTAAAATTGGCCTAGTAGCTTTGCTGTTAGTCTTATGATGTGCTAAAAGGTGTCTGAGCAGTTACCACTTAACAGTACAGAAATACTAAAAGAGCAGTCCATGACTGACTATGCACAGAATGAGAAAGTTGGTGTATTCATAGACTACTAATTTCATCTGCAATTTTCCTTAAATGATCTGATTCACTGTAGTCATCATTTGTTTGTATGTTATTACACATTACACAAATTCAAGTCTGTCCTGGCAAATATTCTGTGCTATGATGAAAAGAGCCTCTGATAGAGTAGGTTCTTGCCCAGACCAGAAAATCTTTCAATTTGAAGTTATATTATTGTGGCCAGACTGAATTCTTTTTTGATACAGATAGTTGCATGGTTCAAGCCTTTACTGAAAAATGTTCCAGGCCATGCTGGTATTGTATAACTTTGATATTTTTCTGCGCTTGTTTTGTACAAGTTGTCCTATCTGCTCACAGATTATACACGAGTCCAGTGAATGGGTGTATTTTCTTGTTGTATCTGGACTCATCATACTCCCAAGTCCTTTCTGAAACTTGAGGTATGCCGCACATTTCATCATCTCATGCAGGGCAGACTCAATGACTGAACCACTTCCATAATGCCATTATGCATTAGTGAAATATATGTAGTGTTCAATCATGTAAAATATCTAGATGTCTTTTAACATCAAATGCTGACACCTGCTATGAGTAACTATGTGCTATGTGTATGAACATTCTATTCCAGAACACAAGTAACTTCCTTCTTCAGGTTAAGACTCAACATTTAAATTTCAATAGCACTTTTCTGATCAAATCTGTATTAACCAATATTTTCTATATATGGCAAGAAAGCCAACACAGAAGGACAGAACTAGATGCCACATTGCATAGTACTAAATGTCAACATAATATCTTCAAGCAAAGGCTAGAATTCATGACAATTTCTTCAAAAGATTTAAGCATGGCAACAGTTTTATTGCTTGAACAGTTAATTAGATGAACTTCTATCATCAGAAACATTTTCTATCTTAGTGTAGAATATTTGCAAGAACAGACTGGAATTTATTTAATGTGTAGTAATATTCAGACAAATGATGATTACAATGAATCATATCCTTTAACGAAAATTAACGCTGGAATATTACAATGTTAATTCAAACCAAAACATCAAGAATTGTATAAGGTGGCATCAAATTGCGTAACATTTTAACTACCGTATACCTTTACCAAAAATAACAATGTTTTGAAAAGTGTGAAATTACATTAACAAAAAAGATATTGCATTGATATCAAAACTAAAACTTCCGAGCCAATCTTTTACCCAAAGACACCACTAGATTTCCAAATGACACCCACATAGTGCCAAAATATTATTATAATAATTAGCTGTCAAAACAAGAACAATTTACTAGAATATGTCTACAATGTTGCAAAGAACTGAAGAACATGTATTTCTTTTATCTTATTGTTTATAGTACCGGCCATACTTTGTATTTTTCAAAGGGTGAAACTGCCAAGACTTGGGGGCAAGTTGAAGAGTCAGATACAGATAAAATGGATTGCAGGTACTAGACCCTACAAAAAGACCCCTTGGTTATTTACATTCCTGGTGTATAGCACCTATACACTCAAGACTACCTCTGGGTTTCTAACCAGTTTATCTCGATATGGGTGAAAAATATTGAAAAGCAAGTCTGAAATTTCCAGTGCCGAGGCTAGGATTCGAACTGAGGCCCTCAGATTGGTAGTCTAGATCCCTAACCACTGTACCACAGAGCATCCCTGAAGTAATTAACTGTTGCATGAAGCACTTTTATGTACTTTTCATAAAAACACACCATTTAATGTAGGTTTAAGGGTTATCTAAATGAGTAATTACAAAACATAACCTGATACCAAAAGATAAACAAAAAGATGAATTCTTCGCAGGTCCTTTAATGCCTCACATCAATTCTAAATTTCTTGTTGTCCTCTTTGTGTACAATCTAGGGAATCGTCTGACTTTTTCTATGTGTCACTTTTTTGTAACGCCCCATATTAAATCACCAGCAGGTAAAGCTCTCTAATATATCCATTAAACTATACATATTTCACAATAATGCACCAATTTGATTTTCAGTGTTTGATAAGTAGCTAACATTGCAATGTTGTGATAGTAAAAATATTATATTTAGCTATCAGTTATATCAAGCTTAGACTCTTACAGGTTAAAAAAAATCTAATACAGGTGTAATGAATTTTGTCAAAATGAGGTGTTTAGACATCTTACATCAATAGACATTCCCAAAATTAAATTATCTTGTAATGTTCTCAAGAAAAGGAATGACTTTGAAGCCCAAATAAACAATTTTGTGAATTATTGCTTCTTTGTATGGTTACATTTGAAAGTCTCGCAAAAATAACCTGAACAGTAGCTAACTGAAACACCAACTATTTGCAATTATGTTGATGATATAATTCAGGACTTCATTAAACATTATGACATCATGCATCACACACTATGCTAGCAACTATTATTCCGACTTTAGTCTTCTCAAATCTGACATACTTTGTGATTGTATTATAAGTTTTCATTTGATAATTGCTATTTCCTTAAACAGTGTCTTGTTCCTTCACACAAAGCAAGAAATGTGTAACTATTAAATTTTTTAATTTATAAAAATGAAGCAAAACAATAATGCTGACATTTGATGTAGTGTTGAAGCCTTTCACTCTACAACCAATTATCTATACTGAGTTTGTACATAATAAATAGTATTTTGTGATAAAGTTTCTTCAACATGATTAAATGAACAAGAGCTTCAGATGACAGTACACCATTCAAAACACTTTGATAGTAAATTGAAAACATTTCTATCATAAAGGCTTTAAACTGTTAAAACTAAATTCATATTAGTCTATGGTCATTTCTTAATATCAAGTCTGATACCTGTCAACACTTTCTTGTCTTTTCAAATGAATCAATGATTACTAAGGTAAGATTACGCATAAGTAAATAAATTCAGTCAAAAGTTATCTAATCTGACTTTCATCTTCTGCATAGGCCCCACAGAGAGATGATGTAGCTATAACCAAGGCTTATCAGTACAGGCTTTAGCTTGGAAATATCAGCAGAATATTATTTACTGACCAAAGTTAATTTTAATTTGCAACCATCTATCTATGGAATAGTGTACAATTTGATCTTAAATAAATAGTATCTCTTACAAATAAATTGGAAAGATAAGCATTTTTCTGACTCCCCACTGGTGACCGAGTCTGCTGCAACTGGTAGAGAGGAAGTGATACAATCTTCCAAATCCACAAACATGTCTTTACTCTTGCTCAAGAGCTGCACCTACTTCCAAGTCCTCCCCTGCAAATAATTATCAAAACATTTGGCCACACAATTGCAAATACCTTATTTTACCAATACCTAGTACAGAAACAGTACAGGATACAATTTTTCTTCCTGTATAATATTACTCAGATATAATGTCACAACATGAGGAACTAGAAAATATAAAATTGTGTCTGATTATGACTGTAAGAATCTAGTCAATAATGTCTACCAATTTAAAGAAGGCAGTTTACTTTGTTTCTATCTATTGTGAATAAAATACTGGAAACAAAAAATCTTTATGTGAAATAGTTGCTTTCCTAAATGACTTATAAAGGATTGTCTTTTAAGTCTCTGTGAAGCCCATTTAAAAAGGTTTTATTGAGGGAATGAAATTAGGAAATTAAATAGGACTTACCTAGTAAGGTGAAGCTTAGTTAAAATGTCATCGACAGCAATCTCCTAAAGGGCTCACATAATGTCAACTCACACTTGACACATAATTTCTTATTTTGAACTTCAATACTGCTGTTGTCTTTGTAGTTTTACATTGAAGGTGTGAACTGTCCTGCAGAGAGAGATAACTATTTTTACTAAGAGTGATTAAACTTGTTTAGTACCAGAAGGGCCCACTACCAGAATGACCCAGTCCAGAACAACCCACTTTTAAGTCCAGAATGACCAACTTCTAAATATTATCGAACTAGCGCTAATATTGAGTGGGATTCTTGTGAACTTGAATTGTTCTTGTTCCTCTATTTGATGCATTTACATTAAGACACATTGATCAGAATAAAGATAAGTGATACCATTTCTTACTTAACTTTTCACAGAATGTCTTCTATTTCATACATAAAGCTAGTACTGTGAATAATAATTTGATATTGTGTCCTGCAGAAAGTTTAGTTCTTCCTTGAAAAAACTTATGACTGTACTGGTTTCCAAGCAGTTTTTGGACCCAATTAGTTTTCCGGACCTTCTTTATTTCATGCTGCATGGACTTAATGCAGCACTAAATCATCTTAATAAAAACACCAGATTATCTAGACATTTGTTTTCTTGAAAAAGAGAAAGCGCTTGTTTTTACTCACCCTGTTGTTTTATTTACAAAAGAGACGGTCAACAGCTGGGGAATGCACATGTGCAAACAGTGAGGTCCCTAAAGGTAATTACAGTTTAATTGTCAAGTCGAATAATCGATAAAATTAGAAACCAATAACAGACAGGGAAATTACCTTGCTTTCATAATAACGATTTACTTGTTACATTTATTTTTGTCTATCATAAACTGCATGTGGCAGTGTCATTATTGAATTTATCTTGGTAAGTTGTACTGAAATTTATTGTTTAATGCTGTAATTTAATTTCAATTTGTAATACTTGAATTAAATAGCTCTGTTATGTGGAATGGTACACATACAGAAAAGGTCCGGGGAAACTACTTGGACAGACTGGGATACAAATGAAATTAAGTGCCTCCTTTTTGGCTTCTTTCTAATGCAAGTTACGGGCGAAAGTATATATATACCATTGTAAACAGTAGAATGTCAACAAAGAACCTAGCTTTATTCTGATAAATATTCATGTTAAAGCGAAAATGCGAAAGTTCTGTCCAGAAACTACTTGAAAACCAGTATATAACCTAACCTTCTAAAATTTCTCTCTTTATATTTAAATATTTAAATCAGGGCCGTTCTGGTGATAGTCTGTTCTGAAAATGGGCCGTTCTGGACCTACACCACAACATTTCCAAGAGTAAGACACTAAGCATACACCTGGTAAAGACACTAATGGATAGTTCACTACAGCACAATTACCATTGATTCAAACTGTATGAAAGGATAATACATGCAGTCAAGATTATGTGAATATCAGCAACAGAAATAAATGCCACATAAGGTCAAACTCGCCATTACTAACCTTGATCAATTGTCTTTAATAGGAAAAATGTGACATGAAAGTCTGTAATGCAGCTCAAAGGACAATATCACTCTTCAAGTTTAAAAGGAATAAATAGACACACAAGAACATGTGCAAACTGTAACTTCCTCATACACTGAAGGGTTTTTAATTGACTTAGCACAGCTACAATATTGTGCAGTTCAAAGGACAATCATCCGACAATGTCACACTTTAAGTTTATAGGTAAACTAGATGCCCAAGTGAAACATGTCAAGCCTGCCCGCTGTCAAAAGGGTTAACTCCTTACCAAATAGAGATAGATCAAAGTAAACCTGAATATTGGATGTAACACACATGTTTAACCATAGAAAAGTGGTCTCGATTTTTCTCTACGGCCAGTAATAAAAAAGTAACAACATAAACTACCGTATTTATTGTAACAACAAAGGGAAGAAATTCTAAAATCAAGGGAAGCTCATGGTGGTTAACATTTATGCCAAGTTCATCAAAATCCCTCCATGCTGAAGAAGAATTGCTCTGGACAAAGATAATCTTACTTTGACCTTTAACCTCTGAGTATGACCTTGACCTTAGACCTAGGGACCTGGTTCTTGTGCATGACCTGCGTTTCATGATGGTTAACATTCGTGCCAACTTCTTTGAAAATCCCTTAATCCATGGATAAGTTACAATCTGGACAAACTAAGCTCGGATGCACACACGGATGCACATAAGCCATTTGGACAACTATATTGAGCTCACCACAAGAGGGCTCGACAAAAATAGATACACAAGACCATGTGCCAACTGTTACATCCTCATGCATTGAAGGATTTTGAGTTGACTTGGCAAAGCTACATGTATACCACCGTGGGACAATTGGGAACAGACAGACAGATGAAAGGTGATAATCAGGTGATGTAACAAGATGATTTTCTACAGTTCGTGATAAGATTTGCATAATTCCTGATAATATAGCTAATAGTGTGCATTAGAACAGAGTTCTGTGAACAATCTGACCACTGTACCAAGTCAATTAATTAAAAATTATTCTCTGTGTTAGGAAGTTACAGTCTAGACAAAGTCTCATGTGTCTATTTTTACTTTATTCTCTAAGTGCGACCTTGACCCTTGAGCTACGAACCTGTGTCTTGCACACAGCACACTGTCCCCATGTGGTGAACCATGCCAATTCTAAATATTTCATTTCATGACAAATTTACAACCATGATAAATTCATCTGGGCAGATGCACACAAAGTAAACTCCCAAAATTACAACAGGTACTGAGTTACCATGTTGACTAATTACCAGCAGGCTGGACAAAATTGTTCATTCTTTTTATAGCTTACTTTCTCAAAGGAATGTTGTGCATGTTTTTTTGGAAGGTGTGGCAGGAGCAAATAACAAAGGTGTCCCTCATGATTGAAAACTGGAATTCTTTGGTGAATGGTACAGTTGAGTGTCTTCGCATCTTCAAGCATTTTCCATTAACCTGAAAAGAAAATAAATAAAAAAAAACTTAGTGGGCAGCTTTATTTTCAGTCCAATGAAAAAGGAACTTTACATATACGTTCTTTTTCATTTAAAGGCAATTAAAGCTGCCCACTAAGTATTAATATGAACTACTCCTATCACTCTTCCTGACTTCTAACATTCATAGGTTAAAACTGTCTTAGGTTACTGCCTTTGAGTGTCAGTTACCCTTGATGTTTAGTGATACAATAGTAGAGCATTCACCTCAGGATAGGAGCGTTCCAAGTTTGATCTCCGCCAATGCTGGTAGTGTCCTTAACCAAGACACAGATATTACCTATTGCCTAACTGTCTTCAATGTTGATTCAATTTTGAGTGAACTAAGAATTATATGTACTACTCCTATCACTCTTCCTGACTTCTTACTTTCATAGAATAGACTATATTAAATATTGTACTCAGACAGCAATTGTTCCATACCGAATTAACTATGCATGTCTTGTTAAGACATTAAAATTTGGAAATCTGAATAAAAAAGTGAAGTGCAACACCCACAAGGAACCAGACCCACTCACAGAAGAGTAAATCATCCAACTATGAGAAATGGTTGCCAACGAATGACACACTTTGGCTTTGGCATCAACTAAACCAAGGCACTGCTTTCTGAAGTGCAACAAGAAAATATCATCACAGAAAGAAAGCCATGTCTCAATGCACAGACCAAAACACATACTAAAGTAAAAGGTGGAATCTATTTCTTTTACCTAAGTATTGAATAATTGGACAAAGCTTAACTACACTACCTCCAAATAGAATCCATCCCTATCAGCCAAGGGATTCAGGTGCTATTCCAACACAACACTTCTTACACACATATTGGCACTGGATTACCTCGTGGTTCCAACACAGACACCATCCCACGAAAGGACCTCTTCTAGGATGCAACACATTTCCTCCCGATGACGGGGACAAAAACGGTTTAAAGCGACACGGGCTGCATGATCGTGCCATACCGTTCCTCGCCCTACAGAAGTACCCCAGATATTGATCAAGTGATTGTGGCAATCGACAGATCTTGAGACTGAAGCCCATGGCGGACGAGTTAGACATAGCTCACACGACACGCCAACACGCTCCCCCCAGACACGGAGCACGGGGTGCGATGAATTGCGATGGTCTTTGCTTGAGGTGATGCCATAGGAGTTGCTGAAGTCAATGGCAGACGAGGGAGACATACATAGCTTGTGCAACACGCCAACATGCTCCCCTGCAACCCAGCACAGGTTGCAATGACTTGTGATGGTCTTTGCTCCAGGTGATACCATAGTAGTGGCTGAAGCCAATGGCGGACGAGGGAGACGTAGCTCACGCGACACGCCAACACACTCCCCCGCATCTGAGCATGGGGTGTGAGGTTTTTGATGGTCTGTGCTTGAGGTTGAGCCTACTGCGGACGAGGGACAGCACGAGGTGCAATGACTTGTGATGGTCTTTGCTTGTTGCACTTCAGACAGCAGTGCCTTCGTTTAGTTGATACCAAAGTCAAAGTGGGTCATTCGTCCACAGCCATTTCTCATAGTTGGATGTCAAACTCTTCTGTGAGTTGGTCTGGTTATTTGTGGGTGTTGCACTTTACTTTTATATACAAATTTCCAATCTTAATGTCAAAAACATGCATAGTCCAATTAGTATGAAGCAATTGCTGTCCCAGTACAACATTTTAGTTTAGTCTATTCTATGAAAGTAAAAAGCCAGGAAGAGTGATAGGAGTAGGACATGTAATTCTTAGTTCACACAAAATGGAATCAGCATTAAAGAGAGTTAAGCAATAGGGAAATATCTGTGCCTTCCTTAAGGACACTACCAGCATGGGCGGGGATCAAACCTGGGACCATCCGATCCTAAGGTGAATGCTCTACTATTGTGTCATTAAACATTTAGGGTATCTGATACTCAAAGGCAGTAACCTAAGACAGTTTAATTTTGAATTCCTTTAATATGACCTTTAAACTTGTGACAATTAAGAAAATTTGTTCAAACATAATTGGCAATAGCTCTTTAAAACAGTATCTTAATGAACATACTACTTGAGATGCTGCAACAGACAATTGAATTGAATTGAATTTGACTATGGCAAGAACTGCTACATGTACCTGCTGGCTTGATTCAGCACTTTAATAACTAGGACTGTTTAGGCAGAAAGAAATTGTAAAAATTCTACTTAGAATGGAAGAAATATGTGTTTCCGAGACAGATTATTACTGGTTAAGAGCATTTTGACACCAATTTATGCCATTAATATGTATCAAAATGCTAAACTGTATGTAAAAGCCCTTTTGTCTCTTGACCTTATACTCACACACTTTGTTTTATTGTTACTGTTAGTCAGTTTCAAGCTTGGGTATACCCAGCAGGCTTTCATGTTCAGTCAAAGTCATGAAGCCAGTAGCCAATGCCTTGCAAGGAAGTGGTTAAAGTAATAGAGGTAAAAGTGTTAGAAATTCAAGGTTTTATTAATATATTTGGTTATATATAAAAAATTAATGCAGAAAATATAAGACTGACTTACTGGAACTGTTCTGAGTACACATACATTAAATGCCTACTTTTAAACATCTTTTTAGAGAGGAATAACTACTTTCAAGCATAAATGAAATCCTTTATTTAACAAAACACTTTGTTCAAATGATTGCCCTAATCAGTTTTTAGGTCAGTCCTTATAATGAAACAAACTTGCAGCTTAACAGAATTTTTTGTCAAAAAAGACTGGCCAAAATAGTCCTTAAAGGAAAGTAATCTTAACCAGGGTTTTGTCTTGACAGAAATTTTTGTGAAAAATGATTGGTCGAAACAGTCCTCCAAATGATCCTACTGGTTAATGTGAAGCTTTTGTGAAAAATGATTTGCCTAAAATTGTCCTAACAAGAGTATTCAAATGGCATAAATGCTTTAGTTTCTGAAACAAGAAAATTATCTTGCCATTTGACTATTATATATAATCTCAATCACTTGCTTTCTCTCTTCAAATCACTAAGATACTGGAAAATGACTATATTGGACAGCCTACTGGGTATATCTCAGTTTAAAACCTGTTACCAAGATATTAAATGTGTGCCTAACCTAGGAAGCCTGCTTGGCATAGCCAACTAGAAGACAGACTTACCATAAAGCACATTCAGATGGAGTATTCAGGGGATGACAAAAAAAAAAATAGCAAAAGCAAGGATCGAGATTACAGACCTACAAATATCTTCACATTTTTAAAAAAATATTACAAAAGATCAAAACATTTGTACACTGACTGACCTAAAAACCATCACATTATTTTTGTGCACACAGTTTACAAGATGCTAACCACTAGCTATCTTTCTCTAAGGCACTTAACTTGTGCCTAACCCAAAAAGCTTGCTAGTTTTAGATTTTCTAATATTTGTACAAAAATGCACAAATGAAATATTAACATATTCAAATTTTGTTACTAATCAAAGTTGAAGATAAATAATTTTCAATGATGAGAAACCAAAGGCCAACTAAGGCTCATGTACACAAAAGCCATTACTGGTTATATAGTATGATTTTCGTTGAAAATGATTAGAATAAACTGTCCTTAAAATGAATTGTATTCCTTACAGGAATGACTTGGCCTTATAATGAACTTTCTAAACTACAAGAAGTCTTTGTCATAAACAATGAGTCAGAACAGTCCCTTAAAATGAATCTTACATCCTTAGAGAAGTTTTTGCCAAAAACAAGTTACATGAACAATCCTTACAATGAAATTAAGGGGATGTAAAGGCTTTACTTTTTGTGCTGAGCATGTCAAAAATATTTAACACAAATTAGCAGGAAACCCATTTTGTCACAAATTAGTGTTAAGACCTAGTTACTGACTACATTGTACAAATGAAATGCATAAAATTCTGAACTGATATTGAAGTAAATGGAACTGTTTTAAATACACTTACATAAAATGCCTACTTTTAAACATCTTTTTAGAGAGGAATAACTACTTTCAATCATATATTAAATCCCTTTTTTTATGAAAACACTTTGTTAATCAGTTTTTAGGTCAGTCCTTATAATGAAACAAACTTGCAGCTTAACAGAATTTTTTGTCAAAAATGATTGGCCAAAATAGTCCTTAAAGGAAAGTTATCTTAACCAGGGTTTTGTCTTGACAGAAATTTTTGTGAAAAATGATTGGTCGAAACAGTCCTCTAAATGATCCTACTGGTTAATGTGAAGCTTTTGTGAAAAATGATTTGCCTAAAATTGTCCTAACAAGAGTATTCAAATGGCATAAATGCTTTAGTTTCTGAAACAAGAAAATTATCTTGCCATTTGACTATTATATATAATCTCAATCACTTGCTTTCTCTCTTCAAATCACTAAGATACTGGAAAATGACTATATTGGACAGCCTACTGGGTATATCTCAGTTTAAAACCTGTTACCAAGATATTAAATGTGTGCCTAACCTAGGAAGCCTGCTTGGCATAGCCAACTTGAAGACAGACTTACCATAAAGCACATTCAGATGGAGTATTCTGGGGATGACCAAAAAAAAAATAGCAAAAGCAAGGATCGAGATTACAGACCTACAATTATCTTCACATTTTTAAAACAAAAATTACAAAAGATCAAAACATTTGTACACTGACTGACCTAAAAACCATCACATTATTTTTGTGCACACAGTTTACAAGATGCTAACCACTAGCTATCTTTCTCTAAGGCACTTAACTTGTGCCTAACCCAAAAAGCTTGCTAGTTTTAGATTTTCTAATATTTGTACAAAAATGCACAAATGAAATATTAACATATTCAAATTTTGTTACTAATCAAAGTTGAAGATAAATAATTTTCAATGATGAGAAACCAAAGGCCAACTAAGGCTCATGTACACAAAAGCCATTACTGGTTATATAGTATGATTTTCGTTGAAAATGATTAGAATAAACTGTCCTTAAAATGAATTGTATTCCTTACAGGAATGACTTGGCCTTATAATGAACTTTCTAAACTACAAGAAGTTTTGTCATAAACAATGAGTCAGAACAGTCCCTTAAAATGAATCTTACATCCTTAGAGAAGTTTTTGCCAAAAACAAGTTACATGAACAATCCTTACAATGAAGTTAAGGGGATGTAAAGGCTTTACTTTTTGTGCTGAGCATGTCAAAAATATTTAACACAAATTAGCAGGAAACCCATTTTGTCACAAATTAGTGTTAAGACCTAGTTACTGACTACATTGTACAAATGAAATGCATAAAATTCTGAACTGATATTGAAGTAAATGGAACTGTTTTAAATACACTTACATAAAATGCCTACTTTTAAACATCTTTTTAGAGAGGAATAACTACTTTCAATCATATATTAAATCCCTTTTTTATGAAAACACTTTGTTAATCAGTTTTTAGGTCAGTCCTTATAATGAAACAAACTTGCAGCTTAACAGAATTTTTTGTCAAAAATGATTGGCCAAAATAGTCCTTAAAGGAAAGTTATCTTAGCCTGGGTTTTGTCTTGACAGAAATTTTTGTGAAAAATGATTGGTCGAAACAGTCCTCTAAATGATCCTACTGGTTAATGTGAAGCTTTTGTGAAAAATGATTTGCCTAAAATTGTCCTAACAAGAGTATTCAAATGGCATAAATGCTTTAGTTTCTGAAACAAGAAAATTATCTTGCCATTTGACTATTATATATAATCTCAATCACTTGCTTTCTCTCTTCAAATCACTAAGATACTGGAAAATGACTATATTGGACAGCCTACTGGGTATATCTCAGTTTAAAACCTGTTACCAAGATATTAAATGTGTGCCTAACCTAGGAAGCCTGCTTGGCATAGCCAACTAGAAGACAGACTTACCATAAAGCACATTCAGATGGAGTATTCAGGGGATGACCAAAAAAAAATAGCAAAAGCAAGGATCGAGATTACAGACCTACAAATATCTTCACATTTTTAAAACAAAAATTACAAAAGATCAAAACATTTGTACACTGACTGACCTAAAAACCATCACATTATTTTTGTGCACACAGTTTACAAGATGCTAACCACTAGCTATCTTTCTCTAAGGCACTTAACTTGTGCCTAACCCAAAAAGCTTGCTAGTTTTAGATTTTCTAATATTTGTACAAAAATGCACAAATGAAATATTAACATATTCAAATTTTGTTACTAATCAAAGTTGAAGATAAATAATTTTCAATGATGAGAAACCAAAGGCCAACTAAGGCTCATGTACACAAAAGCCATTACTGGTTATATAGTATGATTTTCGTTGAAAATGATTAGAATAAACTGTCCTTAAAATGAATTGTATTCCTTACAGGAATGACTTGGCCTTATAATGAACTTTCTAAACTACAAGAAGTCTTTGTCATAAACAATGAGTCAGAACAGTCCCTTAAAATGAATCTTACATCCTTAGAGAAGTTTTTGCCAAAAATAAGTTACATGAACAATCCTTACAATGAAATTAAGGGGATGTAAAGGCTTTACTTTTTGTGCTGAGCATGTCAAAAATATTTAACACAAATTAGCAGGAAACCCATTTTGTCACAAATTAGTGTTAAGACCTAGTTACTGACTACATTGTACAAATGAAATGCATAAAATTCTGAACTGATATTGAAGTAAACGGAACTGTTTTAAGTACACTTACATAAAATGCCTACTTTTAAACATCTTTTTAGAGAGGAATAACTACTTTCAATCATATATTAAATCCCTTTTTTATGAAAACACTTTGTTAATCAGTTTTTAGGTCAGTCCTTATAATGAAACAAACTTGCAGCTTAATAGAATTTTTTGTGAAAAATGATTGGCCAAAATAGTCCTTAAAGGAAAGTTATCTTAGCCTGGGTTTTGTCTTGACAGAAATTTTTGTGAAAAATGATTGGTCGAAACAGTCCTCTAAATGATCCTACTGGTTAATGTGAAGCTTTTGTGAAAAATGATTTGCCTAAAATTGTCCTAACAAGAGTATTCAAATGGCATAAATGCTTTAGTTTCTGAAACAAGAAAATTATCTTGCCATTTGACTATTATATATAATCTCAATCACTTGCTTTCTCTCTTCAAATCACTAAGATACTGGAAAATGACTATATTGGACAGCCTACTGGGTATATCTCAGTTTAAAACCTGTTACCAAGATATTAAATGTGTGCCTAACCTAGGAAGCCTGCTTTGCATAGCCAACTTGAAGACAGACTTACCATAAAGCACATTCAGATGGAGTATTCAGGGGATGACAAAAAAAAAATAGCAAAAGCAAGGATCGAGATTACAGACCTACAAATATCTTCACATTTTTTTTAAAAAAGTTACAAAAGATTTGTACACTGACTGACCTAAAAACCATCACATTATTTTTGTGCACACAGTTTACAAGATGCTAACCACTAGCTATCTTTCTCTAAGGCACTTAACTTGTGCCTAACCCAAAAAGCTTGCTAGTTTTAGATTTTCTAATATTTGTACAAAAATGCACAAATGAAATATTAACATATTCAAATTTTGTTGCTATTAATCAAAGCTGAAGATGAATAATTTTCAATGATGAGAAACCAAAGGCCAACTAAGGCTCATGTACACAAAAGCCATTACTGGTAATGTAGTATGTTTTCGTTGAAAATGATGGGCATAAACCTGTACTTTAAATGAACTTTCCTTCATACAGGATCTTTTGTTAAATATGACTTGCTCTTAATATGTACCTTATAATCAACAAGAAGATTTTATGAAGAAAACAATAGGTCAGAACAGTCCCTTATGAGAAATGAGAGGTTTAATCAGTTCTTTAAAAATCTACTGTCTTATTGTCAAAAATGATTAAGTCTTAACAACAATTCTAAGAAACTGAATAATATAAAGACTGCTATGGCACCATAAAACCTACAGTTTATGACACTTTTACCTCTATTACCTCCAACCACTATCTTGCAAGGCATTGGCCACTAACTACTTGACTTTGACTGAACTTGAAAGCCTGCTAGACTTAAATGTGTAGTTTTTTCAACAAAAATAAAAACAAGTGGACAGAGTAATACATGAAATACCAGTACATAACCCATTATCATATTTTGAGCCCTAGGTATGACCTTTACCATCAAAGTGATCTTTAACACAACTTGACCTACTAGGTGTGCATTTTCTATGTGAAAATTAGAGTGCCTTTTTTTAGTAATATTACATTTTAGTTTTTATCTTTTGCTAATATCTGAAAACCTTGATTTAAATGTAATTATTAAAGTAACTTTCTTATTCATAGGTCATCTGTCTCAGAAGCATGGCTTTTCTTTTCTGATGAAAATTCTTATTTAAAAAAAAATCACCATAACAGTCCTAGACTTACTAAAATGTGTAGTTGTAGTTTTTTCAACAAAAAGTAAAAAAAAAAGAAGTGGATGGAGTTCTGCCATGCATGCGGAACATAACACTTGATTACAACTTTGAGCCCTAAGTGTTACCTTAACCTTCAAGGTAGCTGTCTGGATGTAGCACATGACACACCTTTGGACAACTATATTGAGTAATTTCAAATTCAGTCAATACAAATGTGACCTTGACCTTTAAGGTGATCTTTACACAACTAAGACTGAATTTACTTTCCAAACTGTTTTAGATGTGTATTTTCTATGTGACAATTGTAGAGCTCTTTTCATACATACAGTAAGAAAATTATGTACCGCAATGCATACATGTTTTTTCATCTTTTGACTTAAATAAAGTGAAGACATCATAAGTGAGGTGAGTCAGGCAAGGCGAGACAAGGCAAGGCTTGGGTGAGGCTAGGCTAGGTGAGGAAAAGGAGGCTGGGCTGGCTAGGGTGAGTGGGCTGGGCTGGGCTAGACTGGGCTGGAGCTGGCTAGGGTGAGTGAGTTGGCCGGGTGAGTAAGCTGGGCTAGCAAGTGATCTAGGCTAGGCGGCTAGGCTAGGCTGCGGCTGGGTTGGCTCGGGTGAGTGAGCTGGGCAGGCGGGCAGGGCAGGGCAGGGCAGGGCAAGGGACGGCAGGGCAGGGCAGGGCAGGGCAGGGCAGGATTTGCTAGACTGGGCTGCGGCTGGCTAGGGTGAGTGCTAGGCCGGGCTGGGTGAGCTGGGCCGGGTGAGTGAGCTGGGCAGGGCAAGGGAACTAGGGCTAGGTAGGCTAGGGCAGGGCAGGGCTAGGGCAGGGCAGGGCAGGGCAGGGCAGGGCTGGGCTGGGCTGGGCTGGGCTGGGCTGGGCTGGGCTGGCTAGAGTGAGTGAGTGGGCTGGGAGAGTGAGCTGGGCTGGGCTGGGCTTGGTGAGGTGGACAGGGCAAAGACTAGGCTGGGCTGGCTAGGGTGAGTGAGTGGGCCGGGCTAGGCAAGGTGTGCAGGGCTTGGCAAGGATTTGCTAGGCTGAGCTGGGCTGGGTTAGGTTGGACTGGGTGAGCTGGGCTGGGTTAGGTTGGGCTGGGTGAGCTGGGCTGGGTTAGGTTGGGCTGGGTGAGCTGGGCTGGGTTAGGTTGGGCTGGGTGAGCTGGGCTGGGTTAGGTTGGGCTGGGCTGGGCTGGGCTTGGTTAGGTGGACAGTGGGCTGGCTGGGCTGGGCTGGGCTAGGGTGAGTGAGCTGGGCCGGGCTGGGCAAGGTGTGCAGGGCTGGGCAAGGATTGGCTGGGTGAGCTGGGCTGGGTTAGGTTGGACTGGGTGAGCTGGGCTGGGCTGTTTAGGCTAGTTAGGCTTAGTTTCAATCTTATTATTTTTGTTTTTTTAATTAATTAATCAAATCATTTATTTAATGAATAGATCCTACAGTACTACAACTGTCACATAAAAGATTCATAACTACAAACAGTTAATACAATATATATGCAAACTAAAATACAGTCATAAATTGTTTACCATAACCTCTACAGGCCAAGAAAACTAAAATGTACATGTAAGTAAAAGCACATGTGACTGCCTCTAAACTAAGAACAGTTTTTTGGTCATTCGAATTATTTGTTTCCCAGTTTGACAGCACACAGAGTACAGCATTATATGGTTACACAAATGACCTTGTTACTTATTCTGTTTATGTTTTCATTGTCTAATTAACTACAACTACACATTACCTGCAACATTCTGCAGCGTGCATGTCCCCTGTGACTGCAATGATGTCAAGTACATCAAAACCCTGATCAATGTAAAGAAAACGATTCACTGAAGACCACTTGGTACACTAGTAAGTATTTACCGGAAAATACCTGAGTTTCATTTCACCTGAAAATAGAAATAAAAGAAACATAAGTAAGATAACATGATGGGTGTTTAAAGTTGCCAAAATCTGCAAATGCCTATAAAAATGTTTGCTACATGTATAGTACAGCTGTAGAAGATTTTATGCATTTAGTTTTATTAATTATGTGCAAGAATGAATCAATGTAATTTAAACAAGAGCTGTCCTAGCACGCTCAAGTTTGTTAGTATTAGGCAAAAATAAGCAAGGGCCACAAGTAGCAAGATATTATGTAAAGAATTATCAAACTTAATTGTTTTATATTCTTTAATACTGTAGAACAGTCTGAAATACAATTTAGTAGCCTGAATGGTGCAGTCGTGAAAAATAGTAATATACCAAAAGGCCAGGCCACATTTGATTTAAAGTAGTCTTTGTTTGCTATCTCCCGACCCTACTTTTTGAAGTTTGGTAGGCAGGTAGGTAGGTAGGCAATTAATTTTTTAATTTGAAAAAAAAACAACAACAGTACTTTATGTGATAGTTTTTTACACAATACTTCTTATGTTAAAATAATACAAGTCTGTATATGATGAATAAAGGAATAAAAATGAAACAAACAATTTTAAACAATCATCTTCATTTGCCTCATCTTCAAATTTTCATTTCAACATTTTAAGAAAAAAAAAATAAAAAAAATTTGATCTGCATGTTCCAATCAAAATATTCGGACAGTAGCATTTTTAGCAGTTTAGAGGGTCTGTCAGGAGACAGCAAACAATTCTATTTTTAATTTTCGCCCCATTATAGTTTTAAACAAGAAAATGTTTGAAGTTATCCCTATTTTAGCCTCTATGTAGATTATGTTCCCCCAGGGCAGGGTCAAGATTTGAATAACCTTGGTAGGGTTATCTAAGCTAATAACAATGCTGACTTTTACACTAAGAACAATGAAGAAACAATGAAGTAACAAATATATACCCTAATTCCTAATATTTATAAATGAAGCACATATTTACCTATGGTCCACATTTGGGTCTTCAGCTCTAACAGGTAGATAGCTTCTACCACACTCCATGTCTGCATAAAGAATGAATATTTTTACAATTCAGGTTCATGTGTTTACTCAAAGATTACTGTTAGAAGTCAACAATTACTAGAGAATATATCTCACTTCACCCTCAGAGACCAAGTAAGTGTTAATCCTTTAATATCACTATTATTACATTCAATCCACATTATACTGTAACCATCAAATCAATCTCAGGGCAATCAAACATAATCCCATTTTGCTGTCTGAAATCTGTACACTTTGCATTGGGTATTTCACACATTGTTGAAAAGATAAGCTGAACATAATACATGTACTTGCAAAAGGTATTAATTAATAACAAATTAATCTTGACCCTGCTGGCCCCAAGTGGGTCTGCTTTTGCAAAGAGTGGAGATCATGATCAGGCATATAGTACTGCTGTGTAAAGCATAATTGTTGTTGTGTACTGTAGTACCATAATGTAATACTGTACAGTACAGTATAAAACTAGATGGTGTATTGTTTTTATTACAAGAGGGTTATTGGCCCTATATCGCTCACCTGAGTCAACGGAGAACATTCTGCAACCTATGATTATAACAGTTACTGCTTAAATTGTGAAGCATATAAAGATCTAACTCTGCGCAAGACAGTCTATACATATTACATGTATACTGAAATACAATTTTTTTTTCAAGATGTAGATTTTTTAAATATATACATATTAAATAGGGAAATTAGCCCCAACCCATTAGGGTCCAACCTTTTAAGGAATTATATGAGCAATTTTGGTACAGGCTCCAAAGATGATATTTAGGCCTATAAAATTAAATTCTGACTGCTACAATGCAGTTCAAGAGAAAATGATATTTCAATTTTCTATATAGATTATAATGTGTATATAGAAAAAACAACCCAAACCCCATTGGGTGCCTTGTTTTTTGAAGGGCTCAACTTTTATAGGCAGTCCTAAGGTGACCGTACTTGTTATCAAATTCAATACTGACCTAAGTTTCATAGAAGAAGATTTTTGAAGTTTCTATAGAGATTATTTTTATTAAGAAAACAGTCCCTTCCTATTTTTTATGAATAAACTTCATTTTAGCAATTTTAGTAAAAGAGTGATAATTTTTGCCAAATTAAATTCTAATCAGTAGTTTCAGAGAAGTTCTTCAAAAAAATTCCTTTTAGTTGCCATAGCAACCAGAGATCTGCATTAATCAGAACTCTTTTACATGTAGCACTTTTGATAGAGGTTCAGCCAAAGAATATCTCTGCCTTGTTTCATTAACATTGACTAAGGGGTTCCAGAGGAGATGTCTTTTGAAGCAATTATGCTTAACAAATTGTGGTAGTGTCTGTCCGTAGTTTATACAGAGAATGTTCTTCTGTTCTCATGATGATACACATTCTCAGACAACAGAATTGAAAATTAACACTATATAATCAGTGTCGGAACAATTATAGCTGATTTCTTTTCTGTTTTGAAACCTGGTTTGAAACCTAGATTGAACAAGCCGAGTTTCAATCCAGAATTGCATCAAACTAATGCGGATTTCTTATCTCTGTCTGTGTTAACCCACTTTCCATTTCTTTTGTACTGATTTCAATCCTAATTTAGGGAAAATTGATTTTAACCATACTGTGATAGTTGGATATTAAACCACAGTGACAGTCAGAGTATATATTAAATTAATAAAGTCTATAAAATTACTAAAAATTTAGCAAATTAAAAACCTGATGGCTAAATGCCTCATAAAACATAATGAATGCATTTATTGAGAGTGATATTTTTAAAGTGTGGGTGAGTGAGTGGTGGACGGACGAAAATGGGGAGAACAAGCAAATAAGGAAGGTATCATGATGATGTAGGAAGGCAGGATCGACAATGAGAGGTGGTGGATAATAAAAGAGAGGGGAAAGTTACATAAAAGTTATATTCCCGTAACTTAGGATTTTGCTTCCTATTAATACGAAAAATAAACATACATAAATATTATATTAAATTTTGTTTACATACTTATTAATTTATTCAGGACTACACAGACAAATGTATCGACTCTGTCTGGGTTAAACCACTGTCTGTTTCCAAACAAACTCATAACATACATAAAAAATGCCTTACCCAGGTGAAATGTATACCATGGTCAACATACTATTTCATGGTTTTTGATATCTGAACATGTTATTTTATGGTCGTCAATGAAAAACTATCAAATGTCATGGTTACATCATGGTCTAAGTGCTGAGTATGACCATGTAATAACATGGTCATTCTGCATATCAGTAAACAATCATGAAAAACCATGCTCTACCATGTAACAAAATTACAGACCATGGTAAAAAGCATACAGCCAACCATGGTCACAGTAAATGACCATGAAATAACATGGTGTACTATAAACAAAATGCTATTTTGTTTGTTATTGTGCTTACTGGGTCCACCATCCTCTAAAGAGGCTATCATCGGTACGACCTGTACAAAATTCTAGACCATGGTCAGGACCATATATACCTACTCATGGTTGAGTAATCAAAACAAACATCATATAAATCAGACAGAATATTTTGTATTTGACACTCTGACAGTAGATCTTACAATGCAATCACCTCTATATCAGTATAACCCACAAACAAAAAAGGCAAAAAAATACTTATCTGATGTCTGCAAGACTGAAAAAATATTATAAGTAGTTTGCCTTAATACATTTACTATGCAGATTTGATTAGAAACTAAATATTAATATGTACATGTAATACATAATGATATTTACTGTGTGCTCTTCTGGAAATTCATACCTTCTGTCTTGTGTACATGTAATTGCTTTTAAGCATGTTATGTTTTAATGCAATAAAATATTTGTAGTTGTAGTTTTGTTACAATGTACAAACTTGTTATTAAGAAACCACCCAGGCGAAATGCCAAAACCAATTGCTAAATAAAAAGGTCTCTTAATGCAAAGCATCACTGGAGACAACAACCATTTTTCTTGGGTTTTTACAGACATTCTGTTTTTTTTTCAATGTGAGTACAGAGATCAAATGCCATAATATGGTCATGTGAATACTGTCCTGCTTAACCTAAAAGTGTTGACACTTTTTGCTTATGTTTGGTTGAAGCACTACAGAAATCTAAAAATCCTTCATAAACAGTGTTTTTGTTAAAAAATGACAGACATAGATTGATCAGCATGTAAACAAACAGCTGTTTTTAAGGTTGATAGTTCCATGTGCATGACTAGGAATTTCTAAGCACAATAAAAAAAACTTTTCACAGAGTTATCTACTTTTGCTTACATCTATGTCATCCAGCTACCATGTATTTCAACTTTCAAATATATCTCATTCTCAAATATATTTATGATAAGGTCAAGTTTCTAAGTCGAAAAAGCCCATAACTCAAATGAAATCCATAACAGAGTTAGGGGATCATGATGGTTAAAAAGTATTCCAACTTCCAAAGTAATATCTCAAAGAGTTAAGTACACAAGAGGGCCAAGATGGCCCTACGTTGTATATCGCTCACCTTGGTACAAGTCCACTTGGAAAATCACTAGACAATGTTATATACCATATAGGTTTTCCTGTATACATCTTTGTATAACAAATGACCCCCCCCAACCCCACCCTGGGAAAGGCCAATTTTGACACCAGGGGCAAAATGTAAACAAACTTTGAAGATTTCCAATAGCCAATGCTACATGCCAAATATCTAAGCTCTAGGCCTTGCTGTTTTAGAGAAGAAGATTTTTAAAGTTTTTCCTATATAAGCCTATGCAAACTAAGTGACCACCTGCTTGGGGTCAATTTTTACCTGGAGGTCATAATTTGAACAATCTTGGTAGAGGTCCACTAGACAATGTTACATGCCAAGTATCTAAGCCTTAGGCCTTGTGGTTTCAGAGAAGAAGATTTTCAAAGTTTTTCCTATTTGTTGCCATAGCAACCTGAGTTCTGCATGGAATGGAATTCTTTGAACAACTTTGATAGAGCTTCATGCAAGGTACATCCCTGCAAAGTTTCATCAACATTGGCCCAGTGGTTTCAGAGGAGACAGAATGCAATCCTAATAGCTCAGTCTGGCACAAAGCTAAAAAGTGGACTGGTACTTAACCAAGATTCTAAGTCGTAAAGGGCCTTAATTTCCTTGACAAGAGTCATCTTCTCTTGCTTACAGATGAGGGTCATGATGCAAACAAGACTAGTGTTCCAAGTTTCACAGCAAATTCAGCAAAAGCTCAAAGGGTTAAGTGAGTAAGTGGATTTTACCTAGACTCAATGTATTTTCTAAATAAAACAGAGCCATAATTCTGACATAAGTCTTGACTGGCTTATGTCTGTTGAAGGATGGTGAATAAGTATTGTAAGTTTCAAAGCAATATCTCTACTGGTTTTGAAATAAAATGGGAAGGTATAAAAAAACTTAACTAAGCTGTGATGCAAGCACTGACGCAAGTAGGATATTTACCCTTTTCTTCGAAATCTCAAGCTAAAAATGAGAACATAATAACCCTTAAGGCAAAATGAAGATTATGCTGTAACACAGCTAGTCTTCTGACAACAACGTCTACTGTTTGAAAATTCTGGTATTCACAAAAACCTACTTGAAAATACTGTGACCAATCAAGTTTGGTAAATACGCAATATAAAAAGCACCATTCAAAGTCATAAAAAAGACTTTGTCATAGATGCTAGTGACTGGACAAACAAGATGTTCATTGGTTTCTTCAACGCGAATAATATGGCGGGGTCCTTCTTCACAAATGAAACTAGCAGGATGAATGCCGAGTTTTTTTCCACATGCAAACACTGAGCTATCATTTGTATTCACAATAAAATATGCTATTTTAAGTAAATCACCATTTTCACAAAGAAGCACATAGCACACATGCTTTTTCATTTGTTTATACTGAGAAGAATATAACTTTGTATTGTGAACCTTGACCCGAAGAGCTTTTTTGAACAGAGAAATGTTTTCACACTCTGTGTCATGTAAAATCAACTCCCTTTCTTCTTCTGAAACATGTGAGGTTTCCGACAGGTTGTATGACACTTTCATCAGAAACAGGCCCATTGAGAATCTTCAATTTCTTTAAAAAAAGAATAAACTGGACCAGGGATCAGGAAAACCGAAAATTTGCCGGTCTGGACCGATTTTCAACTTGCTGGACCGATTCACGTCACCAAAAGTTGCTTAAAAATCGGTCCGAGATTTCAAAAAAAAAAGTCATAAAATCGCTTAAATATGACAAAAGGAGTTGCTTGTGTAATTACACATAGCATCTGTGTTATTAGCACCTATCTAATACCCCAATAAACGTGTCATGTTAATAACCCGCGGCGGTCTTTACCTAATTGGTCCAACACACCAGTTCTACAATACCTCGGGTGTCGCTATCACGTTATTGATTAAAGGATTTTATTAATGTGTTTGCAGCTCCGATTGACTCTATGCCGGACCGATTGTCTTTAGGCCGCTAATCATTACCTACACTTTGCCAACATTATTGGTCATAATGGTTTAATTAAAAACGATTCGGTCCACGTGCACTTTTGACCGGTAAGAAAACAGTTGAAAGAAATTATTAAAAGATAAAACCCAAGAGTTAATTTTTATTACTCAAATAGTGCCGGCTATATAATGTATCATGTTCGGGCATTCAATGCCTTTCGATTTATTGTTGAAGTGGCACAACGCCACATATTTGCGATGTTCAAAAAATCAAATGACCGAAATGGCAAACCGGCTTATGATAATCGGGAGAATAATAACGAAACAAATAACCGGACCGGCAACCGGTAGTAAATGCTTCCGAAAGTCGGAAGGGGAAGCCGAAAGACAATGTTAATCGGTCTGGCAACCCGAGGCATAAAAAAAATATTCAAAACGAAACCAGACGACAAAAATTATATTGCCTATACCTGACACATGGATTATTACAAAACTTTGTGGGGGTGACTTTGAACGTAATCAGTTCTAAACAAAATTGAACACACTTTCAATGATAAAATCGCATGGAAATTATCATATTTATTTATAAAAACTGGCTCGATATTTTTCTTATTACTTAGAAATTCCGTTTCTTATTCCTTTATGGTGAAAATTATGTAAAGTTTATCCCTTAGAAAATGGAATGCTCCACGTGAATGGCGCATTTATTTTATCGACTCGTGAGATTTACTAATCAATAATGAAAGAAGATAAACATTTTCGTTTTTGGGAACATTTTGGAATCCAAAGGAGGAAACTAAATACTTTAACCGTTCCATGATCATGCACAACAATGGAAAGATGGTTGAAAAATATATAAATCACGTACAAATTTTTCATTTTTTTCTTTTTTTTTTTTTTTTTTTTTTTTTTTTACGTTTTTGTAACTTTTTTTTCGGGGGGGGGGGTGGGGGTGGGGGTTTGACGATGTTCCCTCGACGTGTCCGGACCGACTGAGATTTCAAAATTTCCTGATCCCTGAACTGGACCATGCGCTAGACTGTCCAATTTTACACTGCTTGCCATTAATTGCAGTTCTCGAGTATGTAATATCTGCATGGTTACATGAACTGATTGCAACAGTGCAGCATTCCAGTCTTCAAATGAGAAGCAGCTCCATGCCGAAATTGGAACCCATAAACGAGCATAAAACACTAAATGAGCACCTATATTGTGTACATTGAGACCACAAGATCCGCCCCCATACAAGTTGGCAAAATCTTTGCAGAAAAGATCAAGGAATTTCTCTGCATTGATCAAATCTTCTTCTTTGATGTTGTTTCTAAGAAGTATATGTATGCTTTCAGACAGTAGTGCCAAATTATTTAAATAAACAGGTTCAAGAAAGTCTTTTAAGCATGGAACAGCGTAGAAAAGCAGCCACAATATCTAAATGTAATAAGCGACAGTTAATACAGATTTGCCCTAGCGAGATTCAGAACCTCATCCCACGATCTTCATATAGAAGCTGGCCGTTACACTAATACCCCTAGACATCAAAGGGTCTGTTTGTCATGCAGTATGAATTTACCGGAAACTGAATATCATTTTCTTCTAGTTTGCCCAAAATATCGCGAGTTAAGTCAAAAAAACACTTTAAAACTTATTATTGTAACTGGCCAAATATTCTGAAATTTGAACAGCTTCTGTCATCCAAATCTAAAAGTCTTATTTTCAGTTTGTCAAAATACATATACTTCGCTATGAAATTGAGAATTTCATAGAGTTATACACACTTTCACAGATAGACTATACCGTACATTAGTGAAATGCACAAATAATGTAACAAGTCATGTCATTTTTCTTATTATGAAATACTCTGTTGCGATATATGCATTGGTTGCGAATTCTTGTCATCTCTTTAGAATACACATGGCTCGATTAAAGGGAGGCTAACTACCAAAAAACCCAAGCTTACCAATAACTGGATTATCTCCCATCAAATAGACGATAAGTGTACCGGTATATGTACCTCTCTATCGCATACAAACTTAAAACGTTAAAAAGCCTTAGTACCGAAAAGACGACAAGCTTTCGTTATATTTTAATGAATATAACAACTTAACACACTTTATACTTTAAACTGCTCTTTTGCAAAACTTGTCTTACTATATATCTATACCACTTTATTTGTTATTATGATGTACTTTGTATAGGTTAAAAGCATTGTAATTATGCTTAATACCGAATAAACTTTGGAATTGGAATTGGAATTGGATTGAAATTCAGTTGCTTTGAAATTACCATAGTGTTTTTGTAAGTCGCGAGGCATACGTTCAATGTAATCAGGTGGTGAAATACTCTGCAGTCTGTCCGATATCTGTGTTAGATGCTTACCAACAAAGTATGGACTTTTATTGTTAACTGGTGAAAAAAACTTGTACATTAAAGTTAAGTTACTCCTGGTAATACAGCGTGCATGTAGTCAGGCACAATTCCTAGTACTATGTCAAACCATGGCATACTTGCAAGCCCGCATGGACCACAAATTCCTTTTAATCGATTCCTGGTTGTTGCATTTGGCCCCTTTTCATATTTTACATCATCAGAATCACGTAATGTAGGCCTTTCAGCTGATGCTCTGTATGGGTAAGATCTTGCATAGCCTTTGCCCTGATTGACAGTGACACCTTGCTCCTCACATGTACTACAGCCAAACTGACCATTGTGCATAGTCATATTAAGTACATAAGATTTCGCTTGAAGGTCCATAGTTGCAAGAAACACACCAAATTAACTTAACTGCTGTTGGATAAGGACATCCTGCCAAATTTACTGTAAATCAATCATTGTAAAGTCTGCACATCTCTTCCCCTATAGCTGACATATATTGAATGAATGGTGGTTTATTTTTCCCTTGCCAAATTGCAGCAAGAATCATATTTTCTCTGGCAAACCTACTTGACGGTGGTAACTCATTAATAGCCAGACATACTGGCCACAGTTTAACGTTTGAAGAACTATACAAAGGAATTCCATCAGTGTTCAATATTGCACTTATTGCCATTTCACTGTTTAAAAATTGACCAGGCTTACAAAACTGACGATACAGACTTCCATCCGTAATATCTTCCAAAGTTTGTGGTGGTGTCTGAGAAACTTTAGACTTTGTGTTTTGTACCATATCCCAGATTCCCTTTCTCTCCAAAATATATTTTATTTGTTTAGATATATCTGCAAGAATAAACTGGCATCTAGGTTCACGACCCTTTAAAATTTAATGTTGAGAAGACAAAGGTCCTTTGTATTGAAAACCTCCAAATGTATTGCTGCATACAACTTTGTTTGGGTAATCTGGAAAGACATTATCACACAAGCTACAGTAGTGTCAGACTTTACATTTGGTGTTACCAGCTAAACTCATCACTTTGTCATAGCTGAGAGTGTCCTCTTTACTAATCTGTGGACAAAGAGCATTAATAAGTTCAACCAAATGCTTAGTGGCTACACCAGATGCATTATGGCGCAGTACATATGACAGAACACAAATACACTGTAATTCAGTTGCTGAATACTGCTGGCTAGTACCAGTATCATATGAATGTTGATTACTGTCATGGTAATCAGATTCATTCATACTTGAATTTGAATTTATATCACTTGAAGATGTTAAGTCACTGTTACTGCAATTGTCTGGTTCACTATCAAGATCTGAAAATGAACTGTCAAATTCTGAACAGGAACTGTCTTCTGCAGAAGCACTGCTATTGTCAGAGATGCTATTGTCAGAGATGCAGCTGTTTAAATTATTAGTTAGCTCTTTGTGCCATGATACATCTGAGGCATCACTAAGATGATGTTCAGATGAACAAGCTTGACTGCCAACTTCAGCATGTTCCAAGAAAAATGATGAATTTTCTTCTGTATGTGATTCATTCAGGTGTAAAGTATCATGCATCTGAAGACGTCTTCGTTTAGTATGCTCTGGGACTGGTATTGATGGGTCATCAGCATACTGTTTGTATACTCTTTTTAATGGACATGTAAAAAAATCAGTTTAAATAAAAAATTTGTAGTAAAAAATTTATGTTGAAAGCATCATTATCATCAATTTTCTGCATTTTTCAAGTACAGTACTTTTTTTAGGTACTCAGGGTAATGCATTTAGACAATTAAGCATATGGTACATGTAAAAGTTACATTCTTTAAATAGTCACCTATAGTGTTGTGCATCACCCTAGTACATGTATAAGATTTCTGTTTTCCATTTTTTGGGGGAAATTGTTATCAATCATTTTTATCAAATTTCATACAGTTTAGGAGAAAAAGATCAGACATTTAAAACATATACACAAGTAAAAAAGTGAAAGAGCCTTTGGACTCTGAAAAAATTGTCGGAGACAAGTTGCCTGCAACACACACAATTTGGCCTGGTACCAATCATTCCGGCTTTATCAAAATCTAGCCAGCATTGTATGGACTAGCGAAAGGAGAGACTGGTGGACACAAAGTGACAGACAGCATGGGCAAAACCAATATGTTTCCCCAAAAAGGTAGCAATTACCTGCTTATAGTAGTGTTAAAATTTTATTAATTACTTACTTTTGTCATGTTTATTTATAAGGTGAGTGAAGACCCTTTGTTTCGTACTTAGAATCTCATTGCAAACTTTGCAGCAAAACTTCGGTTTTCCTTCAACTATCACAACACTGTAATAATTTTCCTTTGAAATGTCAGCCATTTTCTGAAAATGAAAGCATACAATACGTCATGTAATTGTATAAAATTAAAACAGAGTGAAACATCAATGATCACATTTTAGGTAACAGCTCTTAATTGTTTTTTGCACTATCCAGTATTTAAATAATCAAACAATGCAATTAAGTTGTAAATTTCATCATAAAAAAGTTTTAAACTATGTCTTTTATAGAACAGTTTTAAAGATCAAGGTATTTTTAGCTTGAAATAAATAAGGAAACAAGTTATCATGCAGTGATATTTGGCTAAAAGATATAATCAAACAATGTCCTGTGAAAACCTGAGGCCATTGGTCTTTTAAATTCTAGAAGTTTACAGGGACAACATTTGGTACCACCAACTGTTTGTGTACTAGCATGCTACTTAGCAATGTATTATAGTCATGAGAGTCGAGCATGTGCTTTTACTTTAGTAAACAACAATGAAATTCAGCAAAATTTTTTTTAATGTTAACGATTATGTCGCTGTAATAACATAGCAGTTCTTTCAATAATATAATGTTATTAATCAAGTGATTTCATATTGGCCTTGTTATTTGTCCGAGGGTGGTCGTATTGGCCCAAGGCCGAGGGCCAATACGACTGCCCGAGGACAAATAACAAGGCCAATATGAAATCACTTGATTAATGATAATTTTATTATTCAACTTTACAATATTGGCTAAATAAACAAGAATGTTAAGAGAATCTAACATGTTCATGAGTTGTGGATAAGGAAATCCCAACCAAGGGTTGAGATAAGTCACAAAAATGAGGCTCTGCCGAGTTTTTTTGGACGTATCTCAACCCGAGGGTGAGATTTCCTTATCCACAACTCAATGGACATGGTAGATTTATTTTCTCACCGTTTGAATCGCATTTTCACACAAGTAAGAAGAAATAAATATACAGGAGGGGGATGAAAAAATGAAAATCAACTTTTTCTCGAATTTTACTTCAAAACTGTTATAGACGGATAGAAAATGATTTAACTAAGAAAATGAATACCCATAACCCTATGTTTATTTCAAAAATAAAAATTTTACAGTCATTTTTCGATATCAGCATGAGTCTAAAAACAAAATGACGTCATTTAAAAATCTAACGGAAGTGACTTCTCTGTATTGGCCCTCTCTTTTAAACCAATCAGAATGCTTGAATTCCATATTGGCCCTGCTTTTCTCGTATTGGCCCTGCTTTTCTCATATTGGCTCAGTTATGCTTTATATTAGCTCTACCTGTTTCATATCATGTGTGCAACTGATCAAATACAGTGTGTAATATTGTAAAGTTGAATAATAATACATGAAATAACATTACCACATATGGATTTTCCGTAGTTACAAGTATAATTGTCCATGTTTGTTGTTTTTGAAAAGTCATATTAAATGTGAAAAGGTGTAACGATGCTAAATTTAGAATATTCAATTTAGACACTTTTGGTTTTAAACAGACTGAGTACATCTTCCGCCCAAGATAAAATGTCACCCCGATCAAGCTAAACGGATAAACAATAAAAAAGTACAATTTTTAAAATAACCTTTTTTCTAAGAAAATTTGCAGGTTAATTTTTTCCACTGAACATCTATAATTAGATATCATCTATACCATTGTATACACCCTGATAACAACATTACTTTTTGGTTTTGCAGTTGAGTTGGTAAATTAAAAAAAAAAATTGAAATTTCATTAACAAGATACATGTACTGACATGAAATTTACTTATCCTTATTTCTTTTTATAATACACTGAAAAAATTAAGTTACGCTTCCTAGCAAAAAAGTTATAAAAAAGGATTGTACTTTTCTATTCTCGACTTCGCACATCTGGTTACTGATAAATTATTCACATTTGGGAAAAGTGATTCCTCAGCTTTCATTGCTGATCTCTGTGCCTTTGAAAATGTACAATAACCATGAATAACTAAAGTCTGTCCCACTCAATCGGTAGACTTCGATTAAATTTCGAATATGCACATGACATAAATATTAAATACACCAGCATCACTGGAACATTAATATCTCCAGGCCACTTTTTCATTTTTTTGATTAACTTGATATTTTAGTCAAAATTTGATTTTTTGTGATTTTCCCTAGCTTTAGCTGTAAATAGGTTAATAATGACGCGAGCCGTCGCTGAATCCAATATGGCGGCGCCCCGTACGTCGCTTATCGGGGATAAACTCAAAGTTAGCGACGTTAGTTTTTTATATGACGCTAACGCGTTCTACAAAACATTTGCAACGTCTTTTATATGAGCTTTTTCCGGGTTGCTGAAGCCGTCGTGTTGATTACTGAGGAAGAGTAAGGGCTTACATTTTTGCAGTATTTAACACATTTGTATAACGACAATGATTTTAATCATTTGCCGTGTAATTTAAACACAGGAAATTTAGGTTTAATAAAAGTTACTTAAGCTTCTATATTTACCAACAAAGGGATGCCAAATATGCGTTACACTCAAAGCCAATATAAATCAATTTTCAACGGACGATCGTTATGTGACGATAGATGAATACGCAGCCTTGAATAAACAATAAAATAGCAACAAACAAAGATTTTCGATCGATTTGCACCACTCGCCCAAATCCTAGAATGAAAGTGTCTGGTTGTCTGACCCCCTGCGCCAATACATACATGTAGCCTACGTTCAGATAAGAAAAAGTGTACCGAAAGTTTACACAATAGCCTGTGGCGCGTGCTTCAAAGCACGGCGGGAAACCAATTATAGAGGGAATGCATGGCGAGCCGACATGTACATCCCGACTTCACGCAACACACTGAATTAATGTTAAATAGATACAATAACTCACTTTGATGATGTTGTGCTTCTCAAACCGCTTTAGGGAATCGGGTGGGGAGGATGACATGGGAAATTAGAGCTGTCTACTTTAGTACCTACAGTCGTGGTACGCCACGCGTATTTCGGATTTGCTATTCTTTGTTTCCGTTTCAATGTAAAATAGGATCAACACCAAATACACTTGAACACAGCATCACGCGTGGAAGAAGAATACATGTATATCAGTCTCTATGGTGCATCGACGAACCCACAGTTAATTCCTGCCGCTTCTCTCCGGTCATATATTTAATGGGTAATGAATAGCCTGGGTTATCGAGGATGCTATGCAGAGGTGTCATTCCTTTGCGATCCACCTTCATTAGGGCGGCGATCGAAATAATTCTCCAACTAATATATAGATCTACATGGTAACAGAAATGTGAAACAGTCAGTTTTACGCTGGTCACTCGGAATGATTTTTCTATCACAATCATGTCGGTAACATGACCGAAACTAAGCTATGATTTTTCATGGGGGAAGGGTGCAAATTAAGTCGAGTGATTTCTACATATTTATTTATGCGCGATTTCGACACTTCAGCCATTTCACTGGCACGCTTAGGGCGTCCCACAGACATTTATACTCCAAGAATTCGAGGACGAATTCTAGTTAGGAGGGGATGTATGTAGTAGAGGTATAGAACCTACTTCCTTGCCATTGAGCTAGCTTTTATGGCGAGGTGGTAGAGGATCCGCGTAGGGTCATACATAGTTGTTAGCATAGCTACGTCGTATAGTAGAGCACTGACGGAATGTTCAGCGCTAATTACAGAAATCATACTATTCTTAATAACCAGTTGACCAGTATGGGATGAGTTTTGGACACAATAGTTATATTGGTATGTAACGATCTATAGATCTACAAATAGACATTAAATGTGATATTCTATGTAAATTGTCTCATCCAGTCCTCGAGGTTTTAAGTGCTTGATAACTAAACACAAGAAAGATCATGTACGTTTATCGGCTCTATAGGCATTACAAATATTTAGTTGCTCGCCGTGAGTTTTATTAATGTAGTGACGTCAGCAATTACGTAATATGCTCACATCAGTAGGTACATGTAGTAACCTAAATAGTTAACGGACGCCATTTTTATGTATAGATGTATGTAAAGACCATCAACTATTAGGAATGTTGTGACTCAAAGGGATGAGATTGGATTCCAGTTTCAACTGGAGTAAATACATAGGATAAGGATTTCATCAAGTTCGGGTCTTTTTTCGTGGTATGCTTTTGAAACACTGAAATATTAACTAGTGTTTCAATAATATCCCACGGTTGTTTACCCGGAGATCGGTGTGTAGGAAACTAGGAATTACAGTAGATCATTCAACGCATGTTTATAAAACTCTGTAGATCTACTTGAAAATATACTATTTTTATAAGTAAGTGATGCTAAGCTTGCTCGTGAAAGACGGGAAGTATGTGGACAAGACGGTCTAGTTCTTCATAGTTACTTTGAACAAAGAACATAAATCACTGTAAGTTTTTTTATATATAGATCTACATTATCCCTCATTAATTAAATTTTCAATTAGCATTTACAATTTGGAGACATTCCCAGAGATTTTAGGAATAAGGACACGTGCATTTTCGTGTACATCATCCAAAACAAAGATGGCGTCGAAAATACACAATGGACATCTGCCATAGAGAAACTTTATTCGAGGATAACAAGAAAACCAAGGAACCGAGCGAAAAATCCTTTAAATTTGGGAGGGTGACTTTTTCATAGATTATCAAACAGGTATTTATTTTTAGCTGTGTTGTCCAAAAGTACCTTTTCCAGGCCAAAGTTGAGTTTCCCATTGGGATGGGACAGACTTTAGATGCCCACGTGCAACATGTCGAGCCCACCATATGTCAAAAGGGCTAACTCCTTACCAAGTAGAGATGGGTCAAAATACACCTAAATGCATGTTGTATCACAGAAAAGTGGTCTCAATTTTTCTCTATGGTGAGTAATAAAAAAGTTACAATATAAGCTATTTATAGTAACAACAAAGGGAAGTAATTCTAAAAACAAGGGTAGCCTATGGTGGTGAACATTTGTACAAAGTAACATCAAAATCCCTCCATGCATGAAGAAGAAATGGTCCAGAAAAAAATATTTTGGGGGGGGAAATTAACCCCAAGGGGGGGGGGGGGGGGGGGGGGGGGGGGGGGGGGGGGCGCCCCCGGCCCGGGGGGGGGGGGGGGGGGGGGGGGGGGGAAAAAAAACCCCCCCCCGGAGGGGGGGGGGGGGGGGGGGGGGGCCGGGGGGGGGGGGGGGGGGCCCCCCCCCCCCCCCGCGGGGGCCCCGGGGGGGGGGGGGGGGGGGGGGGGCCCCCGCCCCCCGGGGGGGGGGGGGGGGGGGGGGGGGGCGCGACCCCCCCCCCCCCCCAAGGGGGGGGGGGGGGGGGGGGGACGCATGTACGGACGCACGCACATACACCGAACCGCCAAAAGTGACAACTATATCGAGCTCACCACAAGCGGGCTCGATAAAAATGAAAGAAGAACACAGTCACCATTAGGTTGTAACTGTCAAATTGTGTCTATAATTATTCTATGTAACGTATGTTGTTAAGGAGTTTTGTTAAGTTTGTAATAAATTTAACTTTGCATAAGAGTACGGTAAAGATGAACACAACCTAATAATCCGGTGCATAGGATGACCGAAAAAGACCGAAAAACAGTTTATGAAGACCGAAAACAACTTTTATTTAAAAGACTATATATAACTTACAGCTCAAAAGAAGAAATTTGTAATTATTGTATAATAAATCAAGTAAAAAGATCGAAAAACAAATAGTGCAGACCGAAAACTTTCTGAATTAGCACTCCAGATTTGTTATAGATGCAGCACGGGAACTTATTTAAACAGACAAAAAATCATTCATTATATACATGATACTTAAGTTATAAATCGTACATCATCTTTTGAAAAAATAGTTATTTTCAGTAAACAATAACTGTTTTTCGGTTGTTTTTCGGTCTTTTTCTGTCTTTCAATGCACCCTTAAAAATCCGATTTGTTAACTGGTTAGCATGACGTCACAGCAAAGCCAAGAACTGTTTATTTTTTAGCTTGATTGGGCTATTTACCCTGATCAGGAGATGTACTCGGCCTGTTTAAACTTTCATCAACTGGCATCTACATGTTGTTCTGAATGAAAACTCATCGTAGATTGACAGTCATTTGAGTCTTGGTACCCTTTATGGCAGAATAAATTATAAGTACCCGGATCTTTAACAATAGATACAAGAACCTTTATTTAAAGTCAGTTATAAATACTGTACATTTTGCTTGAAGCTGAACAAAATTTCTCTTAAATAAAACTATAAGGCACTCTTAGTTGTGTTAATTGCCAAGCAGTTTGTTCTCCAATTCAAAACTGCCCAAGGTTATACGAAAGTTTGACGCGCTTGTGCATCCGACACTTGCAGTGATTTTAGCAACACTGCAATCACAGTCTTATGACCGCGAAAACATGTGACAAACTTATTTGCCGTTGAATTTGAGATTTTTCTGGTTAAATACACTATGTCACTCAGTTAAAACTTACGAATTAATTTGATGTCCTCGATCTGTGGAAAGTATAAAATACTATAACGTATTTATACAATTATCTGAATCGTTCTTGCAGTCTACAGTGAAGTTTGGCTTATTCTAAATACTGTCCCATTCTCTGTACGTACCATACACTCCAGAAATTACCGAAATAAAGAATACGTTTAATCTGCAAACGCGTTTCTAGTTACCATTTACGAAAAAAAACTCGATCAGTAGATGTTTCATGTACAATAAATTTTTAAATGAGACACTTTTATGATAATATAATAATTTCTCAATTTGCTAATTCCGTATGTATCCGGCAATTTCTAGAAGCAAATACCGTGTCACAAGCTTTCTTTGCTAATTAATACATAACCGATATATTATTTGGTTAGAATCAGAATGTTTTGTGACTGTATTGTTGGCAAATTTATCTAAAACCAATATTCTACAAATTAAAAAAGAAAATACATCTCCTTATGACGTCATCACAAAACACTTGATTGGTCCGCATGATCGGACCATGTGCTTGAAGCGCCAACTATTCAAAGATGTCTGCAACAGGAGGTACAAGTGTGAGCGAGAACAAAAGTTTTGCAGTCATGAGGTGGCTTAACGATGGAAATCGCCTATCAGTACATAACTTTAAAGAAGTAACAGAACCTAAGATTCCTCTTAACGAATATAATTGTGGGATGCATGGTTTGTCCAGATATCGTGACTGCCCAGGTCTGTGGGAGTTCCGATTTTTAATCGTTGGAGGCAAGTGTAGATCTATATGATTGCACAATTTATGTTCTTACACAATATGTTGGAAGCATGTAGGGTACGAATCTACATTACCATATAACCCAGGGATGTGCCTGGGCCTAAATGAGAGATATGCACTTTGCAAGGGGGGGGGTCCAGGGGCATGCCCCCTCCCCCCTGTATTTTTTTGTTTGTTTTTAGAATGAGAGGAAGTGCAGTGTACAAGAACCATAACTTTTTCTTGACTCATTACAGAGTTACTGTCTAGAACCATAACTAGAAAAAAATCTTTATTTCATTATTTTTTACAAGGTATTCTGTCACTAATAAGTTAACTTCTTCAGTTGAAAAGGCAATCTTGCTGGGGTAATTCACAATCGGTGACAGTTCTAGCTTCTAGTTAAAGTTATGGCTCACAGTTGCAGTGAAAACAAGAGCTGTCCCTCACAAGTGACAAATGCCCCTAAAACAGATGCCTCACAGTCTCTGTCCATTCCATGTGCTCAATAAATGTGCTATATAATTTTAAAATCCTTTCAACATGCATGACAGAGTAATCATGCATACAGTATTCCATTACCTTTAAACACTAAGTGTGACCTTGACCTTTGAGGTAGGGACATGGTTCATGCAGACAATACATTGTCTTGATGTGCTGAACATTTGTGCAAAGTTATTTTGAATAAATTAATGCATTAAAAAGTTACAATCCTGACACAAGTGTATGCATATATACAGGATTCCATTACCTATAAACTCTAAGTGTGACCTTGACCTTTGAGGTAGGGACTTGGGTCTTGCACGTGACATATTGGCTTTATGTGCTAGACATTTGTGCCAAGTTATTATAAAATCCTTCAAAGCATGATAAAGATATAGTTCGGACACAAATGTATGCATATATGCAGGAATCCATTACCTTCAAACTCAAAGTGTGAGCTTGACTTTTGAGGTAGAGACGAGGGTCTTGCACGCAAAACATCGGCTTGATGTGGTAGACATTTGTGCAAAGCTATTTTAAAATCATTCAATGCATGACAAAGTTACAGTCCGGGCACGAAATTGTGCATGTATGCATATATACAGGATTCCATTACCTTCAAACTCGAAGTATGACCTTTACTAAAATTTGAGCTAGGGACGTGAGTCTTGCATGAAGTGGGGAGGCACAGACGGACGGACGGTGCAATTTTAATATGCCACCCTTTGGGGGCATAAAAATATTTGAGTGAGCAGCTTTAAGAAACTTATTATTATTACTGCTAGGGATGTAATTGATTAAAATTTTTATATCGATATATCAATTTAGAAATATCAACGATACAGCGATATATCGATACATGGGCGTAAAAAGTCACTGACTACATATTCTACCAAATCTCTTGACTTTATTTGTACTAAACATATGGTTCTAGTGTATAATATATATCAACCATTGCAGTGCTGAAATATTTTTGCCTATGAGACCACATTTCATTAAATTAAATCATTCGTTAGAAAAACACGGAACTCTGGGTCGCTCGGGATGAACGACCACCGGATATTGGGGCAAAAGTGAGCACAGATAATCAGTTTTCGCGAGGAACGTTTTACAACCGCGGTAAGTTAAAACCCGATTTTCACTCTGATGAATTTGATATTGTGTTTATTTGTGTTTTTTCATATACGATAATGACTGTCCAAGCCGAATATATTCTCGATGTGCAACATAAATATGTTGAAATGTTGAAAATATCCAAAAGAAATAGCCTGCTCACTCGAAAAATCTCGACCGTTTGCAAATTATGCCGTTTTATTTGTAAATCATTAACATATTAATAATCTGACAAGGGCATATCATTTGCCTAAAGACAACATAATAATGTTCAAAATTTCATCATTTTAGACGAAAGTATAGCGAAGATACGGTTCTCGAAACATTTCAATTACTGTACTGGGTATTGGTTAAACGTGTACTGAGTATTGACGGAGTGAGCGAATCACTGTACTGAGTATTGCATCAAGAAATGAGTAAAAATAGATTTTTTGAATGGGAAATGTATATATCTGTTATCAGTTGAAGGTATTGATTCATTAAGTGTCTTGTTTTGCACAAGTCTTATTAAACGTTAATATTTCAAACTATAAAAGTGTATTATAAACTGTTTTGTCCGGCGTTTTGAGTATTAGATACGCATGTAACAATTACATTTATATTTTTAAAATTTCACCAAATAATTATGCAGTACCGCACCAGCAATTCAATGACTCGGACATGAAGTGACTTTAAATGCTCGCTACAACTAGTAAACATTTGTCTAAATACGAATAAGTTGTAAGATAAAATGCAGTATTTTGTTCTAGGCAATGGAAATAGCGGAACTTTCTGCCACATCTGCATTGTGTGTGTGCCTGTGTGTGCGTGCGTGCGAGTAATGCAATAAAACAACATTTTTTACGAATCGCTACAACATTCATTTTTATCTAAATGTATATACATATTTGACCCCATGACCTAGTTTTTTACCCAAGATAACCCATATTCTAACTCTATCAAGATTATAATTATAAAGGCTGTCATTCTGACCACGCTTCATGAATGCAACAAGCTTTTAATCACTCTATATTCGCGTGATCTTTATTTCGCGAAACGCATGGTCCTGTATTATTTCTTTGATTCATGATTCGCTGCCTATTGTCCATTACTTTAATCTCATTAAAACCAAATAATAAAATGAAATAAATAGATTGAATATACTACTTAAAATTGGTACAAAAATAACATTTAGAAACAAAATCATTAAAAGAATATCAGTTTTTGTGTTGAAGATTTACCTTTACATCAGGTGATAAAAATCCATTCTCAAACAGTTTTGAAATGGTGAATCACACAATTCTTTGAAAAATGGTCCGTTAATCCCTACTTTTATCTAAACAAATACGTCAGATTTTTCGGTTTGTACAAAATATCATTATCCCCTGTATTGATATTGTCAAAGCTGAAATTGGTCATCCTCAGACATCACACGCTTTGTTTGATGTATACAAGGGCATTAAACGTGAATATATACTAAGCACGTTAAAACACGTGCCCGTGATGTGAATATAAAGTTTTCCGGGATGTGTAAATTCAAATTATTTTGTAGAAACAGAATTGATTTTGGATATGCAGCATATCATACTGAAACTTGAATTGATTTGATCAAAACATTTTAAAATTAATTCAAATAGATACACCAATTAACATAGAATATTGCATACACAAGATTTTTCTATTATTTTATTTGGACCAAAGATGATCCATATGCACACTCAAAATAGAATTCATCAAGATAGTGATTCTGACTAACAGTTATGAAGGTTCAATGAAAAATGCAACATCTATTGTATACACAAGGGTTTTCTATGATTTGATCCAGTGACCTAATTTTTGACCCAACAAGATTCATATTCTTACTCGACCTAAATTTCATCAAAGCAACCATACTGACTGAATTCATGGTTGAATGAAAAATGGAACCTTTGTTGCATACAAAATGTTTTGTCTATGATTTGACCCCGTGACATAGTTTTTGAACAATATAACCCATATTCGAACCGACATAGATTACATAAAGGCAGTCATTCTGATCAAGTGTCCTGAATGCAGTCTCTTTAGCATACACAAGGTTAAATGTGCACAGACGACACGCATACGATAGACAGACATACATACAACGGACGCCAGGCGATCACAATTACCAACCTTGGGTACTTCGTGCTCTGGTGAGCTAATACAACGCTTTTAAAGGCAGCAGAATATTTATTTTACTCACTTTTAATGCCCAATACTCAGTACACGTTAGTATCAATACTCCGGTACACCAGAAAACAAAATAAACAATACCCAGTACACTAACTTTAGTTACATATGTATCAATATTTTGGCCCTGAAAGCACGGTTGTTGATAAAATCTTGAACACTTATGTCTGGTACTTGTGCAAATAAATTGCTCGATTCAGGTTATTCAAAGCTAAGCACATTTGCAAAATAAAACAGTAAACATTACCAACGGTCGAACTTTTCAAGTGAGCAGGCGATCTTCTTTTTGATATTTTAACATATTAACCGACATTATTTACAGCTCGAGTATAAACTGGACTAAGATGGCCATCGAAACAAAGAAACACTAGATAGTGTGTATTAGATTAAATATCGGATTTTAACCTACACCAATTGTTAACACGTTCCTCACGAAAACTAATTATCTGTGCTCACTTTCGCCCCAATATCCAGTGGCCGTTCATCCGCAGTGTGGGTAGAGTGATTGTTTATATTCTGGTTGAGTTTTGATTGAATTTTCAAACGTGAAACTGTAGATCATTGCATGGTAAAACATTATTCGATATACGATTTTTCAAAATTGCAATCGATATCAAATCGAAAGTGTTTAATCGTTGATATATCGATATCGTTTGAATCGATTACATCCCTAATTACTGCTGCATTTATTATTTTTTTAGAGTGAAAATTAGGACAGTCCTTGTATGTGGAGAATAAATCTGGTTTAATCATGATCATGCTGATAATGCAGTTTTACTTTAAAGGAAAAAAAGAGATGAAGAAATGGCTAGATGACAATATCAGCACCTTGACCAATGATGCATCGGACAAGTTTTTCGAAGTTAATTTTTATTTTACAATTTCATCCTTGTCAATGTTTATTAGTTTCTGCTAGAGTTATAGAAATAGCTTTTGTTTTATATAAAATTCATATGTCATTCTGTATGCATGCTTGGATGTTCTAGGTGTTCAGCTGCCTAGCAAATAGTAATTACTGGCCTGGACAAATAAATACTGATGGAGATTCTTTTGAGTTTGTGGTAAGTACATGAAATAGTATAAATAAAAAATGTATAAATAAAAAGTATAAATAGTATAAATAATAAATGCAGCAGTAAGTACATGAACACATTTTACAAGGTATTTTTAAGGCCATGAGATCCAGAAATGTACAATCCGTGACATATCTTTTTAAATAACAAATTGAAAAAGAGTTATGGTTCTTGCACACTACATATCTTGTTTACCTTTAATGTCCTTTATCAATATTCCTAGTTTCATTCATTTCTCTTCAAAAGTAGTAAAGATATGCTCTGGACAAACTTTTTGTAATATAAAAGAGACATTATTCTATAAAAACAGAGATATTGTTCTTGGCAATAACTCTGTAATTAGTCAAGATAGAGTTATGGAAGTTAAATTGAATTCAAACCAGTAGTTTTCAAGTTATGCTGCAGACAAGGAAAAGTAACACAGGGCAATAACTCTGTAAATACTCAAGATAGAGTTTATGGTTCTTGTACACTGCACTTCCTCTCATTGTGCTAGACCATTGTATGAAGTTGTATTGAATTCAACTTGAGTTTTCAAGTAATGCTCTGGACTAGGAAAAGTAGCAAAGGGCAATTACTCTGTAATGAGTCAAATTAAAGTTATGGTTCCTGTGCACTGCACTTTATCTCAATGTACTTGACCATTGTATGAAGTTGTATTGAATTCCAACCAGTAGTTTTCAAGTTATGCTCCGGACAAGGAAAAGTAACAAAGGGCAATAACTCTGTAATTACTCAAGTTAGAGTTATGGTTCTTGTGGAATGCACTTCCTCTTATTGTGCTTGACCATTGTATGAAGTTGTATTGAATTCCCACTAGTAGTTTTCAAGTTATGCTCCGGACAAGGAAAAGTAACAAAGGGCAATAACTCAGTAATTACTCAAGATGGAGTTATGGTTCCTGTGCACTGCACTTCCTCTCAATGTGCTTGACCATTGTATGAAGTTGTACTGAATTCCAACTAGTAGTTTTCAAGTTATGCTCCAGACAAGGAAAATGCAACAGACCGCCTGAACTTCCGACCGACTGCTCGCCCGCCCGCCCGACCACTGGATGACTCCTATATACCCCCCCAAACTTCGTTTCGGGGCTATAAATACTAGTTAAAGGATCCCATAAAAAGCTTAATGCTCCACCGCTTTTTTAATTTACAGGGTTTCCTTGGCAGTTTAAATTTTTGAATTTTACTTTTTTCAGGTATGAAGGTTTGTGACCAAGACAAGACATCAAGTCCACAACTGTCAAAAGAATATCAAACTGAAGATGCTAGTCAGATCCTTAAACAGAGCTGTGACAAAGGCAAGAAATCAAGTTCACCACCATTATCACATATGGAGAATTGTGACCAAGGCAAGAACTCTAGTTCTCCACTTCCAAAAGACCATCAGGTTGAACAATCTAGTCCGCCCTTGAAACACAATGAAAAGAAACTGGTTTTTGAAGGTAATTAGCTCATAATTTGTTGTTCATTAGCAAAACATGGTGCCAACAACTTGGTTCTTTAGGTTTTAGTCTGTTTTGACTTGAACAGTCCGCAAATTTGATCACATTTACTGAATAGGAAATATGCAATAAAAAAACTAATAATCCTTTTAGCTCACATGAGCATGAAGTGCTCATGGTGAGCTATTGTGACTGCTTGATGTCTGTCATTGTGCTTTGCCAAATATTTGTTTCAAGCAACATCTCTTCCTGAATCACTTTGCCAATTTTAGTCAAACTTAACAAGAATAATCCCTGGATGGTCCTCTTCTTAAATTGCTAAAACCATTCTGTTGGTTGCTAGAGCTAAAAATAGAAAAATCTTGACAACATCTCCTAAACCTATGGGCCAATTTCTATTAAATATCACAGGAATGATCCTTAGTAATATTGTCTGTTTTCGAGACAAAAGTTATTTTTGGATATTTATTAACATTAATTACTATGGATATACGTCTTTTGTATTACTAAAACGGACAAAATGACCTTTAAACTTTAGTACGATTCAATCAAGCGTTATGTGGGAAAGATATTTATGAGCATTTACGATATTATTGAACTGATTTATATGACGTCAGTTTAGCGCGTGCGTGTTTCGAAGTGATTTGTGTAAGGATTGGCGCATGCGTGTATACTTTTTTTATAGTGTTACGTCGCCGTTTTGAGATAGAGCTTTTGTTAAGGTTTTACTGTTGCTGGTGATTTTGGTGAGTAATGTATAGATGTTGTGAAGAAAAATGTATATATTTTATTGATAAGGTTATGGTTGCTATTGATTCAGAACAGTTTATATACTCAGCAAAATTAGAAACGTCCCTCATTGTTTAGATAAACTTTTCCAGGAAACTCAGGATGTAACACTCATAAATAACAAGAAAACTTACATTGTGTTCACTGGTGCGTCGATTTCTGTTCAAAACATATGGCTGGAAAGAAAACGTAAAGACTGTTGCCCTTGAAAATTACGGTAGGGGTCCAAATGAAAAATCACTCAATTATCGGCACATGCATAACGTGCACGTGGAAAACATGAAAATGAACGTTTCAGTCACTGACCACGATGTAGAGGTGTTCAGGTGGTAAACTCTACACGATGATGAAGTTAATAATGCAGGGATTAGATATACATGTATATTATACTGGTAACACATAAACAGACAAGTTTATGGAAGCGATAAAAGAGGGACGTTTCTAATTTTGCTGAGTATATGTTTATTATTTCACAATAAGATATTCCAACATGTGTTTAGCATGAGTCATGATAGTGACCTACTTTTTTTATATAAGGCATTTTTTTAGTGTTTTACATTGTATAAAGTTATATGATTATGTTCAAATATATTGTAATGCGTGAAAGGAAATAGAGTAAAGCTGTGTTATAATATATGGATTGATTAAGGGGATACTTACAGTATTTGTATAAATTTATCTTTAAAATCGAATGTTTTAGTTTACAAACGTTTTGCGCTTGCGCAGCAGGAATTTCCTTTGTTTAGTTTTGGTTGGCACCATTTTAATTCGATGATGCAAATCTTTAGTTGTTCATGGTAGCAATCTATATGATAAAGTTCAAATATTAGTAAGTGCGTGAATGGAAACTGAGTGAAGTTGTGTAAGTCAATATATATGGGTTAATTAAGGGGATACGCTATGTCCATAATTTACAGTATTTGTATATATATTTATCTTCAGAGCGGATGTTTTTGTTTCCCAATATTTATGCGCATGCGCAGCAGGAAACTCCTTTGTTTATTTTGTTGGCACCATTTTCATGCGAGAACGAAGTAGTTAAATTGAAATATATGTAATTGTAGATTGTTCTAATGGGTTGAGGTTATTTTGTAAGTGAGTATTGTTTATAATATCAGTATTAAGTTATTAACGTTGATGTTTTTGTACTGGTTTGAGACCACCAAGCACGTAGTTCAATGAGCAGGGCACACACTGGGCTGAAAAAAGTTGTAGCCACTTTTTTTCGGAGTGATAGGGAGGGGTGTCCACTCCTGCAGGGTGGCGTGGCGAATAATTTTCTCTTCTTAAAGGTGAATGGTGATATTCTAGCTATACTTAGTGGTTTTGAAAGACAGTCTGTATCTTTGAAGCAAGTTTTGTATTTTAAATTGTAGTCCTGTGATGTTAAAGTTGCTAAAACCAATACAGTACAAGTCAAATGTTTGAACGCCACCAAATGTAGTGGGGGTTGCGATAAGTAGTTATTTTGGATTTAATTTATGGTGATTAACCAAACCTAATCTTTTTGCACTCTAATTTTGTATATGGCTGACCATTTGTTAATGTTGAATGCTAAAAAACGATGATTCTACGTGAAGTCTTTAGGCATTGTTTCCTCTGTATGAATTATCAAATCATTGAAATAACAATTTTTTATTTTTATTTTCCTAAGTTTAGAATTCTAACATATAAATTTGCTTCAATTTATATTATTCTTGTACGAAAGAAAAAACATTTCGAAGATATAAATTAATTTGTTCCCACTATATAAATAAAGTTAATTCTACTCCGGTGAGGTTTCGATCTCTGATCTCCCGCGTGCCAAGCGGGGGTGTATACCACTGCGCTATCGAGGCATTGAATATCAGAGCGTATAACTTCGTTATTCACCAATACAGATGTTTGTTTCGGAATGGCGGTACAAAATTTATGTAAACAAATGAATTTAACTTCCCAGACACTTTAAATAATAAGTGGACACATCATAAACTTGGTAGTTTCGTAAAGTATATTCAAATATCTGTTAGTAGTCATTCGTTTAAAATCGGCTATTTCCGTAACATTTAGACTGGTTCGCGATCTCAAATCAAAAGACCACTTGTTACAAAAGAACACACTGTGAAATCAATCTACAGTCTAAAAGTAGTTACGTCACCCCATGGAAATTTTACTTGCTGCATTCCAATATACACGCCACCTCCAGGTGGCGTGTAATAAGACGACGATCTTCCATTACCTTGAAACTAATAAATTGTTTCATAATAATTCTATGCTGTTGAAAGCTTTTTGTTTCGTTTGAAATGAATTTAAACTTGCATATAAGTCAACGGTAAAGACCGAATTTTCACCTTTTAACAGATGAAGAAATGGATGTGATCTGATAATTTGATTGGTTAAGTGGTCAGTATAATGTCACGGCAAAGCCGTGAATATGACTTGCGACACGGGGATATATGCCTTTGGACAAAATATTTGGAAACTAGCTTTCTTGCATATTTTGAACAAACAATGTTTCTATATCAATATTGGAAATATTAAGTTACCTACGTCCAGTGCATACAAAACTATAACATTGACTTAAATTTTCTTTATTAATCAAATAGCTGAATTTAAAAACGATACATAACGCCAATTGCATGAGAAGCTAGACTAGTTACATTTCCTTTAGCGATATTTTATCTGTCTGGCGATAATACAGTGATACTTAAAAAAGTGAGTCGGTGTGGCGTGTTCTGTTCTGTTGCTGGAGCGTTCTGGTAGTGGTCCCTATATGAAGAGGGCCCTTATGTATTAAAAGCGTTTTAACTACTGATAAATCAAATTTTCTGTCGAGTTATCAATACATCTAAGCAATAATGTGATGCAGTAGTTACTTGTGTTCTAGACCAAAGGCAACTAGTGGAAATACATGTAATGCTGTGGTTTATTCAATGGTGCTAAACCAGATTGTCATGTCCTCTTGCAAGGCAGCTCTTGGAAATGCCTGCAAGTTCTCCCTAAATTGAAAGGTTCTTTTCAAACTTTGGTTTGATCCGAAACAATCTGAAAGACAAATTGGGCATTTAGAAATGTGCAAATTTTGTGTTTTGCTACAGAATGCTGAGGGGAAAAGAGGAATTAGACTGGTAATCACTGTATAATAATGTACAATATAACTTGATGTGGATTGAAACAGTGATTATGTAGTTTATAATGTCAGTTTGTGGTTTAATCTGCTTTAGAAGGGAAATGTAAACATGATGTATTGTACATAAACATTCATAGTTGAGAATAAAAAAATATTTCTTGTAGTTGTTATCAGATTGTTACATCCAGACATATTCATTATACGCTATATATCACTTATGTACTCATTCTAATGTAATACAAGATAACCATTGATCCAAAGCATCAAAGGTCGCCGCTTAAGAATTGAACAAGAGCAAGGGAAATTTAGATTTTTTTGTTTTTGTAACAGGAATACAAAAATGATAATACTGTTAAATTTTGTTTGCGCCTTAACATGTTACAAAGAGTGTTATAAAGAATATACAAGAAAAACTGTGATACTACGTATCACAGCGGGCCTAGAAACAAAGCTTTCATGTAAATATTTTGAAATTGGAGATGCAAATAAACTTTACAGACTTTATAACAGAGACAGAATAAATCTACATTCTAGGTTCATGTAAAGCAAATACTTGACTACCTGGTTTGTGCATTTACAATTTAGTAACTCTATCTCATTTCCAGTGTATCATTTATGATTTAAAAAAAGAAACGAAATCATATGCATGAAAAAGCTTTAAATAGTCTTTATGCTCTTTCCGTTTTTTTCTTCATTAGATTGTATATACGAGCCCTATTTTCATTCAGCGCTAATTAAAACAAAGTTAACGCAGCAACATTATATGTTCTCCACTATTTTCCATTAAGGTGATTCTCAGAATATACAATACTATTCCTGCCTCTATCCTCACAAAATCGTTTGCAGTCAAAATGTTTGTAAACAAAACAACTCACATTTTTATGATTACTAAAAGTATCGTTACCGACCAATTAGCCAACTTTGGCTACCTGTCAGTTTATTGCTGTAGACCAGTCTAATAATACGAAATGTAAACCAGTCTGATAAAAATAGAAAGTGCATCCCGGCCAGTTAGTAAACTTTGGCTACCTTTCACTTTATTGCTCTAACATGACTTGTCTGATTTAAATAGACTGTCAGTGACTGTACAATGATACTTCCATTTAAAAACAAATGAAGTGTGATTGTAAATTTTAAACTATAAAAATCGAGTCGTAGTAACGTAATGGACCCACTTTACCCGATACCGGCATGTTTGACCGGTATCGGTTTTTATACTGGCCGAACAATAAAAACTTTTCACTACTTATTAGACGTTACATAAGCATATAAAATAATTTGTCGTTTAACATGGATGAAAGATAGAGATATCAATTTTTTGACAATTTTAAAGCTGCACAATGAACATTGGTTTAACCCATTCTTTATCATAACTTCCTAGGCGATTTTCATAACATTTTGTTCAAAGAACTATACACTACTTCACCTACATGATACATTTTCCAACCACGTATTAAATATAGCGGGCCGCTGCTGTTGCCCGCAATAATAAATAAGTTCTCCCATCAAAATATGATCACTTCAAGATGTGATTCATTTCAATTTTTGTAAAATACTGTTGCGTAATATGTAAAAGAAATATATATCCAAAAGTATTACACTGACAATAAAAATAGTTTAGTTTGTATTTTCTGTTTCTGTTTTCTTGAAAATGACCCAGCTGAATCAAAGTTTTGTGAAAACATCGCGAGTATATAACATACACAGATTGTACCATTGTAAGAAAACTTTTCGAATAACAGTTTCAGAAGAGTGCTACAAGTTAATACTTTGAGACTGTACAGCGTAGATATCCGAAGCATATCGAGTGAAGTTGAGAGTTTCGGATAAACTGACTGTATTACGCTTATAATCAATTGAAAATAAGCTATTTGTAAACTGTCTGTCTGACATGGTTCCCTGTGATATTGTCACAATATTATGCATCATTGGGAAGCCTACGGTCTTAGCTTTCTTAATATATGCAATCTTATACATTTTATTTAACCACAAACATTTAATCAGTTGTTTAACCTGACTATATATCGGGAATTTTACATAGAAGTTTCATATAGTGATAAGTAGTTGGTAACATTTACGCGATAAAAATCGATAAAAATAGACGGGGAATAGCCCTGTTTAAAACAATAAAGTCGTCTGACCTTGCGTTACAACAGCTGAGTTGTCAGCTAATTTTGTATATACGGAGTGGATAGCTTTATTGTTTACATCACGTGAGAACTATTTTTAACTTTCTAAAAATAAATAATGATTCACTTTACGTAGACTGGTTTCAAATATTTTATTGATCAAAATAGACCTTCACCATTTGAAATCGTGCACCACATGAGGGAATAAATAAAAAGATTTTAAAAAAAATAAAAATTAAACAATAAAAATATTAAAAATACATTTTCTGTAAAACTTTATTGTCAGTGGGTAAAATTATCTTGCATCGAATAATCTTGGAAAAAAAATTAAGTCACGTGCCCCTCCACGTACAAAAAAGTATCCCATTCCAGACAGTCCGCAGCACTTAAGTGCGGCGACAACAAGTTATAGCATTCCAAAAGTTCCTTCTAGGGCACATCTTTCTATATATTTTATTGAAGTACAAACTACGACAATCGAAGCAAATTTAGGCATTAGTATCTACAATATTTAATACTCCACGCACCTGTTACTACGTCACGCTAGATCTGCTTTTATATGGTCACATGGTAAGTTCGCGCCAATACTTCTAGCAACAATATTAGCATATTTCTACGCTATGCAAACGATATGTAAATTAACATTCTTTCAGCTATTTGTCAAACTCATAATGCAAAAGCATTGTCAGGCGATTTCTGCAAGTCCAACGTGCAATAGATCTAGCTTATTTTGTATATGTGTGCAATAGCTTACCTAGCCTAATTAATTTGGCGTTTCAGTGTGACCCCTTTCACAGATCTGATATTTTATAACTGTCACACCATTTTGTAGAAGGCGGACAGCTATTAAATGTCAACCTGTACAATCGGTTTGCCTTCGAAGTGTAAATAACGAGACTATAGCTTACCCAGTGAAGTTACCTCATAAAGGGAAATAACCACAGTAACGTAAACATGTAGCGTGTATGGAAAAGAACGGCTATTGGTTGTTAGTTGTTCCAATTTTCAATATCACAACGTTTAATTTATAACGGAAACACACCGAAAAACGGCTTACGTGCTGCATTGTTCAGTCAAGTGTGTCTGTACAATTTCAAGTGTCCCTTCCATGGAAGGAACAATAATATTAAATGAGGCAATAAAACGTCAGTACAGTTGAGAAAAATCATGTTTTATTTTTGGATAAATCATATTACCCAGTATTACCCTTGGCTGCCCATTTAGGGATATTGCCCGGCCTGGGTTTTCCCAGGAATTCCTGAGCATGAAAAACCAGGCAAACACTACTCTACCAACCCTGAGAAAATTGAATGCTGTAGGTTTTCATAATATTTGTTATTTGTGTCATGGTCATTGTATTTTACTACATTTTAGTGAGTTAATGTGATTTTTTTACTTTCTATTATTATACGTAATGTGAATATTGGCTTGGTGGAGATATTGTTTTGGTAGATGCATATGATAATTGTTTTCATCTTATTTGGTGTTGTGCTGCCATGAAGTAAGTATACTATATACAGTAAATGGTTGTATAAATATAGCAATGTTGTAGAAGTGTACAATACAAGCTAGTTTGATGTATATAAACTTAAAAACCCATTCCATAAATTTAAAACCCTGTGAGATTTCCTTTTCATAAACTTTTGTAAGATTTTTTTATTACTAGCCCTTTAATATGAAAGTTTTCAAATTTTGGGTAGTTCTTCTTGTTTCAATGGTATTTCTATTTTCATTTACATTCTAGTGATACAAATTTTACATTCTGTATCAAAATGCAAGTTTAGACCTATGTGTTGCTTATGAATTCATTCATTTCCACTGTATCTTGGGTGCGCACCCAGTATAAGTAAATGGAGGTTATAATATATTTTCAAACTTGAATGTATAATGGATTCCATCTAAATATATATTTTATGCAACATAATTAATGACATAAGTCTTATTTGCTTCCCAAAAAAAAAAAAGGTGAAAAATTTAACACTAAAAAAAAAAAAAAAAACCCTAATAAAAAAAAAAAAAAAAAAAAAAAAAAAAAAAAAAAAAAACCCCAAAAAAAAAAAAAAAAAAAAAAAAACACAAAAAAAAAAAAAAAAAATTTGTATATTCTGATAGTTTTATTTAATAAACTTAAAGACCCATTGCATGAGATTTTATTTTTTTTAAATGATAGTTGCTGTACTGTTTTGTTAAAAGCTGAAGGGTGTGGTTTTTTTTTTAATATTTGTTAATCATTTCATGGTGATATAGCTTTAGATACATTTCAGTGTGTTAATATGATTTTCTATTTTTACAGGTGATGATGTGAATACTAGTTTGGTGAATCTATTGTTTGGTAGATGCATATGTGTATTGTTTCCATGGCATTTGGTGCTGTGTTGCAATGAATATGTATATAGTAAATGCTTGTATAAATATAGCAATGTTATAGAAGCAATATACACTTGTTTTGATACATATCTGTGGAATTATACAAAGTTCTCAGGAAGGCCACAGATAGGTGGTCTATATTATACACTTGGTATAAATATTAGTTGAATTATTGTAAATAGGTTTTCTGGAAAAAAATGTGTTGGGGTTATGGTTAGATATGTGCGTATATGTTGTGGTTTGAGTGAGTATTGTTTCATGTTTCGACACATGTTTGGTAAATGTATGTGTCATAATGTCGCCAAAGAATGTTTAATGCGTGGGAGCACACACTGCATTAATATGGTTGTGACGGAACATAACGGTTTTGTGCTAGTTTGCAAATCATGTTTTGCAGAAATAATTGGTGTATGGAACAATAACAGTGCCATATAAGACATATGGTGCAACACTTGTTTATTAGTGTAAAGTTTTATTGTACTGTTTTATGCATATTCTCTTGATAACATTTGCTTCATTATTTCTTTATTTTTGCTAATATTGTCAGTGTCATTATGTGTTAAGGCTTGTTGCTTATTTTGCTTTGTTGCAAATGTTATATACTGTTTGTTAAATATTCAGGTTTGAAAAGTTGAAGTAAAGAAGAATAAGAACTGGTTGTGTACAAGGATGTTTGTAATGTGTTCCGGTTAAGGCTGTTGACTATGTAAGTATATGGGCTGAAAGTTACAGGTTAATGTTTGCTGGTGCAGTGAGACTTCTATTGTGTAGCACTACTATATAGCCATACTATATCTGTTTATGGCTGAATGTTAAACAAGAAAAACTGTGATACAGCGGGCCTAGAAACAAAGTCTTCATGTTAATATTTTGAAATGGGAGATACGAATAAACTTTATAGACTTTAAAACATAGACGGAATAAATTTATATTCTAGGTTCATGTAAAGCAAACACTTGACTATCTGGTTTGTGTAGTTACAATCTATAGCCTAAACTTTGGCTACCTGTCACTTTATTGCTCTAACATTGCCATTTCTGATTAAAATAGACTGTCAGTGACTGCACAGTGATACTTTCATTAAATGAAAGTGCTGGAGGGTCGATTGTCTCTGAACACATGTGTAAATATCAGGGCAACCCATGCATGAGTAAAGTTATCAACAAACTGGAGACACAAATGTCCACAGAGTTTGACCTTTAACCATATGTGTAAACTTTACTTTTGATAGGAACCCATGTGCTTACCTTTTGCATTCAGTGACTACATGTATGTTCAACTACCCTATAAAGTATCATAGCTGTGAATGGTAACTGAGAAGTGGATTTTTACAAACCTGAACTGAAAATTCAAAGTTTGCACAACTTTTAATGTCATTCAAAAGTTATGGGATTTGCCCATAGGGTTGAGTGTATTGTGTCAATAATACAAAATAAATTCCTATCCTAAATTGTAGGCAAAAACTGAACAATGAGCAAGATCAAAGAAGATTAATAATTGAACAAGAAAAACAGTGATACAAAGTATCACAGCGGGCCCACAAACAAAACTGACATGTAAATATTCTAGAAATTGGTGATGATTGATGTTGAGGCATGGCCCCAAAAGAACCCAAGGAAACCAATTCTGGTTGTACAAGCAAAACCTGACACGACTACTGACTGAACTTTACTGTTATCGAATAATATGTATACAGTATGTCTTATTAACATTATCCTTATAAGTTTGACATGAATGAAGTTTTCTATGATTATTTGCTGTAAAACATTTAAAATGGTTTAAAGTCTTAAAATTATAAGTACAACAGAAGAAAAATGTAAAAAAAAAACAAAACTGTATTAAATGGGTTTCGAACTCGCGTCCGCCGCAGTAAGTCAGCGTAATTTCAATTTCCAGCATCTCTACCAACTGCTCTATGTCCGCCGAATATAAAGTTATTGGTAAAAAACGAATTGTTATAAATTTGTATATTGTAAGTCGTTCGTTTGCGCATTAATAGTATTAACGATTAATTACACATTTAAAGTACAATAACGAAATAATATTATTCTATTCTGAAATGTTTTTAAATTATTTAGATTTATTACTATATAATTTTGAAAACAGAAATCGCTATAATGCCTAACAACTGTTTATATGGAACTACTTGTTTGTATGTTGTGCGTTCGGCCGTAAGGGCGATATACTCTGTTAACTTTAGGTCGATTTTAACAATCGACCCAAAAACAAACTGAAGTGTAATTGTAAATTTTAAATAATAAAAATCGAGTCATAGTAACGTAATGGACCCACTTTACCCAATACTGGAAAATACCGGCATGTTTGACCGATATCGGTTTTTATACTAGCCGAACAATAAGAACTTTTCACTACTAATCACACGTTACATTAAGCATATCAAATAATTTGACATTTACATGAATAAAAGATAGAAATATCAACTTTTTGACAATTTTAATGCTACACAATGAACAGTGGCTTAACCCATTCTTTATCGTACCTTCCTAAGCGATTTTCATAACATTTTGTTCAAAGAACTATACACTACTTCACCTACATGATACATTTTCCAACCACGTATTAAATATAGCGAGACCGCTGCTGCGGCCCGCAATGATGAAGCGATTGTGTAGGGAGAAATAGTATATAATGTATAAATTACTTGTGTCTATAAAGTTTGGCATAATTAAGCTATATGTTAAAAGTTATGTGTGTACTACAATAAATCAACAGTCAATATGTTATTAACCTTTTACCCATGGTTACTGAACCTCACATAAAGCCTACAGACTGGATATATGTGAATGTGAAAGGTGTTCTGGTGAGCATATGATTATAGAAGTATGTTGCTACTTGTACCAGGAAACACTTGAAATGTGTGACAATAGAATGCCTTTCTCTTCTTGTTGTCTTGATGATTTGTTTTAATGACTTTTAGTGTACAAGCATGTTATATATGGTTTTGTCAGAGGTATATTACGATAGATGTTGGTAATTGTTGTGTAATTCATCGCCATGTGTATACTTGTTATGAATACCACATGTCTGTTTTTAGGTTTCTCAATTGATTGCATGGTGAAATGTTCAGTTTGTTTTGGTTCTTCATTGGCTGACATACATATTCAAAATGTAAGTATACTTTGAGTTAAAGGAACAAGCATCTCATTTGGTTTATCAATTTGTGTGGTACCACAAATAATTATGACTTCTTGTTGTCATTTTTACTGAACCAAATGGTACTAGCAATGAATTGCATGTCAAAGGATAAAAAACAAAGGAGTGTTTAGCACTACAACCAGTGCTGTTGTTCATGGTTACAATATGTGCCTGTTTAAATAACCACCTATAATTATGTGTGTTATTCAACATTCAGTATTTACACATATATGCTTAAAGTGTGTCACGTATGAAAGGGTAAACCACTTATATTGTGTTAATGTTGGTATATTGTAATTATACATATATGCAGCATTCACGTACCTTCATTTTTGATTTCATTGTTTTACAATGTATTCATGTTATCAGGAATTATAGTAATACATATTCGTATCTGGGCACATTGTGTTACATTTATGATGTTTATTGGGCAAAGAGCAAAGATAAACAGTTTCATTGATTTCTCTGACATGCATTGTGATAAACATGTACATGTTTATAAAACTGGAATTGTATGTATATAGTAAAACATTGAGGTCAATGTGTATGATATATCCTATATGTATTTCCATATGCGCTTTCATAACAAGTAGACAAACATTTTGTTTTTCTGAGTTGTAATTGTTTAATGCATTGATGTTTTTTCTGAAATATCATTGTTTAATGCATTGAAATAATTTTATATCTGTCAAGCCTTCTTCATTAAGTCACAATATCGCATTTCTTGAAAGTATTGTTCTCCTTTCTTAAGCCATTTCACGCAATATTTAGAAATTTTGAAAAATATTTAGTACATCTCCCTTTCAAACCACAAGACCTTATAGGACCAAGAGCTTAAATATTTTGCATATAGTATTGCTTAAAAGGTCTGTATTCAGTTTTCAATAATTATGAGGCACATACCTCATGGTTTGTAAATTTCATGAAAACAGAAATAAAAAGCTTTTTTCCTGTATAAGGCATTGATTCCCAGTTTTAAAAATTCAATTTTATTGTACTGATGATAAACAAAGCAGTATAGAATAAGCATGTTGAATATCAGGTCATTAATACATAATCTTACAAGACAAATTTTGATGCAAAGCATCAAAGGCGCTGCGCATGTTTTTGAAACATGATTTAAAGGAATCAGAGTCATTTTAGAATATCAGTAAACAACCTATCAACGGGAAAAACCAAATACATTATGTTATATGTAACTGTTATCATAATAAGTAAAAAACCACATTTACTACAGTTTAACCAAAAAATAAACGAATCATAAAACAACCTTCCGTATAATGGTACGATGACGCCCATTAAACAAGGCTACAGCTCGTGGTCAGTAGACGCTTTTCGACGCAGACGAAACCCACGTGATTAATTTTGTCTTTACTATTGGTCAGTTGTTAGCGATGCTTTACATAACTTTCATTGAGACCCCATGTATCGCATAGTTAGGTGAACGGTCTTATTTATAATGCCTACATTTTACTTTAGTATGTAGTAATTAAAATGGGTTTTCATTAATTATTCACGTTGACAACATATGTATTTAAACTTCAAAATGTTTAGAGATAGCAAAACAACTATCGAGAGGTTTTTTTCTGAACTTTGATGAATCTGGCCGTAGGGTCCGTAAACAAAGCAATAAAAAAACCGTAACCTTCAAGTTTGTGGAAAAGTTATTAAATATCCTATGAATATGTCAAAAGTTTTGAATTAACGGTCGAAGACGTATGCATCTGGTATAGTATTGTTTGTAATCATTTAATACTATTTATTTATTAATTATAGGGAGTTTGTTCAAACATAATACATAGTTTTTAATTACAATAATAATGTTGGCTGCTCCCTATTCGATTATGCAACCCCATGGTACAAAATTAAAACCTATTCAATACTGACGCTGTGCTTCCGCACAGCGCCAACTATTAACAAGTACTTGCATTGAAAGTACTAAACAATAAACATAATATTTGTAACTGTGTATATAACTTTCCTGTGCTGCATTGGTATTTTGTTGAACTACAGGTTCACAGTTCTTGAGGCACTAAACGTTAAAAGAGACAGGGAGGAAATTAGTGTAAAGGTGACGGTAAAAAGCAAAACACGGATAACAAGCTGGGGAAAACGAAATGGGACAAAGCTGTCTGGTGTATTTGAGGACGACACATCCAAGGTGGATTTCATTGGCTGTGATGGGGTTACCAAATATATGGATGCCAATTTGCAAGAAGGCAAGACTATTATTGTAAAAAATATACGTGTGAAATCCTGTAGTGACTCGTACACTAGAACGAGAAAAGATTTTCAACTGCTGTTCACCAATGATACGTCTATTTCAAGTACTGATGAAGGTCCACTCACTTCCCCAATAGACTTAACCCCATTGCATGATATTCAGCAGGTGGAAGATGGGTGCAGAGTAAATGTAGCTGGTCTTATACAAGATGTTGGCACTCTAGAGAAATATAATAACATTGATAGATTGGCTGTTAAAATCAGGGATGAAGACACATCAATTGACTGTACATATTGGAGGACATCTGCAAGAACTTTTGGTGGTAAAGTTGGTGATGTAATCATATTGGAAGGAGTATCTGTGAAGAAATACCCTACATTTACAGCACTGAATGGCTCATCTGGAGAATATACTTTGAATAGCAGTGAACCCATATTTAATAACCTCAGGTTTTTGGATTTACATACAAATACACAAAACATACTGACTCCAACGAAAGCCATGCCCAAAGAAGTAGAGTCAATACAGAAACTTGACACTCATGTTGCTCGTCAGTCTGTTAATGCTGTAACCACTGGCCTTGTCCATGAATTGTACGATTTATGCCCATTGCAAGGTTGCGGCAAGTCAATGAGTAACAGAGATGGGACAGTCTTCTGCGATAAATGTAAACTAGAGCTATCACTAAATGTGATTAATACCCCCAAAAGACTGCTTTATAAACTGAAAAATTCGTAGTAACAGAATACCTTGCAAACAAACTAAAAAGAGATATTGTTCTTGGCAATAACTCTGTAATTTGTCAAGATAGAGTTATGGTTCTTGTACACTGCACTTCCTCTAATTGTGCTTGACCATTGTATGAAGTTGTATTGAATTCCAACCAATAGTTTTCGAATAATGCTCCGGACAAGTAAAAGTAACAAAGGGCAATAACTCTGAAATGAGTCAAGATAGAGTTATTGTTCTTTCGCACTGCACTTCCTGTCATTGTGCTTGACCATTGTATGAAGTTGTATTGAATTCCAACCAGAAGTTTTCGAATAATGCTCCGGACAAGGAAAAGTAACAAAGGGCAATAACTCTGTAATTAGTCAAGATGGAGTTATAGTTCTTGTGCACTGCACTTCCTCTCATTGTGCTTGACCATTGTATGAAGTTGTTTTGAATTCCAACTAGTACTTTTCAAGTTATGCTCCGGACAAGGAAAAGTAACAAAGGGCAATAACTCTGTAATGAGTCAAGATGGAGTTATGGTTCTTGTGCACTGCACTTCCTCTCAATGTACTTGACCATTGTATGAGGTTATATTGAATTCCAACAGGTAGTTTTCAAGTAATGCTCTGGAGAATAAAAAAATAACAAAGGGCAATAACTCTGAAAATACTCTAGATAGAGTTATGGTTCTTGTACACTGCACTTCCTCTCATTGTGCTTCATCATTGTATGAAATTGTATTGAATTCCAACAGGTAGTTTTCAAGTTATGCTCCGGACAAGGAAAAACAACAAAGAGCAATAACTCTGTAATTAGTCAAGATGGAGTTATAGTTCTTGTGCACTGCACTTCCTCTCAATGTGCTTGACCATTGTATGAAGTTGTATTGAATTCCAACCAGTAGTTTTCAAGTTATGCTCCGGACAAGGAAAAGTAACAAAGGGCAATAACTCTGTAATTAGTCAAGATGGAGTTATAGTTCTTGTGCACTGCACTTCCTCTCAATGTGCTTGACCATTGTATGAAGTTGTATTGAATTCCAACCAGTAGTTTTCAAGTTATTCTCCGGACAAGGAAAACTAACAAAGGGCAATAACTCTGTAATTAGTCAAGATGGAGTTATAGTTCTTGTGCACTGCACTTCCTCTCAATGTGCTTGATCATTGTATGAAGTTGTATTGAATTCCAACAAGTAGTTTTCAAGTTATGCTCCGGACAAGGAAAATGCAACAGACCGACCGCCCGACCGACCAACCACCGGGTGACTCCTATATATCCCCCTAAACTTCGTTTTGGGGGTATAAAAATGTTACATTGTAAGTGGGACAGGTGTGAGGTTAAATGTTGTGATTTCCCAAAGCATAGTTATGTTTAATACAACAGTATGTAAGTTCCTGGGCATAGAGAAATCTGAACTTGAAAATAAATCTGCTGATGATCTATTTCATTATGTTCAAGGTGTTGAACACAACTTCATCTTAACTCAAAGCAAGAAAGATGATGAATATTTGTGTGTTGACGTGAAGAAATTAAATCCAATCAATTCTCTTCTGCATCACGATGGCATCCTTGATGAAACTGAAATAAGAGTTCCTGTTGTGAGAGATACTTACAATTGGGTTGAAAGTACAGGAGTCAGCACTACTGCTTGCATGAGCGCTGAGAACATACAAAGCTGCAGTTACAAGACAAACCCTTTAGTGTCTCATAGAAGTGAAAAAAGACAATACCCTGTTGTACAAATGCCAACTGTTTCAAATGTCCTGCTGGAACATTTAGCAGTTGATGAACGAGAAGTTAATATTGGTGGTATTAACTTTGTACGGTGTACCGAACCAATCAATCCAGATGTATATACCCCTTTGGATTTGTCAAAAAAGATGCCACCATAATACAGACAAGCTGCCTACTTCTTTCTCTCATTCAGAGCGATATACACCTCTGGCTGATAGTTATGGAAATCCTATGGATTTATCATTCAGACAAACTATGCAACAAACAAGCAATAGGCTTGTAGTACCTAAGAAACGCTTGCGTTACGAATAAAGCTTTCATGTACACATGTTGTTGAAATATTGTAATACATGAAGCTGTTACAGTTTTTTCTATGTTATACAAATTGCTAGCAACTGTATTTATATTTATAATTGTCATTGTTACAGTCACCAAAGTATTGTAAGTGTCTAAGAGACAGAACATGTCATGGATGTTTAAGACTGTGCCTTTAATGGACATAAAGTAAAAATTAGTATGCTTGCTATGGCAATTACTGTTTAAATGGATCTTATTGGTATTACTAAATATTGTCTATCAGATTAAACTTGTGTCTATTTTTTGCTATATTCACTAGTAGAGGAAATTGTAAAGTTTTGAATTAGCTAAAAGAAAGTACATTTCGCAAAATTTTAACTTCCGCATTGTTAATATTCCTCCCATTTTGGATACTAGTTTAAACTTATTAACTGTTACGCTGTAATGTATGATATCAGAATCAATATTGAGTATTGCAATAATAACAAGTATATTTAAACATGATTCTTGACTTAAACCATAGTTGTTAACTTGTTACAACACAATAAGCACATTTTCAAACATCAAGTGTATAATTATCATATCAGAATGGCCTCCCTTTATTTATAAAGAAAACATTATTGATTTGGGCCTGGGTTAAAAATACAGATATATGAACTGTTTTAAAATTGTAAAAATTAGAATTGCTAAAATTGAAACAGGATAAAAATTACAACACTAAGTTGCTACTTTCCCTTGTGGCTATGCCAGTCATAACAAGAGCTGTCAGTAGGACAGCGTGCTCGACTTTTTTAGTGCTTGCCAATAAAACAAAACTTTGACAGTTAAGGGCACACAAGACTTTAACTAGGAATTTCTAAGTACAAATCAAGAAGAGTTATCTTCTTTTGCTTACAGATAGGTCTTACGATGGTACGTAAGTACTCCAACTTTCAAAGTAATATCTCAAATGGTTAAGTTAACAAGTGGAAATTTTAACTGAGTTTCTAAGTCAAAAAGGGCCATAATTCAAATAAAATCCTTGACAGAATTACCTTCTCCTCCCCATGTTTGGGAATCATGATGGTAAACAAGTATTCCAACTTTCAAATTAATATCTCAAACAGTTCAGTCAAAAAGTGGACTGGTACGAAAAACTTAACCAAGATTCTAAGTTGATAAAAGGCCTAAATTTTTAAAACAAATCCCTGACAGAGTTACCTTCTCTTCCGTACAGATGGGGGTAATGATGTGAAATAGCATTAAAAGTTTCAAAGCAATATCTCAAAGGGTTAAGGTAATAAGTGGATTTTACCCATATTCAATGTATTTTCTAAGTCAAAAAGGGGCATAATTCTGTCAAAAACCTTGAAAGAGTTATGTCCTCTTGTCTGTTGATGAAGGTCGTGATGGTAAACAAGTACGGTTAGTTTCAAAGCAATACCTCCAGTGGTTTTGAAATAAAGTGAGGTGGTACGAAAAACTTAACCAAGCTCAATACACTATCTAAGTCCAAAAAGGGCCATAATTCTGTCAAAAACCTTGACAGAGTTATGTACTCTTGTCTGTAGATGGAGGTTATGATGGTAAACAAGTATGGTAAGTTTCAAAGCCATACCTCTAATACTTTTGAAATAAAGTGGGGTGGTACGAAAAACTTAACCAAGGTGTGACCCAACGCCGACGCCGGGGCGAGTAGGATAGCTCCCCTTTTCATAGAAAAGTCGAGCTAAAAATATCACTTTTGGTGCCCACTCGGTGAAATTAAAACATGATTTTACACAGAAACCAACAATTATCCACTCTTTGTATTTTTATTAGTATACATTTACAGATATGTATTTATTGTCCATAGTTTTCATATTGCATGTTTAGTATATTTGATATTGTAGTAACTGTATTGCATATTAAATGTGAGCATGTACTTATTAAAGCTGTTGGCTTTGGGGTAAACTTTGGCTATGGTTCTAAATTGTTTGTTTCAAGAACCATTCCTTTTAGCTTACCTGACTTCATGGTTATTCATAGCTTATGCATGGATGTTCTTTGCATGAAGCTCTACCAATATTGTTAAAAAAATTCAATTCCATGCAGAATTCTGGTTGCCATGGCAACAAATATGAAAAACTTGTTTCTTATTTCGAACAACAAGGCCTCAACCTTAGATATGTGGCATATAAATTGTTGAATTGACCTCTACCAAGATTGCTCTAATTTTAACACTCTGATCAAGATTGAATTTGGTTGGAAATAACTTTCTTTTGCCATATGCTTATATAAAAAATTATTAAAATCTTCTACTTTGAAACCACAAGGCCTACAACTTAAATATTTGCCATATTGTATTGGCTAGTGGTATTGACTCTACATTGTTCAAAATATATAACCCATGGATCATAATTGACGTTGTCTGTGGGGTCACTTAGTTTTACATAGGCTTGTATAGTAAACACTTAAAAAGTCTTCTCCTTGAAAGAACAAGGCTTGGAGCTTAGATATTTGGAAGGTAGTAGCCTGGCAGACTTCTTCAAAGTTTGTTCAAATTATGGTCCCTAGGGTGCAAGGCGATGGTCTTTAGTTTTAAAGATATCAATATAAGCAAACCTATATTGTAAATAGCATTGTTTAGTGGTCTTCCACCGGGCAACAGAACTTGTACCAAGGTGGCTTAATCATAATGTATTGGTGTCCCAAGTTTTGTTGTCAACTGTACAGAATAAGTCAATAAACCTGTGCACATAGCATACATATAATATTTGCTATCAAATTAGTGGTATTTCCATTTCGGTTATGTTACTTTAAAAAAAATTGCTTATCAATTCAAATAATAAACCTTACAATTAAAGACAGTACATTCTCATGACAGCCCCATTTGTTAATACCATATTCTGGTGAATCTCACAAAATAAATGGTTGTTTTACACTGTAAATAACACATGCTCACATACACCTATTACCATTTTAGTATTGCCATATTGACTTACCTTATGTTTTTAACTATTTATGTGATTGTTTTTAATTTTGTGTTGCGTTTACTTTACTTCTATAGAGCATTTGTTTTCTAGTCGTAGTACAAACTACTGTTTGTTTTTCAGTTTTTTTTTATATATATTGAGATATGTTAATAGTAACTATAACACAAGTTTCAGTGGCTGATGGTAAATCTATGTTTGAGCAATTGTTTCACATTGACTTTGTTCCATTCAAGATGTTTACTGAGTACAGTCCTACTAAAAACACATATTTTAAAAACACTTTGATAGCTCTTTTGAGCTGCTTGAGAATGCTGCATGCAATTGTCCATTTTGCCATTTTGTGTATGTCTTTGTGTGTATGCATCCATCTGAGTTTAATATGTTTGCACTTTAATTATCAAAAGATGGAGGGGCTGTTGAATAAATAGGTACAGATGTTTACCATCATGTGATTAGCATGCGTAAGAAATAGGTCCATTGGTTTAAGGCTACACTTTGAAGTTAAGCGTGTAATTTACAATAACGTTTATTACCTATCTGATTTATGAGTGTAAAATTTTGATGAAACTTGGTACAAATGTCCATCATCATTTGATGATCTGTCATATGCAACAATCTAATCTCTTCTTCAAAGGTAAATGTCACACTTACAGGTCAAAGATCAGTTTTGAGCGTAATTCTGAGTTGGCTCTTAGTTTTTCTTTCTCATGCATGGTTAAATTTGGGTGTTACTTTACACAAATGTTCACCACCCTGAGACAGAATTCAAAACAGCATAGTCCCCAGGTCTAAGGTCAATGTCTTACTTAGCGTTTAAACATCAACTTTAACAATGTCCCAAAATTTTGTCAAGATCATCGCTTCTTCAGGCATGGGGATACATTGATGTTACATGGCACAAACATTCACCACCATAGGCTACCAGTACTTTTACAAATAACTCCTCTTTGTTGTAACTGTAAATAGCATATATTGTAATATCTATTGTATTGCCTATAGAGAACCAATTGAGACCACATTTATTTAGTGCAACATGCAATTATATACATTATTTAAGCGTATATTGGCCTTTCAAACGCGGTAGCAATGTAATGTCGTTTCTGATTGGTGACGTCATTTGTATTTGCGACTATTAAATAACTTATATAATCGCAAAATTCAAAAAGCGTTTCAATTATCGTATACACACTCCGTTGGAAAATTGATAACTATTTAGTGATTTTGGTATTTGCGACAACATATTATATGGTTTTCATGGTCGCAAACAGTTTTAACAGCTCCTGCTAAGGCCGTCGTCGTTAAAAATATTTGCGACCATTAAAAAACCATACATACAGTTTCAAATATCAAAATTACAAAACAGTTATTCCTATAATATGTACTTAATAAGGAGATACTCTTTTTGGATGTGTGCATCTGCTTGTATGTAACATTGGAAATTCCAACAGTACTGAGTTGTGTGCTTTACAAAAACAACACACTTAATTGTTCATCCTTAAAGACAAATCATTTACATTTATGGCACCACCAATAAGGTCACTTACTCGCTGTACTTTAGTGACAACAGTCACATTCCTGATATAATGTTTCATACATTTTTACTTGTTCACTAACATTATTTACATATTCAAATGTATAATATTGCATCTGTAACTTTCCCTTTACAGTTAATTTGTAATATTGTTTAAACAAAAGAAAAAGCTGAACACTAATATTTAACTGTTGATCATTCAGTCTTTTCATGCTTTTGGTAATTAGTATTTCTATAATTTCATTACGCAGTTGAAAAGCATTGACAAGTGTTCCTAAAAATCATATGGTCTCATATCAGAATGTTTATTTCTTGATAATTGTTTTTCATGCAGATGTACAGTATGCTTTTATATTTATGTAACCTTTTGTTTAATGAATATTATTGTTTTTCGTTTTATTCATATTCATGTTCTATGCATTTCATATCGATTCTTGCTTCTTCCAGTTATTTTATTGTTTAATGCCAGTACTAAAATACTACTACAACTAAGTACTTCATTTACATTGTACTCGACAACTCATAACAAGAGGGAAAAACCTTCTATTCAGATTTTTGTTTAATGTTATGTATTGTGTGTAAAAGCTTAAAATGTTTTACATATTAATTTGGCTTTACTAAAAAAAAACCGGCACTTTCCACACACACACTCACACAAAAACTTACGCTCTATACTAGATTCAGCTTGTCTGTCAATCTGCCTGTAAAAAGAATCTTGCATACACTACATGTCCAATACACCTAGTCTGAATTTAATGATACTTCATACAAGTGATTAGTACTATTGTTAGTTGTGTATTACCCAGGTTTTCAGTCTCCAGACCAAAGGTCAACGTCAAAATGGCTTGAAATAGTAAAATTTTAAGGGCGCTAAATCTCCAAAACCCCTGGTCAGAATTGAATGATACTTCACACAAGTTATGTAAGTACAATGCTTAGTTGTGCATGGTCCAGGTTTTCAGTCTGTATGTCAAAGGTCAAGGTCACAACACGCTTCAGATGGTAAAATCTTGTGAACGCTAAATGTGCAAAACCCTTGGTCAAAATGTAATGATACTTCTTAGAAGTGATAAACACCATGTTTTGTTGTGCATGGTCAATGTTTCATGTCACTACATCAAAAGTCACAGGGACTACAGATAGTAAAATGTTGTGTACTTCTCTGCTCAAAATATAATTATACTTCACAGAAGCCTAAAGTTGTACAAGTGTAATGATCAAAGCATCAAATATTCCATAAATATTAAATACTGTGTCAATGCCCCTTAGGTCAAAATTTAATTGTACTTCACAGAAGCCTTCAGTTGTGCAGGTCTTGTGATCAAAGCATCAAATATTGCATAAATATTAAATACTGTGTCAGTGAGGTGTGTTGGGGGTTTTGTGATAGTTCTAGTTAATATCCTATACTTAGATATTAAATGATTGCCTTATTTGTTATACCTATTTCTGGTATTGATGTAATACATACAAATACGAAATAGTATTCAATAATAATGTGCAAGTTACTTCAAAGTATATTTAAACATATGTTTAATATTGTCAAGTTGAAGTGCATTCAATACAAATAAAACATAACATCACTGGATCATTCAACTTTGTTGTAATATTATGATAGAACAGAACATTGGCACTTACATAAGAAGGATGCAACTATAACTGTGTGTTTGTACTTAGGACAAATTATTGCAGTCAGAGAAACAAATGAAACTTTAGTTAAAAATGTCAAAAGCAGTGTGTCTTATTATGCACCATGCTTTTTACAGACTGTCATAGTGACTTATATAATCATTTCTATTCCGACAATGATACTTCATTAGTCCTGAAATGAGAAGTAGCCCGCGCATGCGCAGTCAGTAGCACATGTGTAATGGCAACTTTTGTGCCATTTCCAAATATTCTATATAGTCAATCATGCATATACTGTTGGCAAATCCATTTTGCTATCATATCTTTTTATCCACTCGGCCAGTATTTATAAAACATGGGAAGTCAGTTCATCTTATGATGCGCTATTGTAAATGTATTGCATTATATTTAAGGGAAAAATACCACAAACAATCTGATTGTAGTTAGATTATGACAAACTTGTATGTTTTACAGATCCGCTATGGATACTCATCGTTCGCAGTTCTTTGGCAAAGCCTTATTGCAACTAGCAACCATCCTCCCATTGGGACTGAACATGATTCTTGACACTGCTTCACAGATTGAAGATGCTTCACAAATGTTCAATATACCAGAATTGGTGACATGTCATTTCAGCCAGGACAAAATAGACTATAATGCTATGCAGTATTATCCAATTGATGCTCTTAATGGTTTTACAACTCTTCATGCTACTAGTAATGGCAATTGTTTGTATAATGCTGTTAGTATACTATTATGTGGGGCAGGACAAATGGCAACAGAACTACGTGTTCGTACAGTACTTTCATTGGTATTTATGTACAGGTCCATTCTCAATCAACAATTTGTTGCAATATTAAAAGAACATGTAACCAATTACATTCAGTTTTCAGGTACTGCACATTCATTACCAATAGGTGCATGCAGTGTAATACATGTTACAACATACCTAGAAAATGAAATAAAACAAACCATAGTAGATTTTTCATGGTCTGGTATGACTCAACTGTATGCATTGTCAACAGCTCTGAAAACTCCATTACTATCTATTTACCCCAATTACAACTCTCATATACGACATCTGTTTAACAGACTAGTACTTCCATGGGCTGGATGTCCCGATCAGTGTTCAGTTATACCTACCATGTGGTCAGGGTTTATTAACCATGCAAATTGGTTCACTCCAAATCATTTTGTACGTGTTGTATCTACGTCCAGAATAAATAGGACACTTACAAATCATACACATGAAACATCTACCAAACAAGAGCTGTCCCTCCCAAGTGACGAATGCCCCCGAAAGAGGTGCCTCACAGTCTGTGTCCTCTCCATGTGCTCAATAAATGTGCTATGTAATTTTAAAATCCTTCCATGCATGACAGAGTAATCATGCATACAGTATTCCATTACTTTAAACACTAAGTGTGACCTTGACCTTTGAGGTAGGGACTTGGGTCTTGCACGCGACACATCCGCTTGATGTGCTAGACATTTGTGCACAGTTATTTTAAAATCCTTCAAAGCATAATAAAGTTATAGTCCGGACACAAATGTATGCATATATACAGGATTCCATTACCTATAAACTCTAAGTGTGACCTTGACCTTTGTGGTAGGGATGTGGGTCTTGCACGCAACACGTCGTCTTGATGTGCTAGACATTTGTGCCAAATTATTTTAAAATCCTTCAAGGCATGACAAAGTTACAGTCCGGACACGAATGTGTGCATATATGCTTATATAGAGGAATCCATTACCTTCAAACTCTAAGTATGACCTTGACCTTTGAGCTAGGGACGTGGGTCTTGCACGCGACACGTCGTCTTGATGTGCTAGACATTTGTGCCAAGTTATTTTAAAATCCTTCAATGCATGACAAAGTTACAGTCCGGACACGAATGTGTGCATATATATGCTTATATGGAGGAATCCATTACCTTCAAACTCTAAGTATGACCTTGACCTTTGAGCTAGGGACGTGGGTCTTGCACGCGACACGTCGTCTTGATGTGCTAGACATGTGTGCCAAGTTATTTTAAAATCCTTCAATGCATGACAAAGTTACAGTCCGGACACGAATTTGTAAGTGGGGACGCACGGACGGACAGACGGTCAGACGGACAGACGGTGCGATTTTAATATGCCACCCTTCGGGGGCATAAAAAGGTTGCCATCAATGAATTCTTCAACCAATGATAAGAAGCGACAAAAAAGTAGCTCTCCTGTTAACTGTTCTGCAGAACATATCATTCACGAGAACATACAAAACAAGAGCTGTCAGTAGGACAGCGCGCTCGACTTTTTTAGTGCTTGCCAATAAAACAAAACTGACAGTTAAAGGCAAAACAAGGATCTGTATAAACAAGGGCCACAAAAAAAAATGTTTGATATCCCTGAATACTACAGCAAAGTTGTAGATTAATACTTCAAGTGGTTAATGATATATGTGCATGACAGTGCCAGTTGCACACAAGACTTTAGCTTGGAATTTCTAAGTTCAAATCAAGAAACATTTTCACAGAGTTATCTTCTCTTGCTTACAGATAGGTCTCATGATGGTACATAAGTACTCCAACTTTCAAAGTAATATCTCAAATGGTTAAGTCAACAAGTGGACAAGAATGAAAATTTTAACTGAGTTTCTAAGTCAAAAAGGGCCATAATTCAAATAAAATCCTTGACAGAATTACCTTCTCCTGCCCATGTTTTGGGATCATGATGGTTTACAAGTATTCCAACTTTCAAATTAATATCTCAAACAGTTTAGTCAAAAAGTGGACTGGTACGAAAAACTTAACCAAGATTCTAAGTCGATAAAAGGCCTTAATTTTTAAAACAAATCCCTGACAGAGTTACCTTCTCTTGCCTACAGATGGGGGTAGTGATGTAAACAAGCATTCAAAGTTTCAAAGCAATATCTCAAAGGGTTAAGGCAATAAGTGGATTTTACCCATATTCAATGTATTTTCTAAGTAAAAAAGGGGCATAATTCTGTCAAAAACCTTGACAGAATTATGTACTCTTGTCTGTTGATGTAGGTCATGATGGTAAACCAGTATGGTTAGTTTCAAAGCAATACCTCCAATGGTTTTGAAATAAAGTGAGGTGGTACGAAAAACTTAACCAAGCTCAATACACTTTCTAAGTCCAAAAAGGGCCATAATTCTGTCAAAAACCTTGACAGAGTTATGTACTCTTGTCTGTATATGGAGGTTATAATGGTAAACAAGTATGGTAAGTTTCAAAGCCATACCTCTGATACATTTGAAATAAAGTGGGGTGGTACGAAAAACTTAACCAAGGTGTGACACCAACGCCGACGCTTGGGCGAGTAGGATAGCTCCCCTTTTCTTCGAAAAGTCGAGCTAAAAATTGGATATACTTGCTACAATTACCTTCCTACAGAGTATTGTGCAGATTGTGATGCTCGTTGCACATGTGCTAGATATCAGAAACACTCAAATGTTAGTCCTTTGCACACCATGACACTATATTCAGGCAATATCCCACAGGAACTATCAAACATAACATCTACAGAATTACAGTTAATCTCAAGGGTACATCCATACATGACATTACTGAAATTACCAGTTGGCGGACAATATGCCAAACAAGGTCAAAGTACAAATTTTCCTGTTCCTGTTCAAACTTTGTCTAATGAATTGCCTAATGACTCAGATGAATTTGTCTTGTTTGATGCTCGAAACAAACATTCTGGTTTAGTTAGGAAACATGCAGTCAAAGCTGCACTGCAGTGGCTTAAAGAAAACAACAGTCTGTACAAAAACACTGACATAAAGCATCTGGATGATGACGAGGACAATATTGATCAGAATAATGATACACATCAATATGAAGGCAACCTTACTTTTGAGGAAGTTTCTCTCATTTCAAATGATTATATCCTGCCAAATGAAACCCCAAGATACAAACTTCCTTTAATGCCAGGTAAACCTATCAATGTCTTCAGTGATGTAACAGTAGAGGCGTTAGCATTTCCTAGATTGTTCCCATATGGTACAAGAAAACCATTGATGCAAAGCATCAAAGGTCGCCGCTAAAGAATTGAACAAGAGCACAGGAAATGTAGAATTTTTTTATTTGTAACAGAATACAAAATTAATAATACTGTTTAAAATGCTCAACATGTTACATAGATTGTAATAAAGAATATATAATAAATAAGTTCACCCATATGACCACTTCAAAACGTGATTCATTTCAATTTTCGTAAAATACAGTTGCGTAATATTTAAAAGAAATATATATCCATTAAGTATTACACCGACAACTAAAATAGTTTAGTTTGTATTTTCCGTTTCTGTTTTCTTGAAAATGACACAGCTGAATCAAAGTTTTGTGAAAACATCGCGAGTATAACATACACAGATCGGACCGTTGTAAGAAGACTTTCAGTGCTCTAAGTTAATACTTTGAGACTGTACAGCCTAGATATCCGAAGCGTATCGAGTGAAGTTAAGAGTTATCTCCCTTGAATTTCGGGTAAACTGACTGTATTACGCTTATAATCAATAGAAAATAAGCTATTTGTAATCTATCTGTCTGACATGGTTTCTTGTTATATTGTCACAATATATGCATCATTGAAAAGCTTACGATCTTAGCTTTCTTATTATATGCAATTTGATACATTTTATTTAACCACAAACATTTAATCAGTTGTTAAACCTGACCATTTATCGGGAATTTTACATAGAAGTTCCAGTCAGTAACATTTACTCGATAAAAATACATGGGAATTGTGTTACAACAGAGCGGATAGCTTTATTGTTTACATCACGTGAGTTCTAAAAATAAATTATGATTCACTTTCCGTAGACTGGTTTCAAATATTTTATCAGTCAAAATAGACCTTGACCATTTGAAATCGTGCTCCACATGAGGGAATAAAGTAAAATATTTAAAAATAAATAAAATAAAATTAAACAATAAAAATATTACAAATACTTTTTCTGTTAAACTTTATTGTGAGTGGTAACAATTATCTTGCATCGAATAATCTTGGGGGGAAAAATTTAAGTCACGTGCCCCTCCACGTACAAAAAAAATCCCATTCCAGACAGTCCGCCGCACTTAAGTGCGGCAACAATAAATACCTATAAGATGTTGGCTAATCGCATAACTCTTCAACAATACTTCCATTGCAGAATGTTGAATAAAGACAAACGCTGGACATAGTGTATGCCATACTTATTTTGGTCCTTAAACATATATGAACAAAATAAACTTCAAGATAGTATTTCTACAGCTCTACGCATAAAACAACAAGGGACATCATTGACTGCAGGGCAAGTCCTCTCACAAGCAACTGTAAATGTAGCGGAAGATTATAGGTTTATGAGAAACATGAAAGGCACTTCTGCGTACTGGAAAGATCAACTGTACAATCTACTGGCAAAGATGCCTTTATTGGGCCCACCAACATTTTTCCTGTCTCTCAGCAGCAATGAAAATCATGGGCTTGAATTATACAAATTCATTAATCCCAAATTAACAGATGATCAACTAGTGAAACTAACATCTACTGATAGGACTGAAATGTTGCGTAAAAATCCAATTTATAGCACTATGTACTTTTCTAAAAGATGGGAAAATTTCCTCAAAACATACCTACTTGGGAAACACAAGCCTTTGAGCACAATATCTGACCATTTCGCAAGAGTTGAATTCCAGAACAGAGGAAGTCCACACATTCATGCATTTCTGTGGGTTGCTAATGCACCTAACATGGAAACCATAGAAGGTCGTAAATCTGCAGCAACATTCACAGACACATACATCTCAGCAAATATACCACATGACAACAATGATCTGAAAACATTGGTTGAGAGGTTACAAACACACAAGCACACACATACATGTTCAAAAGTACAAAACTCTAAAATCTGTAGGTTTGACTTCCCCAGACCTGCAAGTTGGGAAACAACTATAGAAATATCTAATATATCTGCAACTAGTGGTCGTTTCTACAGACTTAAGACGAATGAAGACAGTCAATGGATTAATCCATATAATCACAAGATCCTTCTTAAATGGCAGGCCAATATGGATATACAAGTTGTTGGTTGCAAAAGAGCTGCTGCTGTTTACGTCTGCACATATATTTGTAAGAATGAACCGCTGTCATTAAGACATCATTATCTCAAGCCATTCAAAAAATCCCACAGAATGCCACCATTGGTCAAAAATTATCAAAAATTGGTAATGTTCTATTGACACACAGACTGATTAGCTCACAAGAAGCAACGTTCAGACTTTTAAACATTCATATGGTGTACAGCTCAAGAACCACTATTTATATAAATAGTAATCCTCCTTCTACAAGACACAGACCAAAGAAAACACTGGAGCAAATGCCTATTGACAGTACTGATATATTTGCTCAAAGTATACATGATGTATATAGCAGGCGTCCAGAGCAATTGGAAAATGTTTCATTAGCTCGCTTCAGTACACACTACTCAAAAGCACAAGGGGACATAAAATGTTCTACCAAGGCAATGCCAAGGTATCAATTACTTGGTACTCCAAAACAATACATTAGAGAGCATGTAAAACCTAGCATTTCGTACATACATACCACTACAGTCAAAAGATTATAACTAACGCACACTTTTATAGTCTCCTGTGTTTATTTCCACCTTGGCGAAAGGAGTCTGACATTGTGGGAAAATATGAGAATTGTACAAAAGCATTTGAAATGAAATACGATCAGATGGACACTGAATTCATTCAACAATACAACAACTCACAGGAATTTGAAAAAGCAGTACAACAAGTTAGAATGTTAGGTGAAAACATCTGTGAAAACATACACTGTAAAATGACTCCACATTTTTCTTCAGTCCACTATGAAGACGCCACAGAAAAACCACAAGTCCTTGACAGTATAGTTTCCTTTGGTCAGCACGAACCTCAATACTGTGAAAGAAACAATACACATAAGACTTATACGTCTGACAACTTTAAGTCACTGTCTCAATTCACTTTGACAGAGCAAGAATTTTTAAACGCCAAAAAATCACTTAACTCTCAACAGAAAGCGGTTCTTGAATACATAACCACAGCTTACCAACAAAAGAAACAAATCCACATATTAATTAGTGGTGGTGCTGGCACTGGCAAATCCTACTTGCTAAAAATCATCAGAGATCTACTACTAAGAGAAAACCTGTATGATTTCCCAAATGTTATAGTGGCTGCTCCTACTGGAGCAGCAGCTTTCAATGTTAATGGTTGGACACTCCATACTATGCTTCACCTGGACATAACACATGATAAATACACACCATATTTATACAAAACTATCTGACAAAAAACTATCTCAACTTCGACCAATCTTTAAAAATATCAAAGTACTCATTATTTATGAAATCAGTATGGTTAGCATACACATGCTGATACAAATTCATTGTAGGTTAACAGAAATAATGAATACACATGATCTAACAGACGTTTACTATGGTGGCCTTTCAATTGTTTCATTTGGTGATTTTTACCAATTAAAACCAGTTTTTGGTTCCCCTGTTTTTTTCCAACCACGATGACCTCATCACCAAACATATTTGGAAAGACTTCTTTCTTATGGTCATATTGGAAGAGAAATACAGGCAACAACAAGACACTACATATGCCAAACTTCTCAACAATATATGCACAGGACATCATACTAAGGAAGATATAGACCTCTTAAGGACTAGATTGAATACAACATGCAGCTACACAACCCAACACATATTCCGTACTATTGTTAAATGCAAAGCACACAATGAAACATGCACAAAGACAATCCAAAAAAAATACACTTGACAGGATCATATGTAAAGCTATTGATGAACTGCCATCAGATGATATATCTGAAAAAGAATCAGAGTGTGCTGGGCTACACAAAGAATTGTCCTTATGTATAGGCTCAAGAGTTATGCTTCTACGCAATATACAAACAACGCAAGGTTTAGTAAATGGTACACAAGGTACAATCACAGCATTCACATGGAATAATACCCAAAAGCAATCCAATATTGGTGAATTACCATATTCTGTGTCTGTAGCTTGATGACCCAAAAGTAGGATGTGTCTTTTTACAACACAAACATGAAGCTATTAATATTAGACCTATTACAGCATCTTTCAGGACAAGGCACCCACATTAAACAATACAAAGAACACAACTTCCTTTAGCTGTCTCTTTTGGAATCACTGTTCATAAAGTACAAGGCCAAACACTAGGTAAAGCAGTGGTAGACATTGGCCCTGCAGTATTTCAAGGCGGTATGGCATACGTAGCCCTCAGCAGAGTTTCTACACTACAGGGTTTACAACTCTTAAACTTGGACCAAAAAAAACTTTATCCTCCAAGCCATGTTGATGAGGAAATGCAAATAATGCCATTACTATCATTAGAACACAACACCATCAATTGAATAACAATATAATATTATGTACATAAATGTAAATATGTTTTATTACTCCAAATACAATTTCAATATTGTATCCAGACATGTTAAGAATGTACAAAATACATAACAAAATATGCATTCTATGCCACCAATACATTTTAAACACACTGAATGTAAATGGTATACAAACAGAATCATTAAGCAATATTTATCGTAGTATTACCTTTTACAGCACTTAATATCTTTGTACATACACACTGTCAATGGCTGTAGGTAAAATATATTTAAAGAAATGACAATGTCATACAAGTATATTGGAAACTGTTTGTAAAGCCTCAATATTTAGTAAATAGTGTATATTTTCAAATCTACTGATAACCATTACAATTATTCATATTCATATTGAAACCTTAATTATTGTCATAATATAAAATGAAATATAACAGAAAGCAGCTATAAGAAAGTACATATGCAAACAGGACAAATATTGTTGATATGATATTGCTTTATATTCTATATTGCTATTAAATTACATCACTTGTATCATATTACCATTTATGTGTGGAAAAATATTGAGTACATAATAAACATGTTGCAACACTACATCAGCTATCTCACTGTAGTTAGCATACATTAATGTACTTATAATATTTATATACTATAAGTATACATTATATATCTATATTACAGGAATAAACAAATTTATTGCAAAACAGCATTAATTTAGCCAACCAATGCAATTAGTATTTTTTTTCTGTTATATAGACCAATAACAGCCTTACAATTTCGCCATATACAGACAGTATTTGTATTGAAATGTATAGAGATTTAGGGCAGAGCTTAGCTCCATCATGTCACAGTTTTACTTATTGGAAAAAGAAGTGAAATAATAATATTCATATTGGACATATTGAGTCAATATGGAGAATACAATTAGCCTTTGAATGAAATAGGGGCACTTGATTGGATTGGAATATAAGGCAAACTGTGATAAGATATTATCAAGTAATACAATTTCCACTTAAATAACTGTTCTGGCCTCATACAAATGCTAACACCAGTGTTTCTTTCTATGACCCATATTAATATTATAACACATGACTTTTCATTTAAACTCAAAATAAATTATGTTACTTATAACCTTCCTATATAAAATAAACCTATTACACTACTGGAAAATACATTTTGAGTTTTCTGTTATTTGATAATCACTTGTTGCATTATATTACTTCTGTACCTTGTGTAAATAGAAAAACGTTATATGCAATAACAAACCTGTATGCGTACCTTTGTTCAGTATGTTATCACATTACTCTACAGTATAATACATGTTGATAATACTATCTTTGAGTACCCATTTGTTATATGTGTACTTTGGTAAATATATCACATTATGTACTAACAAAGATGTATCTATACCTATGTACAACATCTTGTTTCATTACTTTACAGTATCATACATTTCATATTTTACCATTAAAAAATACAATTCCTTAAAAGGGCACTCCTTACATATAGAAAATCTTAAGGTCTAACAATATATGACCAACATCATACCTTTTGTGGTAAAAACCAAATTTAATATTATTTCACTTACATTTCCTTTATGATATATCAAACAATCAATGTCAAGGAGTGCCCCTTTCAATTAGACAATATTTCATATACCAGAATTATATATTATTTGCATATTATACAAATGTTTCATGAACAATTATTATTATTAGCTTTCACTACAGTCAAATAAAGCATTATATACATCTTAACAATGACTTGTACTTCTTTCATATCTGTACTTATAATAAACCATTTCAAACTCCAATATATGAAATACCCATTCATTTATATTATAATCGTCTCATAGAACTGAAAAGTTATAATTTTCTTGTTAGGATTACCCAAACTGTTCCATCTTTTATCGCACTCTTTGAATAACTCATAAATATTGAAAGAATATTTTATGTACAAAATACTCCAGAGCTTTAATTGTAAGAGCTTGCTGTAGACCTGTCATTTAAACATCGTCTGTCAACATTAAAATACTTAATGAATACTAGAGGTTACATTATACAATCTATCAGTATCATCATGAATTTTTGTGAGATTGTTTATTGTTTTCAGTCGGATCATGATGGAACTGTTCAAAATGTTTAAGTTTATGATCTCACAGTCAACTTCCAAAATTGGTCACATGAGGTCAAAAACTAGGTCATATAAACAGAGGCAACATTTTCAGGCTGATCATTATGAAACCAACCGGAAAACCTGGTTAATTTAAGCATACACCTTATTTACAACATGGCCTTCTATAAACACATTCACTTACATACACTGAAACTGTCCAGTTACACACAGTCATTCACTTATTGACAGACACTCAAAATAAACTTATTATAAGTATTGTATAATTAAAGCGTGTGATAAATTATTAATCTGTAATACAACAAAAACAATATCAATAAATTGATTAAATAATTAAATTTATATCTGCATTTAAAGGAATTTAATGTTTGAGCTGAGTGGATATCAGTAGGAATATTATTCCAGATTTGCGCACTGTAGTACGTAAAAGAATCTTTATAATAGGTTGTCTTATACTGTGATATAACCAGATTATTACATGACGATGATCTCAGTCTGTAATTTGCATTTTTTGAGAATGTCAGTGATTCAGATAAATAACCTGGGGCCATGTTTTTAAATACATGAGGAATACCCTCGGGCAAGACACTTGATGCCGGGTACCAGTGATGAAAATCTCTGCCTTTCTCTCTCTGATAAGTGATTAGTTTTATCAAGAATGATGTCTTGAGAGGGATTGATATAAGTAAGGAGAACTTGATTGGCAATTGGGCTAAAATAGATTAGTATAAATTATCAAATTAAATAAAAAACCTTGTGTTTTGAACACCTTAGAGACCACCTTTTTAGCCTATCTCAGTTTTAACTGGGAAATATGGCTCTAAGTTTGGAGATATAGGGCAACTATGGCCCTCTTGTTTACATAGAGGATAGTTTGTTTCATTTGAAGATCACAAAAGTTTCGAGATTGAACTACTTTTTACTCCTGAATGAATATTTGTGACTGAAAGATGGATATAAAGTATCGCCAAGCATGTATTTTAAGTTCACCTGACTGATGACTGCATTATAATTATTAAAAAAAAAACTTAAACAGTACAGTAAGTAATATGTAAAATCAAAGCGCTGAAGACGCTGGATTTGTTTGTGTATTCTAAATATATGTCCTTTGTTTTGTTGCCGTTTATTTCAGTCTGTAATCTTCATAAGTGAAGGCTACACCGGTTGGTAATAAGATATGAACAGAATGCAACAGTTATAAATCGTATTTTGGATCGAATTGTCTCTGTTTCTATTCCCGGTACACATAGACAGTAGGGATTTTCACTGAACTGAACAAAATGTTTTCACCTACAGTTCTACTGCCTATAATCAGACACTGATCAAGCAGCTAGTTAGTAGTTACGGCGCTTCGATAACACAAACGAGCAGGCAATAGCACCGATCAATAAGTGGATCAATTTATTGTGCGGACTGACAAAGTAATAATGCGTATCTATAATGCCACAGTATACATTTATTGAGACCAGGAAGTAAAGATGTTCAAATGTTTTTCTGCAGTCATTGATAATTATGTATTTTAACAAAATAGCTGATTCGATGCGTTTCAAGATAACGAGGCCTACAGTCGAATATAGGGTAAATTGCCTTCCACATAAACAATCACCACCTAACCTTAATATAACATCGACATTAATGTATCCTAACACTTGTTTTCTGCTTAAACTCTAATACATGTAGGAACGCAGACTACCTCGCGCTATGTCCGCAGAATAAACATATCAGCAATACGGAAAGTTATAATTACGTCCCTTTTCGCGCATTGAATAAAATTTATGAATGGAAGGATATTATCGTAAAAAGAGCATGTGTAAACATGCGCGTAAATATTCCTGGCTGTTCAAAATATTTCATTCTTTAAAATGACGATCAGGGTTAGACATTTTGTTGTCACAGAAACTCCAAAAGATGTTTTCTTTCCGCACATGATTTAAGAAATGGCTGAAATTGGAACTATTTCTATAGGGTGTATATATATAGTAAATCGTCCCTTATTTTTACGCATCATTGTAAAATGAAATACATCCGCGGTTCTTATTCAAAAACAGTTTACTTTCGTTATATTTACAAAATTTAGCTGATGCTGCATCATCAGAGTTTATAACATTATATATTTAAACAATACAACTTTCAAGTCTGCAATTGCCATATGGTTTCAAATGAAGACTCATAATTTGGGATTATATGCTAACTGACGTGCCGGAACTACTTTCAGATTTGGTACTTAAGGAGTAGGCTTTGGAAAACGGTAAGTAAATTTGTTTGTTACACAAACAAATTAAAACTGAGTTTATCACAGTTTTATTTTTGATAAACCCCCTGTTTTAATCTCACTGTCTGTTATTCATTAATTGCATAATGTAAACTAACAAAGTTAAGTACATTGTATGCAACAGTTGTTACGTCACCATTCTTCATGTTAGAAGTTTTTCTACTTTCTCTTTACAGAAAAATCCATCAGTCAGAAGCAGTTGGCAGAGAAAGCACTGTCCAAAACACAACGCAAAGACGCCAATATTCATTCTGAGTAAGCTGTTCAAAGTCCTTAATTATGCCCCCTTTGAAGAAAAGAGGTACAGTGGAACTTCCGAAAACCTGACCTTCCAAATACCGGAAACTTCTGAAAAACGGACGATTTGTTAAGTCCCGAAATTTACTCCTCTATCTTCTATGTTAAACGTACTTCCGAATACCGGAACTTCCAAATTCCGAATACCGGACGATATTTTCCTAAATTTTAACTTATCTCAGTACAAATTGTCTTCCAAAATCCGGACACTAGAAACACTCGGATCATAAATTAATTGTCTCTGGCAAAATGATTGCCATTGTTCGGCCAATTAACGGTTATCGTTTATTTTGACACGTGTTAGAATCACAACCTGTCAATCAAAGGATTAAGAATGTAACATAAGACTGTAATTATTAGATAATGATATTGACTAAAGAAAGGATCGGCGGATTAGTGTTAGGTGAGTGAAAATTGAGAAAATTAATTTTGACAAAAATATGTATCATTTTGGAAAAGAAATGCCCGAGACAAGTTCGAAACGTCGTAGAATTTAACTGTCCCTACAGGACAGAATTAAAATAATTTGTGAGTTTGAAGTGGTTCCAAAACCAACTCTTGAGGTGTGCGTTTTATTTTGAAATTTATTTAACATGATATTTTGCAAAATAAATTCTTGATGTACAAATGTATCTTATTTTCTCCAATCACGTCGCAATTCGAACTTTGTTTGAGAACAGTGTCCTGTATATTCCATTTTGTGCTGCAATATGTTACACAAGGGTTACAATCACTTCTATGCATTAAAACCTAAGGACTTTTCAAACAATGAAGAATCTTTTGATTATCTCTCCCTTTATCCGTCCAAATGACCCTACACTTCCAAATACCGGAAACTTCCAAAAACCGAACTTTTCTGCAGGTCCCGTCAGTGTTCGGTTTTCGGAAGTTCCACTGTATATTGTTTTGCAGTTAGTATATCAATTGGTTTCCAGATGAAAACTCGCGAGCACATGGGCCTAGGATCTTGAAACTTAATGTTAGGGTTGGTCATGACCATCAGATGACCCCTTTTCATTTTGAAGTCAAAGGTCAAGGTCACTGACCCAGAATAGTACAACGGTTTGCCTACGATAACTTGAGAATGCAAGTCTAGCATCTTGAAACTTGATGTGGAGTTTGGTCATGAGCAGCAGATGACCCCTATTGAATTTGAGGTCAGTAGGTCAAGGTCACTAGAACCTTTTATATTGAAATGGTTTCTGATTCATTACTCAAGAACCAATTAGCATATATTCAAACTTGATTTGTCATTACCAATGGATGACCCTTATTCATTTTCAGGTTATCAGGTCTTGCACTACGTTCACAGAGATTTTTACTTTAACAAGAGGGCCATGATGGCCCTATATCGCTCACCTGACTACCATTGGCTATAATACAAGGGCTCATGATTCTAACATAATTCGTAGAGGTCCACGACACAATGCCAAGTAACATTCCAAATATCTATTCTCTGCCTGTTGGCCTTCTTGTTTTTTTAAGTTTTCCCTATATAAGCCTATGTAAAACTAAGTGACCCCCCATGTGGGGTCAATTTTGATTCGCGGACATAATTTGAACAATCTTGGTAGAGGTCCACTAGACAATGCTACATGCCAAATATCTAAGCTCTAGGCCTTGTGGTTTCAAAGAAGAAGATTTTTTTAGTTTTTCCTATATAAAGCCTATGCAAAACTAAGTGACCACCCGTGCAGGGTGAATTTTGACCCGGGGGTCATAATTTGAACAATCTTGGTAGAGGTCTACTAGACAATGCTACATGCCAAATATCTAAGCTCTAGGCCTTGTGGTTTCAGAGAAGAAGATTTTTAAAGTTTTTCCTATATAAAGCCTATGCAAAACTAAGTGACCACCCATGCCGGGTGAATTTTGACCCGGGGGTCACAATTTGAACAATCTTGGTATAGGTCCAATAGACAATGCTACATGCCAAATATCTAAGCTCAAGGCCTTGTTGTTTCAGAGAAGAAGATTTTTTAAGTTTTTCGTATATAAAGCCTATGCAAAACTAAGTGACCACCCACGTGGGGTGAATTTCGACCCGGGGGTCATAATTTGAACACTCTTGGTAGAGGTCTACTAAACAATGCCACATGTCAAATATCTAAGCTCTAGGCCTTGTGGTTTCAGAGAAGAAGATTTTTTAAGTTTTTCCTATATAAAGCCTATGCAAAACTATGTGACCACCCGTGCAGGGTGAATTTTGACCCGGGGGTCATAATTTGAACAATCTTGGTAGAGGTCCACTAGACAATGCTACATGCCAAATATCTAAGCTCTAGGCCTTGTGGTTTCAGAGAAGATTTTTTAAGTTTTTCCTATTTGTTGCCATAGCAACCAGAGTTCTGCATGGAATGGAATTCTTTGAACAACTTTGATACAGCTTAATGCAAGAAACATCCCTACAAAGTTTCATTAACATTGGCCCAGTGGTTTCAGAGGAGATGTCGTTTGAAGGAAATGGTGGATGGACGGACGGACGGACGGACGGACGGACGTACGACGTACGCCGACGGAATGCGATCCTAATAGCTCACTCTGGCACTTTGTGCCAGGTGAGCTAAAAATGGTTCCTTGCATAGTGCGACTTTTTCCACATTACTGATTGCATCAAGGGGGACATTTGGGTTTTACAAACAGGGCTTTTTGATATAAATATGATATAATCACTGCTGATCCTATAAAATTAAGCAGTGCTCTGCCAATTTTTATAGAAATGCAAGCCTTAAAGCCCCTCTTTAAAGATAGCGAAATTCCTAATAAGACTGTCTCGTTAATATAAATTATTAATAAAAGCTTGCTGAAAAGTGTCAGCAGTAAACATTTAACAGCATCATACAGTTTGTCAATGTGCGAAATTGAGTCCATGTTGATTTCGGGTTTATTTCATTATTAAATATTGGGAAATTGTTCTTTGTTTGAACTGCAAAAATGGCTGAGAATTTTGCAAAGAAAAATTATAATACATTTAATTGTTCAAAAACCATGACAATTCGCAAAATCATGTGGACTCTTTAAAAAATTGTGTCAAAATTTAATGATACTTCACACAAGTGATAAGTACTACGCCTTGTGCATGATCCATGTTTTGGGTCAAAGATCAAGGTCACAGGGGCTCGAGATAGTATAATCTTGTGCACTCCCACTCCTCAAAACGCCCGAGTGTCAAAATTTAATATTTTACAAAAATGCTAAGTACCATGCCTAGTTGTGCATGGTCCAGGTTTCGTGTCACTAGGTCAATGTCACAGGGTCAAAAATCATAGCTTCAAATCTTGCATATCGATGGCTCAGCGCAAAACTATGCTAACTCCATTTTTTAAAATTGTCCAGGAGAGAGAAAAAACTGTCTACTTTTTTTCCCTTTTGATATTTTGTAACATTTTTTTCAGTCATGTATGCTGTTTAGTGTTAGAAAACTAATAACTATAGTCATTTTCATGTGAAACACTTACTTAACAGTAAAAAATCATAAATTTGAGTTAGACCTAGTTTTGCGCTGAAAATCAATGGTTTCTTAAAAATAATCTTGGCGCAAAACTGTAACTAAGTCAAGTTATATATAGTTTTGCACTAGCAATTTTTCAAACTGTGAAAGAAGTGGTATAAAACAAGTGCTAAGTCAAGTTGGATATCATTCAAAAATTTGATTTGAAAAGTATTTTGAGAATGAAAAAGTACAAAATTACCATAATCAGCTCCGAAAAATTTATTTATGTTAGATTTATCATAAATTTTCTTGCTAAAATGGCCAAACTATTCAACAGTTATATTTTTAAATGAAACAGCTTTTTAAACTTCATTCATATTAATTAAAGATGTTTGTGAGCATATCACTAGCATGTAGTTAGCTATGGAACAGTTTTCAAGCAAAACTTACAATCTGGTTTTTGGTTATGACATTGTTATGTGTTTGTACAATGTGATATTGTAAACTGGGTAGTTCTCCCAATTACTTAATTTAATAAAGTACCCACTTCACTGGTTTAAAAATGCTGCACAAAATTCATTTCACATAGACTTACAATTCTAACACAAGTGGCTGCTTTTCCTATATAAATATTTAGGGAAAGGCCAGTATTTTATTTTATGATAAAATAAAGCACGTTTTTCCAAGAACGACGTGCCTTTTAATGACGTAACAATTTGACGTAAGTAAACAAGCGCGCCCAATCGTATCATGCGTTTCAAGGTAACAATGATATTATACTAAGCGTTAAATAAAGTTCGGGATTGTTTTCAAAGAAAATAACGTGTTAGAATCAAAATAATAATATGTTCCCTATATTTTATCGTTGAATAAAATACAGACAGTCATTTGGATGCGTAAAATTAAATCACTTGTGCTAGGCACTCGTGATTAAATTACTACGCATCCAAATTCCTGACTATATTTTATTCAATGATAAAATATAGGGAGGCATTTATTATTTCATAAATTAAAGAATTCTCATTTCAAAAAGTTTATACATGAATGCTATACATTTTCATCATGTGAAAATAACCAGATTGGCACTGTTACATCTTTGTTTGGTAAAATGTCGATCTTAATATATTGACTTTTGCTGTGGTGCCATTAGTTTTCTTGACAAATTTAAAGCGTGTGTTTAAATATTTTTCAAATTTAGATATCATATGATAATGTCATTTTGCAATACCATGCAATGATATTTCTTTTCTTGGTTTGTGTGTACGGTTTATCCAATTTGAAAATTTGAACCGTTATGCACTGATAATCATTATTGAATGCTATTATTATGCTACATGCTATTGTGTAATGAGAAAAGAACATTCCTGAAAGTCAACAGAAAAATCTTATTCTTTTCAAGGGAAAATTAAGCTCAAGATTCCTTTATATTACGGAAATTCACAATGACGCATGAAGGGCACAAGTCAATCCAAACTTTAATCAAAATAATAACGTAAACACAAGCACATTAATTTGTGTTCCTTTTGGCAAATTTCATCAGAAGTGTGTGCAGAAGTGAATATAACTAAATACAGTACAAGTACTTAAACATCATAAGTAATGATATTCTAAATAAGCAAAACAATAAATTATATGTGACTACTTAGCGGACGGAGCATATAACTTTGCTTTTGTTATGGATGCTCCCAGGTTTGAATCCAAGCCAGTGCACAAGGGGTGTCCTTGAATTACGGCAATGTTGCCATTCAGCCCATTCAGCTGTAAAAGGTAAGCAGCAAAACAAAAACTTGCTTCCCTTAAATGAGTGCTCCAGAGCTAGTGAATAAACTTTACTTAGACTAAATTAAATTCACATAAACTAAAATGTGTCAACTGCAGTTGACTTTCATAAATATGTAGAAAATTTACTATGATATTTTGATACTCAGTTTCCTTAGATTGATATAGGTGGTCTTTTTTGGTTTTACTTTCATGTTTATCGTGCTTTTGTAAACCATCAGATACACGTCGCACATGTGTAGTTTGTTTTCAAAAATAATTCAAATAAACAAAATTGAATTGTCATTAATAGATTCTGTCATGAGCACAAGGTTACGATTGAAATATCCATCAACAAGGGTAACTGTTTTGGCAAGAACGAGGCCCGCAAAACAATGACTGATATTTCCATCTGAGCCAAATGTCTCATGATGGAAACCTTTTTCTTGCATACCGTCTTGCACTTTAAAGTAGATTTCTAAATGCAAACTTATCAAACTGATGAATAATTATATAAAACTAAAGATATTCCGACATTGTGTTTAGGAAAGTGACATCACACTGTTTATAACGTTACGTCATAAGTAATTCATGAGATTTGATTCTTAAATTACTCGGCAAATAGTGAAATTTGGGGCAAATAATTTAATAGACATCAACGTTATCATGTAAAAATGTTCAGATAGCGTCATTTTTAAGGAAATACATGTACTAGCTAAGAAACTCTCTTGAAATTACCACATGGGGCAATTGGGCAGTGACCAGAAATGTCATGGAATTGTTTTTAAAAAAAATTAAGAGGAAAAACTTTATGCGACAAAGATGTATACTTTTTGCAACTTCACAGGCAAACGAACTGGCGCACAGTCTCATTAATATTACATCATCACAAATGTGCGTCCATTAACAGGGTGCGTATGAATAAAATCTAATATCTGCAAATAATAATGACAAACCTTTACAGAAATCTTACTTCACGTATTTCAGTTCCGGGGTTGTCTGAAATTGCATTTCTTATTTTGTATGAAGATTTAGTATAAGAGCAGCAAATTTGATTTCATAGCTGTTTTTATGGATTTTAAAGGTATATAAAATCAAACATGTTATAATGATTTTCTCCTGAAATATAGACTCATGGATAGAATACGTGTCTGTTAGATTCTTTTTAATTATGAAATGGTTTTAAGATATGAAAAAAAAAATTTTTGAATATACAAATGTATCAGTTTGTTAAAACAATTGCAAATGCATTTTTAAAATCTATATAATATTTTTGTATCAAAGATTCAGTAACAGTTTCTGTATAGAAATCTTAAGGTACGCTTTTAAGTAAATGTGGATACATTTATATCAATTGCTGACTGTTTCAGAAGTTGCAGATAACATGCCATCTAGTGGGCAAATGCAACATATGTACTGACATGATCATACAAAGTATTTACATTGTGATAATGTTGGTATTTTTGTATCAGAAATTATGAGGTAAAGTGTCACATAATGGCAAAAACATTAATGAATGACTTGTGGCACTATCCATTATCACACATAGCAAAACCAAGTTTCAGGTTGAAGACACAGTCAAGCTATGCAACAGTATTTTCAATGTCTTCCAGACCATTTACTCAGTCATTTAAAACTATAAGAGTTTATTTTACAAGCAAATACATACAGGATAATTGTTGGTTTCAGTGTAATATCATGTTATAATTTCACCAAGTGGGTCACTGGCTGGGCCACTTGTGAAAATAGCTACTTTTGGTGTTCACAAGTGAAATTATCGAGATATCACATTGATAGCAACAAGTTTTCTGTTCATTTTATGGTAAAAAGTACTTTTGTTGAGTTTGTTTCAATAAAATCTCGAAACGTCATCAGAAAACATAGCAAGCACAAGTCATTTTAACGACGTCATCGTCATCTACGGGTTTCCAGCATTCATTACCCTCAGTATACATTCTGACATTAATCTGCCCAGAAAATTTTATCTGTATATGTATAATCCACCATTATACATATTTCTATAAACCACCAAAAACATAAAATAAATAGCATTGTATACTGTAGAAACATGTAATAATTTCTTAAAAAATAAGCAGAATACTGTAATGCTAAAGAAATTATGTTATATCAGATGTACAAATAGAAACATAACAATGCAGAATGGCACAATTATATATTTGCTTCAAAACTGTTCCATAGTTGGCTTCAGCACAGTATCTTTAGAACTAAACAGGACGTGATATTTTTCTTAACCATTTAGCTAGATCTAGGCAGTGCACTGGACCGTGGCATATCTTATAACAGCAGCCCATTTTGTTTTCCAAAATGACACTTTTAATTGTATTTTATGTGATAATCAATTTAAAAACTCTGTAAAAAGTATGTCTAATATCATTATTTCTCAGTGCAAAACTATGTCTAAGTCAAGTTAGTAATAGTTTTGCACTAACTTTTTATTCTTGATTTTATAAAACTATCAGTGCAAAACTATAGCTAACTCTACTTAGACATAGTATTGCACTGAAAAAAATGAACAGTTTGACTTAGCTTCTTTTTCTTGAAATTTAAATAGTTTTGGTAATACTTGGAATATATTAAACATCTTTTGAGAGGTTAAGGGGAGTTTGAAAAGGAATCAGAATTTATGATAAAACCAGTTTTGGAAAAAAATGGAGTTAGCCTAGTTTTGCGCTGAGCCATCGATATATTCTATAAACTGCGAAAGTGTGATGTTCAGAGGGACATTCATCACCTTCAGTGATAGTTCTAGTTTAAATTTATTGTCTCATTTGTTAGTAAACCGCATTATCTTGTGATTCTGAGACTTTACATTCTAGGGCTCAAAGTTTGTCATGTACTGTTCTATATTATAAACATGTCTAATACATGATACATGTATCTTTAAAGCAATAAATATTATACTGTATTTCAGAGTACCCAGGGCGTAGAGCAAAGTTCAGATATGTCTGGTGAAAGTGAAGACGCTCTTTACAATAGTTACACCAAGGTACTTTTTTAAAACTTCTTGTACAAACATCTTCATGAAACTTAAAAATATTATCTTATAATGGCTGCAGTATTATGTCCTAGATGTGTTTGGTCAGCTGGTAAATTAAAAGGCTACATCTTGAACTTGAATATTACACTACGAAATAGTAGTATGCTTTTGGGGAGGTCACATATTACAAACTTGTACTTATAGATCAATTTTATTTAAAACATAGATGTTCTGTTTAACAATTAAAATTGATATTTGTTATATTATAAATGACAAATTTAGTTAAGGTTATTAAAGAGACAATCTTTACATAAATTTTACCAAAATAGGTGGACAAAGTACATTTAAACTCTTTTCTTAAAATTCCAGGATCAGCTGTACGGGTATGTTAAGTACAGTGAAGATTTTACTAAAGCAAGCAAACTTCTGTTCCGTAAGCTATATACGGCAGAAGAATATAGAGGCAGAAGCCTAACTGGCAATCGGGCCAACAAAAACATGCCAGCTAGGCCTGCTCTGGAGGATCAGAGAAAACTCAAGGTCATCCATGGTTCGTATCCAGTTGTTGCATTGAATTTAATTGGCATTTATGAAACAATTTAACATTGTGTATAGATATTTGAGCAGTGTTTTTGCTGCTCCTTTAGCAATTGAAGACAATAGGATTTATTTTAACAAACTGTAAATGAAGCAAATGAAACCGGAATAAAAGTATTTCGAATTAAGTCGTGGTCAAAGTAAATATTGTCCAAATTCATAAAAATGTGAACATTTAGATGTAGGTGTTGACACTGTGTTAGCAAATAAATCATAAACTTCTAAAAATTACTTTTGCTCTTCATCTCTTGTAGATCATGCTTTTATTGATTTCAGTACGTGTTTTATTTCAATAGCAATGAATTAAATTTGTTTAATGTAATTTTAAAACAATATTTTCAGAGCTGATCCAGAGAAGATGGCCATACATCAGACCACCAATGGTCAATGTGAAGCTAAGTGAGCTGTTGAAGCCATCAAGAAATTAATTTTTGTTTTATTTTTTCAAATTAATTATATCATATTTAAGATTAAATCTGATCACTGTTCAAGAACTACTTATCTTTTATATTTCATCTGAGGCTGACCTTTTTAGAGAAACAGTAAATTCCAACCATGATATGCATGGAGATTCATAGATGAGAGGCCATCTTTTCAAGTGTCCAAGGTATATTCCTAGGTTGTCCGAGGTCTTGTCCGAGGTTTTTTTGGGGGGACAATTCCAAGGAAAATACCTTGGACTTCCAAGTGAATCAGTTTACCAATATTCCAAGGTGTCCAAGCTTTCCTAGGACGTCCAATGAAATAACCTTGGTCCCAATACTCCCAGGTTTCCAAGGTTTCCGAGATATTGTACTAAATGTCCAAGGATAAATTACTATGAAGTTTCCAAGTACATGTCCGAGCATTTTCCTTGGAATATGTCCCTGCCTTTGTTTTGATTTTTTATTAGATTTAAGAAAACCTTGGAAAAGGACATAACCAATACTCCAAGGTTTTTTCCATGAACAATTACATTATTTTTCCTGGGAAACCTAGGAAATTGTACAGCCGGGTTAAGTGAACAGAATGTTTTGTATTTTATCATTTCAGATCACACAGTCTGTGTAACAGCAGAAACATTGGCTCACACAATGCACAACAGAAAGCACTGAGCAAGAGTAAGGCTGGCATGTTAAATAACTGTTAAACAGCTTAAACAATTTAAAACTTGAAGATTTTTTTTCCTACATTTATTTTTGGTAACAGTGACCTTGACCTTGACCCTAGTGGCCTTGACCCCCAATTTTCTTTGCTACAATTTAAAAACTACCAAAAAAATCTATTTTAAGGAACAGTGACCTTGACTCTAGGACCCCAAAAATTTTATTTTCGCTTAAAACAATCCAAAAATAAAAATGAATAAAATTATATTTTAGTATCACTGAACTTGACCTTATCCCTAGTGACCTTGACCCCCCCCCCCTCCCTGCCTTTTTTGGCTAAAAACAATTTAAAAACTCTATTTTTAGTAACAGTGACCTTGACCATGACACTAGTGACCAAAAGCTTCTACTCCAAGCAAGCTACCAACACACCAGGTTTCATTATGATTGGTCACTCCTAACTTGAGTTGTTGAGCAGAAACCATTTTTCTATTTTTAACAGTGCCCTTGACTTTGACCCTAGTGTCTCTAAATGCAATCCACAGCTTCCTCTACACAAGCTACCAACACACCGAGTTTCATTGCAATTAGTCACTCCTTACTGGAGTTATTGAGTGGAAACCATTTTTCTATTTTTAATTACAGTGCCCTTGACCTTCATCCTAGTGACCATAAATTCAATCCCAAGCTGAGTCTCCAAACAAGCTACCTACACACCAAATTTCATTGTAATTGGTCACTCCTGTAATGGTCACTTTCACCGGTCAGACATATTTCGTGGTAAAATAATGCTATACTGGAAACTGTTAGAGCTACAGTTAAATAATTTGTTTTGCATCAGATGTTCTCCTGGGACTTTAAGGCAGTAACAATATCAAAATCGCTTACATTACATACATTCAAGTTTCTTTTACGAAAGAAAAGACTATCAACAGACTTCTAGTAAACAACATTATGAGAGATACAACAATTGAAAGTTATTTTTTCAAATAATGTTTGATGTACATTGTACATATAAATCATGTTAGTACAGCTTTTTCAAGACAAGTGACTAATTATGCATTTTTATAAGAAAAACTTGATATGAAATATGTATTGATAAAACACAGGATGTTGTCAGTAAAAGCCTTTTGGAACCAGTGCCACCAAAAGTTTTTCAGGATGTGCAGACAATGTGTGGCTAACAGCTATGCTGCTATGAGGAAGTCAGTGGATAAACCCATTCAATCATGGCAAACTGATGATTTGGATGATATTTTGAATATTGGAGACAAAATGTACCTTGACTTGGTCATACATGGTAAAAAAGAACCATATCTTTTGATTTCTGAGCTTCCAGAAGTATATACAAATTTCAACCTAGAAATAACAAAAATTCACAGTGGAGACATCCGTTTAGTGTCAGCTAACTTTCCTTTCATTACATTGCCAGAAGCATTAAAAAGCATTGAGACTTTTGCCTTTTTTACTGTCAAGTGTTATACAGTAGCCATAATTTACTGTCACAATTTGTATTATGTCTTTGACCCACATTCAAGGAATGATCAAGGACTGCCTGTTGCAGATGGTAGTGCAGTACTCACTTGCCACAGAAACAACAATGAGTTATTAGATTTTGTCAAACTGCTGTCTTTTAGTTTATGCTCAGCATCAGAAGACAGTCCTTTTGAATTGACTCATGTTAAAATATCATCTGTTGATGACCAAATTATGTCTGACACATGTAGCACATCAGGTATGGAGTTTTCTGGATTTTTTGATATCAGTGACTCCATATATGATCAGGTCTGTTACAAATTGGAGAATGTTATCAGGTATAATTGTCATGATGACAATTTTGTTGACGAAGCTGATTCAAATGTAGCTTCTGATGCTGAAAATCAGTCGAACATTTCCTATGTCTCAGGTTCAACAGATGATGATGTACCATTAGCTATGCTATCACAGTATTATAAGAATTTACAGTCTGTATCCGATTCTGATTCAGGAAACATGACTGATTTGGACAGTTCTGGCAGTGAATATGAATTTACTCAATATGAAAAAACTAAAATGCAACAGTCAGAATTGTCTGAATCTGAATCAGATACAGACTTAAAAATGAATAAAAAGAGAAAAAAAAGTAAACTACAGGTAAAACAAAAGCAGTCTGGGAGTCTTGGGGATAGAGTGAATGAGAAAGGTAGTGCACCTGTTAGTCAGGGAAATAAAGAGAGTGGGAAAGGTGGGGCACAAGGTAGTCAGTGGGATAGATGGGGCAAGTGATAGTTGGGGAGATAGAGAGAACAGGGCAGGTGGTAGTCAGAGAGATGGAAAGAGTGGGATAGGTGGGGCAGGTGGTAGTTGGGGAGATAGAGAGAATGGGGCAGGTGGTAGTCAGAGAGATGGAAAGAGTGGGATAGGTGGGGCAGGTGGTAGTTGGGGAGATAGAGAGAACGGGGCAGGTGGTAGTCAGAGAGACGGAAAGAGTGGGATAGGTGGGGCAGGTGGCAGTCAGAGAGATGGAGAGAGTGGGATAGGTGGGGCAGGTGGTAGTCAGAGAGATGGAGAGAGTGGGATAGGTGGGACAGGTGGTAGTCAGAGAGATGGAGAGAGTGGGACAGGTGGTAGTTTGGGAGATAGAGAGAGTGGGACAGGTGGAAGTCAGGGAGATAGAGAGAGTGGGATAGGTTGGGCAGGTGGTAGTCAGAGAGATGGAGAGAGTGGGACAGGTGGTAGTCAGGGAGATAAAGACAGTGGGATAGGTCAGGCAAGTGGTAGTCAGGGAGATAGCGAGAGTGGGATAGGAGGGGAAGGTGGAAGTCAGGCAGAGACAGGGAGTGTGGGTAGAAACTTTGAAGATCAAACAGATGATATCTACAGAGGAAGGAAAAGAAGGAGAAATACTGAACAAGAGCTGTCAGTAGGACAGCGTGCTCGACTTTTTTAGTGCTTGCCAATAAAACAAAACTTTGACAGTTAAGGGCACACAAGACTTTAACTAGGAATTTCTAAGTACAAATCAAGAAATTTTTCACAGAGTTATCTTCTTTTGCTTACAGATAGGTCTTACGATGGTACATAAGTACTCCAACTTTCAAAGTAATATCTCAAATGGTTAAGTTAACAAGTGGACAAGAATGAAAATTTCAACTGAGTTTCTAAGTCAAAAAGGGCCATAATTCAAATAAAATCCTTGACAGAATTACCTTCTCCTGCCCATGTTTGGGAATCATGATGGTAAACAAGTATTCCAACTTTCAAATTAATATCTCAAACAGTTCAGTCAAAAAGTGGACTGGTACGAAAAACTTAACCAAGATTCTAAGTCGATAAAAGGCCTTAATTTTTAAAACAAATCCCTGACAGAGTTACCTTCTCTTGCGTACAGATGGGGGTAATGATGTGAAATAGCATTAAAAGTTTCAAAGCAATATCTCAAAGGGTTAAGGCAATAAGTGGATTTTACCCATATTCAATGTATTTTCTAAGCAAAAAGGGGCATAATTCTGTCAAAAACCTTGACAGAGTTATGTCCTCTTGTCTGTTGATGAAGGTCGTGATGGTAAACAAGTATGGTTAGTTTCAAAGCAATACCTCCAATGGTTTTGAAATAAAGTGAGGTGGTACGAAAAACTTAACCAAGCTCAATACACTTTCTAAGTCAAAAAGGGCCATAATTCTGTCAAAAACCTTGACAGAGTTATGTACTCTTGTCTGTAGATGGAGGTTATGATGGTAAACAAGTATGGTAAGTTTCAAAGCCATACCTCTAATACTTTTGAAATAAAGTGAGGTGGTACGAAAAACTTAACCAAGCTCAAAACACTTTCTAAGTAAAGGGCCATAATTCTGTCAAAAACCTTGACAGACTTATGTACTCTTGTCTGTAGATGGAGGTTATGATGGTAAACAGTATGGTAAGTTTCAAAGCCATACCTCTAATACTTTTGAAATAAAGTGGGGTGGTACGAAAACTTAACCAAGGTGTGACGCCAACGCCGACGCCGACACCGACGCCGACGCCGACGCCGACGCGGGCGAGTAGGATAGCTCCCCTTTTCGAAAAGTCGAGCTAAAAATGGGGCAGAAATATTAGAAAAAGATTGAAAAATTCAGGTAAAAAGTTTTTTAACCAGAATGGAAAAGCTATCCCTGAAAGAGTTGTTAAAGCTGGCTGTGGCCAGAAGTGTAGATTTAAATGCCATCAGCACTTCAGTTTAGAAGAAAGAGAAAATATTTTCCATAAATTCTGGGGCTTACGAAATATTCAACAGCAGAGGCAGTTTCTTTACAAGCATTCCTCTCCCAAGCCCAAAGCCACCAAAAACCTAAATAGGGAGTCAAGTAGAAACATTTCATGTGTTTGGTCTTTGCCCCATTCAGTTGGTTCCGAAATCAGAGTTTGCAAAACATTCTTTCTTGCAACCATTAATGTATCTACCCAAATGGTGCGGACTGCGATCAAAAAGTCTACTGTTTTCCCTGGTGTTTGTGAACCAGATCATAGAGGTAAACATTCAAACAGGCCAAGCAGAACAAAAGAAACTGAAAAAGATTTTATAATATCACATATAAATTCATATCCAAGAGTGGAGTCACATTATTGTAGAAGAGACACTAAAAAAGAATATCTAGAGCAAGATCTGAACTTAACAGAAATTTATAGACAGTACAAACAACAAGAGCTGTCAGTAGGACAGCGCGCTCGACTTTTTTAGTGCTTGCCAATAAAACGAAACATTGACAGTTAAGGGCACACAAGACTTTAACTAGGAATTTCTAAGTACAAATCAAGAAACATTTCCACAGAGTTATCTTCTCTTGCTTACAGATAGGTCTCATGACGGTACATAAGTACTCCAACTTTCAAAGTAATATCTCAAATGGTTAAGTCAACAACTGGACAAGAATTAAAATTTTAACTGACTTTCTAAGTCAAAAAGGGCCATAATTCATATAAAATCCTTGACAGAAGTACCTTCTCCTGCCCATGTCTTGGGATCATGATGGTAAACAAGTATTCCAACTTTAAAAGTAATATCTCGAACAGTTTAGTCAAAAAGTGGACTGGTACGAAAAACTTAACCAAGATTCTAAGTTGATAAAGGGCCTTAATTTTGAAAACAAATCCCTGACAGAGTTACCTTCTCTTGCCTACAGATGGGGGTAATGATGTAAACAAGCATTCAAAGTTTCAAAGCAATATCTCAAAGGGTTAAGGCAATAAGTGGATTTTACCCATATTCAATGTATTTTCTAAGTAAAAAAGGGGCATAATTCTGTTCAAAATCTTGACAGAGTTATGTACTCTTGTCTGTTGATGTAGGTCATGATGGTTAACAAGTATGGTTAGTTTCAAAGCAATACCTCCCATGGTTTTGAAATAAAGTGAGGTGGTACGGAAAACTTAACCAAGCTCAATACACTTTCTAAGTCAAAAAAGGGCCATAATTCTGTCAAAACCCTTGACAGAGTTATGTACTCTTGTCTGTAGATGGAGGTTATGATGGTTAACAAGTATGGTAAGTTTCAAAGCCATACCTCTAATACTTTTGAAAAAAGTGGGGTGTTACGAAAAACTTAACCAAGGTGTGACACCAACGCCGGGGCGAGTAGGATAGCTCCCCTTTTCATAGAGAAGTCGAGCTAAAAATGCAATGAAGAGCAGAAGCAACCTGTGTCTCAAGGGGTTTATCATTCAATTTTTGGTAACAATTTCAATATAGGCTTCATGAAACCCCTGAAAGATCAATGTGACCTGTGTGTAAGGTTCAGGAATGCTTCTGATATTAAAAGGGCAAGTTTTCAGATGGAATTCAACCAGCACATCAAAAATAAAGAGGCTGCACGTGCCCAGAAAAAGCATGATAAAGCAAAGTCTGAATCTGGTACAGATGATAGGCTCCCGGTTGCTTGTTTCGATCTTGAAAAGGTATTGATAACACCAAAAGGTAAGGCCTCGTCTATGTACTATAGAAGAAGACTGAATACATTCAATTTTTCAATTTATAACCTTGGTACATCAAATGCAAACTGTTATCTTTGGAATGAAAATATAGCAAGTAGAGGAGCATGTGAAATTGCCAGCAGTGTCTATGATTTTTTGAAATACTCAAGAAGTCAAGGGAAACAAAAATTCATATTCTTTTCAGATAACTGCAGTGCTCAAAATAAAAATAAATATTACATTACAATGTTGTGGTATACACTGAAAACACTAAAATTACAGTCAGTTAAGCACAAGTACCTACAGAAGGGACACACCCAATCTGAAAATGATTCAGTGCATGCAGATATCGAGACTCCTAGTGAGGTAAGTAAACCAATTTATATGACCCCTCTGTGGGCAACAGCAATAATTATTAGAGGTGCTCGAAAGTCAAAAAAAAGCCTATGAAGTTAAGGAGATGGACTGCTCAGACTTTTTCAATTTTAAAAAAGTTGCTTCTGTACTGAAAAATTTTGACCTGGATACTGATAGGCAAAAGGTAAGTTGGCTAGACATTTTGACATTCTCTATAAATATTGAGAATCCGAATATCGTTTGCTTCAAGTATGACTATGATGGACCCGTCTATTACCTCAATCTTGTACAGAATTAAGGTATGTAGAAGCACAGAAATACCTAATCCTTTAAGTATATCACTGCAACAGTTGTTTGAACATAGACCACACATTACCAGTGACAAATACAAGGATCTCATACGGCTATGTCAGGATGGTATTATTCCTTCAGTACACCATCAGTTCTTTTTTGAGCTGCCACATGACACTGAATGATCTCCAAGAGAAAAATATGTTCTGAAGTACAGAAATTTAAAAGTGTATTTGATATCTGTAAGCTATGTCAGCTTCTGATTCAAAACAGTTACTGCCCTAGGTTGTTGCATTATAATTATAGATTCACTATTTGAAAGCCCAAGACCTTTAAGCTTCTGCAAGATATTTAAAGTGCATGTTTGAAATGTGCAGTAACTGGCTATAGCCCCTTTTGACATGTCTGGAAAACAGAATTAACATTTTTTTCAGATTTACAAAGACGTGAAGCGTGGCCATCAGATACTGTTGTGAATAATTTTGAGCAAGCTTGGTACAAGCAAACTAAGTTGTGCATACATGTTAAGCCATTTTCAAAACTTTTACTACCGTATAAGTATGATTTTCGCACTTTAAACAAATGATTTGGTATAATCTTTCATTTATGTTTTTCAGTACTGACCTATGATAAAATAGATCAGTCTGCACCCTGAAATTGATGAAATCATCAGCTTATATTGTATTTCACAGATTTATCTCCATGTGCTCTTCCTTCAGTCTTTCTGATATGTAGAGATCACCTTACTACATGGTCCTTGTCCAAGTAACATTTATCCTAAGCATGATATTATATCAAACTCAAATCAATAAAATTTATCATGACAATTTATATAGTTTGAAGAGAATCTTATTTTTTTTCTCTTGAAAAATTTGTATATAACATCAAAATTTTGTATTACAATTTGTTATTAGTTCCACTATACTGATCTTTGTTGTGGCTGTTTGAAAACAAGTTTTACCAATTCACATAAAAAAATTGGCTTTAGCCTGCAAGATTAAGTCAAGTTATGTATAAATTGTTATTACTTGACTAAAATATGCTGGGGTTATTTTCAACTGCTTAACCATAGTTCAATATTTTCATTCATCTAGTACAAAATCAAAGCTAATGTAACAAGTAATGCTATATCCTATAATTATGTAGTGTTAGAATGATATTTATAGCAACTTTATGTATACTCATTATAATATATAGAGAACATTAAATATATTTTGTTGATGCTTCTATTTGATTATTCGCTTATCTCATGTGCAAAGTCTCCCCTTTCAGTTTACAGATTCTACAATTGTTACAAAAACATTTTCATTTTGGTGAACAAAGCAATCAAGTCTACTTAAACAAATGTTAAATTTTAAACAAGAAGACGCGGCAATGCCGCCAAAGCAGGTTTAAACAGCGCCTGTAGAAATTAACCAGTCATCTTGACTCCTCCCTATCTTAGTAACAGTGCCCTTGACCTTGACCCTAGTGACCTTGACCCCCCAATTTTTTTTTGCTTAAAACAATAAAAAAACTTAAAATAAATAAAAATCTATTTTTAGTAACAGTGACCTTGACCTTGATCCAAGTGACCTTGACCCCAAAATTATTTTTTTTGCTTAAAACAATCTAAAAACTAAAAATGAATAAAAATCTATTTTTAGTAACAGTGACCTTGACCTTGACCCTAGTGACCTTGACCCTGAAAAAAATTTTTTTTGCTTAAAACAATCAAAATACTAAAAATAAATAAAAATCTATTTAAGTATTAGTGACCTTGACCTTGAGCCAAGTGACCTTGACCCAAAAAAAATTTGTTTGCTTAAAACAATCTAAAAACTAAAAATAAATAAAAATCTATTTTAAATAACAGTGACCTTGACCTTGACCCTAGTGACCTTCACCCTGAAGAAAATTTTTTTGCTTAAAACAATCAAAATACTAAAAATAAATAATAACAGTGACCTTGACCTTGACCCTGACCCTAGTGACCTTGACCCCGAAAAATTTTTTTTGCTTAAAACAATCTAAAAACTAAAAATAAATAAAAATCTATTTTCAGTAACACTGACCTTGACCTTGACCCTAGTGACCTTGATCCCGAAAAAATTTTTTTTTTGCTTAAAACAATCAAAATGCTAAAAATAAATAAAAAACTATTTTAGTAACAGCGACCTTCACCTTGAGCCAAGTGACCTTGACCCAAAAAAAATTTTTTTTTGCATAAAACAATTTAAAAACTAAAAATAAATAAAAATCTATTTTTAGTTACACTGACCTTGACCTTGACCCTAGTGACCTTGACCCCGAAAAATAAATTTGGGTCTTAAAACAATCAAAAAACTTAAATTAGATAAAATCTATTTTTAGTAACAGTGACCATGACCTTGAGTCAAGTGACCTTGACCCAAAAAATTTTTTTTTTGCTTAAAACAATCTAAAAACTAAAAATAAATAAAAATCTATTTTTAGTAACAGTGACCTTGACCCTGGTGACCTTGACCATAGTGAACCAAAGCTTCGTCTCCACGCAAGCTACCTACACACCAAGTTTCATTACAATTGGTCACTCCTAACTCAAGTTATTGAGTGGAAACCATTTTTCTATTTTTAGTAAAAGTGCCCCTGACCTTGAACCAAGTGACCCCTAATTCAATCCCAAGCTCTACACAAGCTACCTACACACTGAGTTTGATTGCAATTAGTCACTCCTAACTTGAGTTATTGAGTGGAAACTATTTTTCTATTTTTAGTTACAGTGACCTTGACCTTGACCCTAGTGACCCCAAATGCAATCCCAAGCGGCGTCTCCACGCAAGCTACCTACAGACCAAGTTTCATTGTAATTGGTCACTCCTGACTTGATTTATTGAGCGGAAACCATTTTTCTATTTTTAGTAACTGTGACCTTGACCTTGACCCTAGTGACCCCAAATGCAATCCCAAGCGGCGTCTCCATGCAAGCTACCTACAGACCAAGTTTCATTGTAACTGGTCAGTCCTAGCTCGAGTTATTGAGCGGAAACCGTTTTTCTATTTTAAGTAACAGTGACCTTGACCTTGACCCTAGTGACCCCAAATGCAATCCCAAGCGGCGTCTCCACACAAGCTACCTACACACCAAGTTTCATTGCAGTTGGTCACTCCTAACTAAAGTTATCCAACGGAAACCAATGTTTGACGCCCGCCCACCCACCCGCCCGCCCGACATACGACATCACCATTCTAATAAGTAGGTTTTTTGAAAAAACCTGCTTAACTAGTAACTTTCAAATGAACTAGTGAAAAGTTGTAAATTTCAAGGAGAGGCTTTTCTTGATGAGTTTTTATATGGCATATGAATTAAAAGAAACATGAACACCATAATTTATTAAGATTGCCAAATCTGTTATACATATTAAATATAATAGTATACCTTTTTACTGTTCATTGTTATCACTAAAAGTCATTATTTTTCGTAAGGCCTTCGGCCTTGCACATGTATACAAATAGCATGTCTATCGAGGTACACGAGATAGGGACCGCATTTTAAAGTAAAAACAAACGCGGAATAAACCTGTAGTATTACGTCATACATCATAATCACTCGGGCGTTTTAACATCATAGTTTATCGAGCGCTAGATAGGTGAACACGTGTTTTTTAGAACAGCTGATTTAGTTTTATACTTCTAGTTTTTACATATTTGGTAACTGTTCCTTTTTGTAATAGCTCTTTACTGGCACGTAGTGTTGGTTTCTTTTTTCCTTAGGGAAAATGAGCTCAAATGAGGACGAAGTCCTTAGTTTACGGGCCGAGTCGGTTCAGTCTTCTGACGATTTTGAAGGCTTCGACGAAGCTGAAATTACAGGTTTTGTTGTTACGCCACCAGTAGGGGCAGAAATTGAAGTAAATGATTCTTCCGTAAATCAAAAAATAAAAGCAAAACCACGTGGCCCCAAAAAGTTGAAATCTGTAGTTTCAAAAAAGAAAAATCCACCGCAGTCTCAGAAAAGTAAGACAAAAAGTAAGAAAAAGAAAAATGATATTTGTTTGGAGAATTTGTCTCCACATGACATTAGTGTGTTAAAATGCAAACTAGGTTTGGATAATAAAGAAAATGAAAATTCGCAGAATTTTCGTCAAAGACCTAATTTAAGGGTTGAAGTAAATCCCGATGATATTTCCTTGGTTGACTCGGATGATAATGTCTTTGAAAAGGAAAATTTTCCCAATGAAAATGATAAAAGGGATATTGAAAATGCCCTGTTTGGGAATAATTCAGATTTATCAGAAGATGATGAATGGGACTTACCCCAGGTACTGGTCTCGGAGAAGGGCCCAAGTATTGATAAAACTCTTGCAAAATTAGTCAATTCATCTTGTACTACACACTCCAATATCTCAGATATTGTGCAGAAATATAATGTGCCAGAAAACTGTGAAACCTTGGCACCACCATCTGTTAACCTGGATGTTTGGAAGGTTTTAGGCAAGAAAGGTCAGAGTCAGGATCGTAGTTTGGTGGATATTCAAAATTTAGTTGCTGCTGAAATGGTTGCAGTTGTGAAGTTAGCGTCTGTTCTCAAGCAACATATAAAGAGTAATGTTGAAGCAAAGGGTATCCTGACCGATCTTATTTCTTTAACTGGTCAGGTTCAGTTCAATCTGTCGTTAAGGCGTAGATACCAGTGTAGACCATTTCTGAATAAGAAATATAGTAATCTTTGCAATATAAATGTGCCTATTACTACAAAATTATTTGGTGATGATCTTGCCAAAGAGGTGAAGAATTGTGACGCTGGTTTCTCCTTGGCAAAAGAAAGATATGGAGCCAGCTCATATTATGGTTCTGGTAGCTATGGTCCCCAGAGATCCTTCCGAGGACGAAATTCTGGTTTTAGGGGTAGAAGACCCAATAGGTTTCAACCTTACGGGCAACAGTATGGGAGGCAACAGTATGGCCAACAACAGAATAGTCAGCAGTATTCCCATTTGAGACGAGGAAGAGCAAGGCCCTCTGCAACTGTATCAAGTGCCCCAAACTAGCTGGACTGGACACCTCTCATGTAGGTAAGCTTAGGCTTTGTCTAAATGTATGGAAGCAATTTACTAATGATCCATGGATTTTGCAAACAGTCACAGGATACTGTATTGAATTTCATTCTGTTCCTTTTCAAAATGTTATCCCTGGTCAAATTCTATTTAATGCAGAACAGAAAGAAGTTGTAGAAAAGGAAGTACAAGATCTTTTAAGGAAAGGTGCGATTCACTTATCAACACCAGAATCTGGACAGTTTATTTCAAACATTTTTACTGTTTCTAAACCTAATGGCAACTTTAGACCTATAATTAATTTGAAACAATTGAATAAATTTGTCTTCTATGAACATTTCAAACAGGAACATTTCAAATTGGTTTTAGATCTAATTCAGGAGTCAGATTTCTTTTGTAAAATTGATTTGACTGATGCATATTTTGCAATTCCAATTCATAAAGATTTCAGAAAGTTTTTGAAGTTTACATGGAATGGAGTTTTATATGAATTTGTTTGCATGTGTTTTGGGTTGTCGACAGCGCCTAGAGTTTTTACCAAGATTTTGAAGCCAATTTATGCTTGGTTTAGATATCAAGGTCTAAGATGTTCATATTACATAGACGATTCTTTAAATATGAACAAAGATAAGGACATTTGTAAAAATAATACTTTTTTGATGTGCGATACTTTAAAATCTTTGGGATACACAGTGAATGAAAAGAAATCGGTTTTAATACCAACACAGAGATTAATATTTTTTGGGTTCATTTTGGATTCTGTATTATTCATGGTTTTTCTTACAGAAGAGAAGGTTCAAAAGATAATTTCTGTAGCTTCTGAACTTATTAGAGAGTTGTTTTGGTACGAGCTCTAGCATCCTTTATAGGATTAGTGATAAATGCGTTTTATGCAGTTCTAGAGGCTCCTTTACATTACAGAAGCTTAGAAAGAAACAAATTGTTAGGCCTTGGTACCGAAATGAATTTTGATAAAAATGTTGTCCTTAGCAATGATAGCCTGAATGAGCTTTTGTGGTGGAAAAATTATGTCAAAGAAAAGAATGGAAAACGCATTAGACCTCGACCAGTAGATTTGAAAATTTGAGTTCCTATTTATACCGTCGGAGGCCAGAATTTACTGCAGTCCGAGACCATTCTAGCCCTATTTTCCGAACCTGTACAAAATTACCTGCAAATATTTCACACTAGGTGACACTGTTTCTGGCTTGCAGACTATCTAAATAAGTAATCAAACACATTGAACATGGTGCTTAACCACGAAAATATTTTGCTAGCAGTAAAAGTATGTACCCCCCCTGTAAAAAGCTTGATTTTCTAAGCTGTAGTCCTGATTCTCACTTGTTTACAAAATGTCACCATCTGCGCATGTCATCTGTGCACTGGCTTTCCAGACCCATGTTTTCGCATTTGCAAACATGCAAACTAAAACTCAAACAACAAAATTTGGCACTTAAATTTGATTTAAAGTTCACAGGGCTGTTTAATTTCCTTATATCTCTAAACTTTATAGAATTACCCCTGACCAATTCGAATGTGTGGCTAAAAAGTGTGGAGTGCCACCTTAGCAGTTCCTCTCATTGTGCTTGACCATTGTATGAAGTTGTACTGAATTCCAACTTGCAGTTTTCGAAAAATGCTCCAGACAAGGAAAAGTAACAAAGGGCAATAACCCTGTAATGAGTCAAGATGGAGTTATGGTTCCTGTGCACTGCACTTCCTCTCATTGTGCTTGACCATTGTATGAAGTTGTACTGAATTCCAACCAGTAGTTTTCAAGTTATGCTCCGGACAAGGAAAAGTAACAAAGGGTAATAACTCTGTAATGAGTCAAGATGGAGTTATGGTTCCTGTGCACTGCACTTCCTCTCAATGTACTTGACCATTGTATGAGGTTGTACTGAATTCCAACCAGTAGTTTTCAAGTTTTGCTTCGGACAAGGAAAAGTAACCAAGAGCAATAACTCATTAATACTCAAGATAGAGTTATAGTTCTTGTACACTGCACTTCCTCTGAGTGTGCTTGATCATTGTATTTAATTGTATTGAATTCCAACCAGTAGTTTTCAAGTTATGCTCCGGACAAGGAAAAGTAACAAAGGGCAATAACTCTGTAATTAGTCAAGATGGAGTTATAGTTCTTGTGCACTGCACTTCCTCTAAATGTGCTTGACCACTGTATGAAGTTGTATTGAATTCCAACTAGTAGTTTTCAAGTTATGCTCCAGACAAGGAAAATGCAATAGAGCGCCCGACCAACCACCAGGTGACTCCTATATACCCCCCTAAACTTCGTTTTGGGGGTATAACTAGTGTGATTAAAAAATTTGACTAGCTTATGAAATAATTAAAACTTTTAATATTCAAAGCATATAATTTTTTATTTTTCATATAACGATAAATAAATGCAATAAGCTTACGTCACATCTGCAGTTTATTAACCACCTCTTCTTCAGCGCCTTATAAAGAATTTTTGGGTTTTTAGTTAGTATAAATGCGCATTCAGTCGCACTACATGTCGAAAATTATGTTTCATAGATTCAAACCCACATGCTGCTTAGAATTCTTCACACAACCTTTATTGTCGGTAAATGTAATAAGGAAAATATCAATCAATTTTATTGCACCTACAATATCCATCATGTTGCACTTACAGAAAGATATTTATTTGGAGTAATTGCTGGAAGATATATTCATGCAAAAAGTTCAGGGTCAGGTTAATCTGTCCGCATAATACGTGTACCACTAATGAAAAGTCGCTGGTTTTTCCACTCATTAGTGATTTGGTTCATTATAGTTTGCGTGTGGAGAACGATAAATAAAACTAGAACTGTCACAAGAGTGACGAATTATACCCCCACAATACAGCTTTGTCACAGAAGTATGGCAGCCATAAGAAAGAATGGCCACAAGGACATAGAGTTGAGTTATTATACAATAACTTGTGTAAATGTATTGTTTTAATAGCATACGAAATGTGTAAGGTTGACCTTGACCCTTGTGACCTAGACCCCAAATTTTTTTTTGCTACAAATAAATTTTTTTTTTTAGTAACAGTGATCTTGACCTTGACCCTAGTGACCTTGACCCCAAAAATTTTTTTTTGCTAAAAACAATCTAAAAACCAAAAATAAATAAAAATCTATTATCAGTAACAGTGACCTTGACCCCGAAAATTTTTTTTTTGCTTAAAACAATCAAAAAACTAAAAATAGATAAAACTCTATTTTTAGTAACACTGACCTTGACCCTGACCCTAGTGACCTTGACCCCCGAAATTTTTTTTTTCTTAAAACAATCTGACCTGACCCTAGTGACCTTAAAACAATCTAAAACAAAGGGCCATAATTCTGTTAAATTTGGTCGCCGCGAAAATTCCTTCCTTTACTACCATCTACACATTAAGGTTGTTCATCCCTGGAAGTTTAAGCAAAATCTGCCATCCGGTTTAAGAGGAGTTGCGTTCACAGATTTCGGGACGGACGGACTGACGGACGGACGGACGGACAAGTGCAACGCTATATGCACCCCACTTTGTGGGGGCATAAAAATTGAGCGAAAACAAATTGTCTGTTGTTTTAAAACAAAAGACTCGCATGTGAAACTAAGGGTGGCGAACTTGATCTCAATCTCCACAAACAAAAGTCACTAGCTGTTTTTTCAGCCTAGACTTTAAATTGAGATTTCGTAGGCTTGTGCTTTACACTGGAGAAAAAAGAAATACGTATGGTTATGAAAGGATGCGCCATATTTTCATAACCCAAAGATGCATACTTGATTAGCTTGAAAACTTAATAAAACACAAAGGTATGTAGACCTGTGTATACTTCAAACTGTAATCATATATATGATGCTTGAATGGGGAAAACAGACCCCGTTCAGGCGATGCTTTCAGTGAGGTGGTGAAAAATTACTTCTACTAAGATAAATACGAATTTAAATATCATTTAACACTAACAGATGCTAATCACAAGCAAACATTCACAAACTGAACATGCAAGTGAGAGAGTTCAGTTTTGTTCATTAATGTATTTTGTATATCGCTGTTTATATGACGTGTTTTATTTTTCCACGAGTTCCTTCTTTTGCATTGACAAAAATAAGAAAAAAATAAAAATACCATGGAATAATTAGATAAGCAACTAATGTAATTTTTCTTTACAAAATAAAATCTTGTACTTTATGTGTCTATATCCGATCTTGCATTGGTTGTTCGCACCCATCTCAGTCACGGAAATACTGAAATATTATATTAATGTATTTGTTATACATATCAAGTCGCCACTGGAGCATCTGAATTAATTCTATTAGAGTTGCAGGTATGGTACCGTATATTGTTACTATGTACATGACGGAAGGGTTTAAATCCGATCTAAACGCTATAGAAAAGCACTGGTCAAAGATCACATTAACCTATGAATTGTTTAAGGCACATAAAGATTCGTAGCTTTTAAAATAGCACTTCCTAGAATATAAATTGTCTTATTGAAAAACATGAACCTGTTAATAAATCAACTTATCCCTGTGCAAAAAAAGAAAACGTGCAAAGTAACTCCCAGTACATCACAACTACGTTTGGGGTAGGGGTGAAATTTCGTGGAATTGTAAAAATAGTAAGTCGGTGACCCATTTTTTTTATCTTATTAAATGATCGTAAAATAATTTTTATACAGCATATCAAACATATGCGTTTTTTCATCGGTCTGATTTTTAATAACTACAATTAGAAGGCAAAATTTTAAGCAAACCACTGATAGAATTTTACCATTTTGACGTCACTAAATCGCGACTAGCGTCTCAAGCGTCGAAATTTGTTCATCAAATTTTATACCATTTTAAAGAGCGTCTTACATGCAAGGCGCATGTTGTTTTATATTGTCTATAAATTTAAAATTGAAAATAACTGAAGGAAAACATAAAAAGATTACACCTACAATGACGTCATTTGTATATTCTTTGCACATTCATTTTAATCATTTGACGATGTAAACTTCACCAAATACATCACTTTTTCACTGCTGCATTTGGACAAAAAAACTGATCTATCTGAGATCTAAAATGACCATTTCTTGAAACACCTATTTTATGTAGGATATAAAATCTGCTTTGTCAAGAGTTAATACCTGTCTGGCACACCTGTCAATTTTAGGTACTGCCTACTATATCATACTGAATAGCACTTGATACAAACACAATGAATGGTGACAATGAATACAAATTTAAACTTTGATATTTAATATTATTTTTATGAATTTGATATATCTAATCTCTAACATATAAATACTTTAAATGATTATTGCAAGCTGGCACCACAGACTCAATGGGAAGGCTGGGGGGAATTCCTTAGGTTTTTACAGACTCATGCCACTTCTTCGTAGAGAAGCAGAACTAGTAAAGATTTCAGTGGATTCAGGAGACTTAACAAGACGCAATTATGTGCGAGGTCTATCCATCATGAAACTGCATTAAAGGCATGCTGGGAAAAATACGAACAGGGCACATTGAAAACATCTTCATTTCTGAAGGAAGTCGGCACCATTTATTCTGTAAGAATGTAACTGTTAGTATGTAACTGTGTTGAACTGAGTTCATGGCGTTGATATTTGTTAAGAATGTTGGTTATTTCATAAATATGTAAATTGTTATTTTTGTTTATGTCTATTTTTAATTATGTTGTTGCTTGTATGTTGTGTTATTTTCATAAAATTTAATGTAAATATGGAAAAAAAAAATCATTCATTTCACCATTGTTATTCTTATGCACCTCATTGTTCGCTATGCACTTTGCACTGTTTGTTGTTTTTTCCTTTACATTTTGGTTGTATATAATAAATTCTCTATGTACATATGCTTTTTCAATCTTTCATTTCCCCAAGTTACTATTTTACATATAAAATAAAACTGGTCCTTTCTGGATTTGGGACTTTTCGGTACTGGTCCTTTTTGGAAGTGGGCCTTTCTGACACCCTTTCGTCTTACCCTTTAATGCAAGGTGTCCAGTAGAGACTATTCTCTTCTGCGGTTTTGTTGGAAGTTAACCTTGGTTAGAAGGATCCCACATCAGCTATTTTTAGAAAATCAGATGTCCAGTTGCATAATAATCTCCACCATTGCAATTTTTCATGGTATGAAAGTTTACGTGTGACGTATCGTTGCATGCGCACTAATGACGTCATATTACTCGTATTTAGGCGCAATTTTTAAACAGAAAAGTTTGCCGAAGTGTTAAGACTGCCGCAGGGCTACAGATAAGCTGCATATTTGCGTAAGTACGCAAACAAAATCCGCAAAAAAGCAATCAAAATACTAACCCTACGTACAGAAAAGCAAAGGAATATAAGTTTACGCATTTGCTTTTGAAATCGCTGCGTATCGAAAGTAAATAAACGGAAATCCTATCTATAGACTGTTCCAGCGAGCAGTGCCTTTCCAATAAATAGCCTACGTGGAATTGGAAGGGATAATCCTATTCGTCTGTTTCGTTTTTTAATCAAGTTGTAAACCAGTTTCTGCAGAAATTTAGTATTTCCGGCTTCATTTTGTCAACAAGCAAAATATCTTCACGAAGCCGTAAAAAGCGAACAACATTCCAATTAATTAACAAACACGCTCATGTCTTACTTAGAATCGGCAGCCAAAAAAAAGCAAATGATCAAAATAAAAATATGTTACTCATTCTAACACGATCCGCAACTTTTCGTATATAGATATAGAGGGAAAGAAGCTATACACCATGCATGCATGGAAAAACCACCTTTGCTCATGCATGCATGGACAAAACACCTTTGCTCATGCATGCATGGACAAAACACCTTTGCTCATGCATGCATGGACAAAACACCTTTGCTCATGCATGCATGAACAAACCACCTTTGCTCATGCATGCATGGACAAACCACCTTTGCTCATGCATGCATGGACAAACCCAAAATTTTCCATTTCTTGAAAATTTCAAGAAAATTTATATGGCCAATGTCACCTAATGTCATGTGTAATCACCACCCTGTAATTTGTTTTCTGTCATATTTTATGAAGCCTTAACTACTGTTATACTGTAACATTATATCAAGAAATTGTATAACTGTATTGTGGTGTAAAATACCGAGTTGGCGTTGTGACCCTTTTCCACCGGCGGCAGACATCCCCAATTGTGTATGGTCCCATAGAATTTGGCTGTAAATCCCAGTAGTTCAAAGTATGTAACAATACTTTATAAGTTATTTCCACATTGAACAGTGTGCTATCTCATGGAAATAAAAACACAAGTAATTGCCCAAGGAATACAGTTTTAATTTTATGATGGATAGGTGATGGAAATTCAATATTCTTTAAACGTAACAGTCATACAATTGAGTAAACATTTTAATTTATGACATAACATAGACATTAAAAATATTTGCGATCATTAAACCCAAATATACAGTCGCAAATATCAAAATTACATCAGTTATTCCTGTAATATACCAGTATCTTATGTTAATTAATGAATAATTAATAACCAGGCAAACAGAATATTTAGTTAAATATGTGCATATACAAAACATTACAATACAAATTCCTAATCGTGTCTGTCTACTTAAATAACTACTGACATAGCCGTTTTTTTAAATTAAATTTGGCTGATGTATATTGCAAAAGTATACAGCATAACAATGCTAATCTGACTTTTTTTTTATTTAGAATGAACCAATAAAAAGTGACATGAATTGCAAATTCATAAGGACATATAAAAGAAGTAACAAACATTGAAAATGTTAATGCCAGGCTATGTATTCATATCAAGAAGTTATTAATAAAAATCCCTGAGAATACGAGAAACTTTCTTCTCATTTCTGAGTATGAGGGTGACCTCAAAAACTGTAGCAAAATTTACATAAGGAGAAAAATCATGCAACTTATAAAGACATCAACTGAAAGATGAGTATTTTTTCTATCAAATAACATGTAAATAATATTGCTGAAATGTGTACTGTTTTATATGTACCAAATTTACATGCTACGCCCCCTGAGAATACGAGAAAACAGGATAAACAAATTTTGACAAAAAAAGTTCCAATGTGTCAATATACAGTCGTTCTTCATGACAGAAAATCCAGATTTGAATAACAAGTAAATGTTGAGATTATCAGCATTTAGTTTGCATGATATTAATTTGAATAACCAGTAGGGTACATTGGCACAAGGGCACTTATCTAAATTGTGTTCCAAATATGATTTTAGGCGACATTTTACTATGTATCCCGACATGAAGTTTGATGTTGCGTATCATTTTAGTCCTTGAAAATTAGAAAAAAGACCTTAAAAAGTGTTTGAAAAATAGTTGAATTTTGTCTCAGAACTTCTGTATGAACCATGTAATATAAACATTCAGGAAAACTAATCAAAATATTTGTCTAACTCGGCTCTAACATTTTTTGGAAGGTGTCCAGAGGGGGTAAGACTGAACCCCCGCAGCCATATGACTTCATTGTCCACAGTCTCAATGAAAGGTTCAGTCGTACCTCCTCTGGTCCCTTGTAGCCTCCTGTTAGCTGGAGACCAGACAGTTGTCCTAGCGCCCTTGTACCAATGTACCCTACAGTGTGTGTCTGAGACTTTCTCAACCAGTTTAGCGACCTGCGGCCATTCGTCCGCATATTTGGCCCAGTCCAACAAAACAAAATCTCCTTCGCCTGCGGCACTGCTTTTCTTATTCTTGTGCTTCCCTATGATTACAGGGGGTATCGGTTCATCCAATATTGGGATTTCCAAATCTCGTGTAAGTTCCTCAATGTCTCTATTGTTTTCATTATTAACCGTTTGACGTTTTGCCATAAGTCTATATATGACATCCACCACATCATCATTCCAATTGTTTTCTGCAAACCAATGTCTCAAAATAATACACCAGGCCCCGGTTTCACGAAAATACTTAAGTAAAAACTTAAGTATATACTCAGTAACAGACTTAAGCACATTACTTAACTCAGCTGAGTAAGGTCAGGTAAGTCCGTTTCTTAAACATACTTAAGTATTTGCTCAGCTGAGTCAAATAACAGCCTCAACTTATAATATTTTTAACTGCACAAGCGGCCTTCAAAAAAGGCTCTCCTGTATAGGTTTATTTGGTAGAAAAGTACGGGAATCGCTGTCAAACCGTCAAACGTCGTCTGCAAATGGAAAAGAAAAGATCGCAGAATTGGACAGAGGAGGAAAGGTTGGCGGCCACGGAACTCATAGTGATAAACTATGATTTTTTGTATGGAAAGTTCCGTGGCGCATCGCTTGGCGCCAAGGAAAAGGAGAGAAAATGGGAGGATATTTGTAATGAATTGAATTCGTAAATTGAGTTTTCATGGTTATGCCTGTAACTTGTAAGCTTTTCATGTTTTTGCAGTAGAATCATGGCAGAATCAATAAGATATATTTTACATATAGCTTTCATTTTCACTTTGATATAATTTACCGGTTACGATAATTTAATAAACCAGAGAACCTCCGTTTGAAACGCTTGATCATGTTGATTTTGTTATTGTTGTTGATCCTCTGTTCACTTTGTCAATCGTTGGTATATATAATGGTTACCTCTCACAAATTTTATGGCACACTTTCAATAACACTTGAAAGAGAGGTGTGGCAGTAAATAATTGCTTGACTCATCAATATTTGAGTTATGTTCATGCTTCCAGTTTACCACAATTCATTGAAAGAGCTACCAGTAGATCCTTATTTTCAGTTAGAAACAACCAACTTTCTCACATTAAGGGGCATGCTCAGTAGCAGGCCTCAAAATAATGACCCTCAAAGACCAATCTATGAGAGGCTACCATTACAGAGATTTCAAATCAGTGACCTTAATCAAGCTTATCCACTTATCCATTGAGTTGGGTTTGTAACCTGGTTTTCCACTTACTGTAGCCTGTACTACTATTGTAATATAAAAGTTTGTCATACACAATGAATACTTTAGAACTGTCAGAAGTTCACACCTGCATGTAGCTTTTAATCATTTTGCGGCTTTTTTACATTTATTATAGATATAAAGTTAGGACAAAAGTTCTGCACAGATGTTACTTTGATATTTTGTATGCACATTTATATTTGTGGACAAGGGTTTTAGAAATTCTATACAAAAATGAAGTTGAATACAGTTTCTTATGACTGATGCCATATACATGCACTGATTGAAGAGCCTACACCTTTAAAATATATGTCCGTGATGCAGTACTTAGCGTGTAGTTCCTCAATTGACCCTTCCCCACCCTCTGTGTGAACAATGTTTTATGTAATTAAAATGTTTAACACCTACAGAAGGTTTAATTATACTTTTTTTAAACAATATTCTTTAATTGTAATTTGTCAAGATAGAGCTATGGTTCTTGTACACTGCACTTCCTCTCATTGTGCTAGACCATTGTATGAAGTTGTATTGAATTCCAACTTGTAGTTTTCAAGTAATGCTCCAGACAAGGAAAATGCAACAGACCGCCTGACCGACCGCCTGACCAACCGACAGACCGACCGACCAACCATCGTGTGAACTTCGTTTTGGGGGTATAAAAATGTGCAATTAATGAATTTTTATCCAACTATCATATCTTAGAATTATCACACTTCTATCAAACTAATATGATGTTATCTCAGAAATATTTCCAGTAATCTGATGGTGCCTTGACCGTCAGTGCTAGGAACTTTGTGAGCACACATACTATTATACAGAATTGATAAGTTTTTAACTTTTTTCTGATCAGTGAGTGAATTTCAGAAATCAATTTCCATTTGACTGCAATCTTTGGGATATTTTGAACTATATGTGTCTATGTAATACTATATGTATTTGGCAATACCAGTTACCACTTTACCAATCATCTTACTCTAAGTATGCAGTTACATTGTTGCATGCATGTTTAACAACAACAGGCTAGTTTATATATCACATCATTATTTGAATGCCTTATATAGTTATGTAACCACCTTTTTTATAAGATTAATCTCATATTGTTGCATCATTTTTACTGTTGCTTTTTTTTTCATTTAGGTCTGGTAAAAGTATGTGTAATAGAACAGTGCAAGAGATGAAGAAGATGTTTAACAATCAGAAGACAAGGGGTGAGAGTAAATTACAAATTTTAACTACATTCATGTTTCGTATTCAAGTCAGGCCTATATATTAAGTTCTCTTTGAAGAGAAATGGCCTGCAGATCAAATTACTGGTACCAGTTACCATGTAGTCCTCCAGGTATGTCCTTTGACAAGAGCATGTAATGCCATGTCACTACTGTGGTAATTAATTTGAACCAATAGACTGTGTATACTAATTATAATTTAAAAAAAGGGGGTTTTTTTCCAAAAAAAAAAAAAAAAAAAAATTTTTTTTTTTTTTTAAAAAAAAAAAAAAAACATTTTTTAAAAAAAAACAACAAAAAAAAAAAAAAAAAAAAAAAAAAAAAAAAAAAAAAAACCCCCAAACAAAATTTATAAAATTAAAAAAAAAAAAAAAAAAAAAAAAAAAAAAAAAAAAAAAAAAAAAAAAAAAAAAAAAAAAAAAAAAAAAAAAAAAAAAAAAAAAAAAAAATTATTATAAAAAAAAAAAAAAAAAAAAAAAAAAAAAAAAAAAAAAAAAAAAAAAAAAAAAAAAAAAAAAAAAAAAAAAAAAAAAAAAAATAAAAAAAAAAATAATATATAAAAAAAAAAAAAAAATAAGTATAATGCTTGAATATTGTTTGAATGTATGATATTGGCAAAAATTAATCAATTAGTAACAAGCATTATCATCACAATGACAACTTAAACTTGTTTTGAAACCAAGCTGACCTGTAATTCACTATTTGGGATTAATCTGCACTATCTGCAGATGAAATATTCAGTTTAGTGATTATTCTCGAATTTACACATTTGGTTTAAATATAATCTTTTAATTAACTTATTATGACTGTATAAAAAATGTTTAGATAATATATATTGCATTTTCAATTAAATAACACAGAATGATATTGGGTGTTGGTTTGTGACAGTAATTTCAGGGGCACAAAGGATTTTTACATCACGAGGAAAAACTTTGGTGTTAGATTAACGTGATATTACACCGAACCACAATTTTTCTGTTTTTTTTGGTAAAACCACTTTTTTGAGTTTGTTTCAAAACATAAACAAAAAACAAAACGCTCATTTTAACGCGCATCGTCGTATGGTCCCAGCAACCCCCCCCCCTACGCCGGTACCTTAAGAATCCGGCAATGCGGAAGGCCAGTCACGGCCTTTTATTAACAATTGCATATAATCATTTTACTGTAAATGAATCACTTTTTTAGTGTCTGTGTTGCTGCTCTTCTCTGTCTTTCATTTAAAACAGTGAACACTTTCAAAAGCTGGTATCCAAAAGCCAGCATGTTTCTTACATAAATGTGGTGCTGTATAAGAAATTATCTCAGCCAGGTATAAGTTAAGGATATGTCTTTAATAAAGTTTCTAGCATATAATTATGTTTTGAGACTTTTAATAAAACTTACAATATACATAATGACAGTATATGTATTTCAATTCATGTAGACAATGTATATCATAGGAATAACTGTTTTGTAATTTTGATATTTGCGACTGTATATACGTTATTTAATAGTCGCAAATTTAGACGATGTTATTTATCAGAAATGACTTTACATCAGTACGACTTTAGAAGAGATTATTTATGTTGTGTTATTTAAAATTAAAGCTAAAGAAAAGCAGGATTTGGCAAAGAAAACAGGAGGTGGACCAAAGGCTCAACTATCAACAACAGAGGCATATATAATTGAGCACATGAAAAAAAAACCAACCAAGCACAAATTAATTAAACGTCTGATATCTTGAGCCATCTCAGATACAGTTTATGTGGCCTTCCGCCGCCTTTCTCTTAGTTGTGATATATAAAACTCAGTCTGGTTCGGAGATGCAAATCTTTCTTGAAGAACATTCACTAAATCAGTATAACTACTACTAGCCGTACCAAAAAAATCCGAATACACCTTGTGCTTGTCTTCTTAAAGGAACAGCAAGATACAGACCTTTTTGTTTATCTGTCTAATTATTTATTTCAGAACAAGCCTCAAAATGTGCTTTATGGTCTAACCCAGACCCAGTACCATCATAGGTTGCTGGTTTTATAAAAACAGAATGTTTACCAGAAGTATTTTTATCATATTTAGTTTCTGACTGTATATCTCTTTTTGAACTACAGTCAAAACTGCCATAGCGACGCACTGTATTCAACGACTTCCTGTCTTATGTGACCTTGTTCGAGTCCGCCCAATGATTTTGGCTATAAAGTTGCACTGTATTAGGCGACTCATCGTGTTACGTGACTAGCGACCGTGATTTATACGGTCCGGAACGTGCATATCACTGTTTTTAGTGACTCTGTTATGAAAGATAACTCTGTTCTTACTTCCTGTCTGGTTAAAAACATGTCGGAAACAAAGAAAACAAAGAAAATACGTATTGTTTTAGATCTTCAGCAGAAGTATGAAGCCATACGAAAACTGGATAAAGGAATACTGGCGTATAAAGTTGCTGAAAAACTATGTGTTGGAAAAACACAAATCCAGAACCTTCGTAAACGTAAAATCGAAGTAATTTTGGACTTTGAAAATAATGTTCCAATGAATACTAAACGTCGGAGACATGCAACTGGTAATGAGAAAATCAATGACCTAACCTTAGCTTGGTTTGAGGATGCAGTGAAAAGAAAAATTGTGGTTACAGGTCCTTTATTGAAAACAAAAGCGTTGGACTTTGCATCAAAATTAAATATTTCTGAATTTAAAGCCTCAAACGGTTGGCTAGAAAGTTTCATCAAGCGTAACAATATTTCTTTCGGAAGCATAAGTGGTGAAAGGGGGGACGTCCAGCAGCATACAGTGAATGAATGGAAATCTCGACTCCCAGATCTGTGTAAAGACTATTCTGCAGATAATATTTTTAATATTGATGAAACTGCGTTGTTCTTTCGTGATACATCGAGAAAAATATGAATAATAATAATATGAAAGAACACTGGATTTAATGACAACACACAATTGACAGTTTTATTATAATTTTTATTAAGCGAAATCAGCAAATTATTAGTAAAGCCTAATTAAATCTTTACAATAATATTCATAAGGAACTGACAATATCATGTGTGTGTCATTGATAAAGACACGAAAAAACATAAATGAGATTGGTTATTTTTTATGTTTTTAATTGTAATATTTTTAGAGATTACATGCGGCAACTAGCTGTTAATGCACTAGCTGAGGACAGCTGGGATGATGTGGAGGCGACGTATTTCCAAGCTGAGAAGATGCTAGAGTACAATGGTATAAATACTGAATGAAACATGTTTGGGGAAAAAAATAAAATATAAAACATAAACAACATAATTGAATATACTTATAAACATTAACTGCTAAACTTCTTTAAACAGTTAGTAAGTATATAAAAAATACTTTCATTAATAGTGAAAATAGCGAGAGTATGCACAGTCTAAAGTTTTTCCATCCCTATAACAAAAAAATAATCCCATCTTTCAAAAAAGGAAACTTCTTACCTATGTGATGGTCGTTTCGATTGTGTTTAAAATGCGCGTGAATCCTGTCCCAGAAAACACGAGTGAATTACTGGTGATGTAACGTGTTACACGCTGGGACTTCATTTCCAAAAATCATTAATCCAAATCAGTTGAAGTACATAGAAAAATGCAAAATGTTGAAAATTTGCATTTTCAAATTGTCACGCTGTAACGTGTCACACGCTGGGATGTCACTTTTTAAATATCATCAATCCAAAACAGTTTACTTACATAGGAAAATGCAAATTTTTTTCAAAGAGTCGCGCTAACGCCGATAAGTTTCCAATCTTTATTTAAATATCACATACACTCGAGGGTGAACGCTAGATACGCTATGTCTTAGTTGGTATTAAAAAATATTTTCAACAGCCTCAAGTCTAGCTGCATCTTTTATAACGCCGATACAATTCTACGATAATTATATAAATATTAAATGCAAATGAGGGTCATAGCAGATATTGTGCAAAAAAAAATGTTATTACAGAATCCCCTTTTGGATGTTATTGAGTTCATAAATTATTTCATCGGCTTTTTTACAGCACAACAAATTTTTTATAACATTTCATCTGCAGGAGAGTTGACAACATCAGACGGGAGAAATAGATACGCCAAGCATGTTATGAAAGAGGCACAGAACAACGTCACTAACTGGAATGTTCAAATAATCATAAAGAGGAATGGTGAAGACTTTCAAATGCACACAGAGGATGAGAAAAAAATGAAGAACAAAATTATTAGTCAATTGAAAAAAAGAAGGGTCACCAATATCCACGAAGAATAGGAGCGATGACAGTGACGTCACTCGCCAATTTATCGTGATTTAATAACTACACATCCAAATTCCTGATTTCATTTTATTCAACGATAAAATACAGGGAGGCATTTATTATTTCTTAATTAAAATGTTCACTCCATTGTATGACATTTACGTTTCTAAAAAAAAATTTAATTTCCATCATCAAAAAATTAAAACTGTATTTCTTGGGCAATTACTTGTTGTGTTTTTATTTCCATGAGATAGCACATTTTACAATGGGGAAATAACTTCTAAAGTATTATTATTTACATACAGTACTTTGAACTACTGGGATTTACATCAAAATTCTAGGGGACCATACAAAATTTGGGATGCCTGCCGCCGGTGGAATAGGGTCACAACGCCAACTCAGTATTTTACACCACAAAAAAAGTTATACAATTTCTTGATATAATGTTACAGTATTACAGTAGTTAAGGCTTCGTAAAATATGACAGAAAACAAATTACAGGGTGGTGATTACACATGACATTAGGTGACATTGGCCATATAAACTTTATTTAAATTTTCAAAAAATGGAAAATTTTTGGTTTGTCCACAGGGCACTCGTTTGGCCGATTTTGGGGCCGAATATCGGCCCCATTCCCTCCTAAAATAATATGTTTTTTTCCCCTTTCTTGAAAAAATCCCTCGAAAACAAAAATAAAATCGGAAGGAAAATCCGCCTAGTTCATGCCCCGGACATAAGAACGAAAAGTTTTGAGTACGAATCCAATTAAACATTCACGAGCCTTCTCCCTTGATTGACTGTCCAATGAATTTTCGCGTAAGTAACAAGTCGGTATAGATTCATTTATATTCCCGATGGCGCCCAAATGCGACAAAAATAAATTCTGTCGATTCTGTCGCTAAATTCTTTCAGTTGGCAGATTTTTAGTGGCGCCAACAAAATAATCTCGGCAATTCTGACGTGTCAATCAAAAATCGATCCCCCCCCTCGGGATCGCCGGTTGTTGGCTAGTTTACAGAAGAAGGCTAATTAGATGCTATCTGATAATGCCCACGCCGCCGTCTCGGACGTTATCAGAGGTGTTAATTGATAAACAATCATAAAACGAAATATAATAGATCTCGGGGAATTTATAATGCGTTGTTTGTAACACGGATTTAATTAGCGATGCTTGGTTGGGATAGACTATTTATTGTTACTATGTAATTACAGATTGCACCCGGGTGATCATAACACAATTCATGTATACCCATTTTCCGCCGATCACCACGTGTCATAACAGACTTATAATTTCGGCATTGTTTTTTGGGGTTAGTAATTAAATTATTGACTTACATTGTGCATTTTCAAGTTGCAAATTGTGCTGGACGTAAATGTTTCCCCCTACATGAATATATCTATTGGCAATAATCGGCCGCCTCCTCAAAACCTTCGTTCAGTATTCGTTAATACTTATCAACACTTATTTTAAACCTTTAAACATACTTTGGACAAATTGTATTCTATTTAAAAGTGTTTAAATCGCATAAAATCGAAGAAACATTAATGTACGAAAATAAGTTTCCCACGGGCATGCGGGGTCGCGAAAATATGTGACAAACGGGGAATGCATACAGTTACTTTCATTTTTGAATTCATGTGCTGCAGAACACGAACAGAAAATTATGATATGTAAACTAAAATTGACCCAGAGGGAACCCTGTTCATTCGGACTTTTCGGATATTGCCCCTTAGCAGGTGAAAAATGTCACATAATCAGATACATTACCCGGAAAAATAACATCGAAAACAGCAGATAATTGTTAAAAAATAGACATCTCATTCAACAAAAAGTTTGCATGTGTCACTGAGATGTTTTAATTCATGAAAGAAATCAATAAATATAGTAGAACAACTTGCATAATCATTTGTTGTAATTGTCAGAAAACTATTATGTAGAGCTCTACATCTGTTGGAAATGATTGAAAACAGTATTAATAAGTGTGAATAGTAGTAATATTTATATGGCTAAAAATTCCCCTATTAGTCTTAAAACGACGAGAAATTCCCCTTCCAGAGGGTATGGGTACCTGTCCCCAAAAGTTGTCTAGTGCCCTGGTCCATGCATGCATGAGCAAAGGTGGTTTGTCCATGCATGCATGAGCAAAGGTGGTTTGTTCATGCATGCATGAGCAAAGGTGGTTTGTCCATGCATGCATGAGCAAAGGTATGATTTTTTTTTTTTAAATTGTAAATAAAGATGACCAATCCATTGCTTACTAACATTTAGTTACTACAAAAAATGAATAGGGCAAACTAAGCATCCAAAATGAAAACACCAGATTCTATAATTGATGTCATATTCCGACTTTACATAATACATTGTTAATATACTTCATAAATTTCAGTATGTTAAGTTATTGCAACTTGCCAACTTGTATCAACTGTTTTACAGCCATTTTTGGTCAGAAGACATAACTTCTGTTTTGTTTATAGAAGTTCACTCTTGAAGTATTTCTTTTCTTGTATAATATCAGACAAATGAAGACATCATTTCCCCTACTACATGTACTTTTAAAGCCAAGTCATCATCCAAAGGAAAGGCAGCAAAAATAAGACTGCATACTGATGATTTTGGTAAACTATATGTATATACAATATACATGTTTAACCCATTTTATTCTGGATACACCTTTTGGTGTAGTTACGCTTTTCATTCTGGATACACCTTTTGGTGTATGTCAGTCAATTTGTGTACTACATTGTATTGTGTCTGTTTAAATATGCATTTCATTCTGCAAATAAAGCATGTAAAGTTATAATTTTCTTCATCAGAACAGTATCCTGTTAATTGAAAAGACAGATTTATACTGCACATCAGAACAGTTCAACTTCAACTCCAAACAGATGCTGAACACTGTTAAAAAGTGTATTATTTCTTAAAAATTAATGATTCAATATTGATTATTGCAGGTACAGATTGCAAATGAACAGGAGTTATCAGACTTACAGCATAGGTCAGCATTTCATACAGTAACACCCACTAAAAAGTGTCCTTGATTAAAAAAAGTTAGACTTTTTAAAATTACATAATTGAGTGGTAACTTATTGTTATATTTCAGCCTCTGGCCTTACTCCAATAATGCCCCCGTTCCGTTACAAAAAGTGTTTGGATGGGGGGTCCATTTTGTTAACATTTAAAAATGAACTAGAACTGTCACAAGAGTGACGAATTATACCCCCACAATACAGCTTTGTCACAGAAGTATGGCAACCATAAGAAAGGAATGGCCACAAGGACATACATTTCAGTTATTATACAATAAGTTGTGTAAATGTATTGTTTTAATAGCACACAAAATATGTAAGGTTGGAAAGTATGGATTATTATTAAATTTAATAGGTTTATTTCAAACATGTTAATATCACTAACCTCCCTATCAAATTTCATGATCCTAGCCCCAAGCGTTCTTAAGTTATCATCCGGAAACCGTTTAACTGTTCCGAGTCATGTGACCTTGGCCTACAGACCTCAAAGTCAAACCTGACCTGTATTTCATGATGTTACACCTGTGTACCAAAAATTATTTCAATAGGTCAAGCCTTTCATGAGTTATCATCCGGAAACCGTTCTACTGTTCAGGGTCACTGTGACCTTGACCTTTGACCTACTGACCCCAAAGTCGAACTTGACCTGTATTTTTTTTATGTTGCACCTGTGTACCAAATATTATTTAAATCGGTCAAGTCGTTCATGAGTTATCATCCGGAAACCATAAAACCGACCGACCGACCAACCGACAAGCTCACTCCTATATACCCCCCCCAAACTTTGTTTTGTGGGGGTATAACAAGACACAAAAAGATAAAGAGAGGTGGTAATAGCGGCGAAATACTTACCGTTAGTAACTGGAATCTAAACTGTGATTTATGCTTAGAATAAGAAGGAATACTTACAAAGAAAATAGAGAGACCCCCAAACATGTTAAAGGCTTGTTTGTCTGGTCAATTACACTATTTTCAGGATATGTCGACATTGTGTAGAAAGTATAAAGAAATACGTGTTCATAAATATAAATGAAATACTGAGGAAGAACAAGAGCTGTCCCTCGCAAGTGACGAATGCCCCCGAAAGAGGTGTCTCACAGCCTTTCTCCTCTCCATGTGCTCAATAATTGTGGTATGTAATTTTAAAATCCATACATGCATGACAGAGTAACCATGCATACAGTATTCCATTACCTTTCAACACTAAGAGTGACATTGACCTTTGAGATAGTGACATGGTTCTTGCACACAACACATTGTCTTGATGTGCTGAATATCTGTGCCGAATTATTTTAAAATCAATCAATGCATGACAAAGTTACAGAACGGGCACAAATGTATGCATATATACAAGATTCAATCACCTATAAACTCCAAGTGTGGCCTTGACCTTTGAGGTAGGGACAGGGCCTTGCACACAAAACATCAGCTTGATGTGCTAGACATCTGTGTCAACTTATTTTAAAATTTTTCAATGCATGACAAAGTTAGTACGGTCACGAATGTGTGCATATATAGAGGATTCCATTACCTTCAAACGCTTAAGTGTGACCTTCACCTTTGAGGTAGAGACATGGATCTTGAAAGCAACACGTCTTGATGTGCCAAGTTATTTTAAAATCCTTCAATGCATGAGAAAGATACAACCGGACAGGAAAAAATGTTAGGGACGCACAGAAAGACAACTTTAATATACCACCCTCCTAGGGGCATAAAAAAAATTCTATTTGTGACACTTCTACAGTAATATTTATGTGTTGCAAGTATAAGTGATTTAACATTTAAAATCACACATGGCGCGACGGACATTCTTACCATTTAAAATGAACAAGTTCTCTAACAATTTCCTTTAACATTTAAAATGAAATTTTCTGTTACATTTCTGTTAACATTTTGTTAACATTTAAAATGAACAAGTTCTCTAACAATTTCTTTTAATATTTAAAATGAAAATTTCTGTAACGTTTTCTTTAACATTTTAACTCATCATTTAAAATGACACCATCCTGAACATTCAGTGGACATTCTTAACATTTACAATGACACATGGCAAAGCAGACATTCTTAACATTTAAAATCTCTCATGGCGCAGCGGACATTCTTAACAATTTAAAATCACACATGGCGCAAGGGACATTCTTAACATTTAAAATTAACAAGTTCTCTAACAATTTCTTTTAACATTTAAAATGAAATTTTCTGTAACATTTTAACTCGAATCATTTAAAATAACACCATCCTTAACATTTTCTTTTAACAATTCGACATACATTCTTACCATTTAAAATGACACATGGCCCAGCAGACATTCTTAACATTTTCTTTTAACAATTCAGCGGACATTCTCAACATTTAAAATGACACATGGCGCAGCAGACTTTCTAAACATTTAAAATCACACATGGCGCAGCGGACATTCTTAACATTTAAAATCACACATGGCGCAAAGGACATTCTTAACATTTCCTTTTAACAATTCAACAGACATTCTTACCATTTAAAATGACACATGTCGCAGCAGACATTCTTAACATTTAAAATTACACATGGCGCGACGGACATTCGTAACATTTAAAATGAACAAATTCTCTAACAATTTTTCTGTAACATTTTCTTTAACATTTCAACTCCTATCATTTAAAATGACACCATCCTTAACATTTTCTTTAACAATTCAACAGACATTCTTACTATTTAAAATGACACATGGCGCAGCGGAAATTCTTAACATTTGAAATCACACATGGCGCGACGGACATTCTTAACATTTAAAATGAACAAGTTCTCCAACAGTTTCTTTTAACATTTAAAATGAAATTTTCTGTAACATTTCTGCAGACATTTTGTTAACATTTAAAATGAACAAGTTCTCTAACAATTTCTTTTAATAATTAAATCGAAATTTTCTGTAACATTTTCTTTAACTTTTTAACTCATCACTTAAAATGACACCATCCTTAACATTTTCTTTTAACAATTCAAAGCCATTCTTAGCATTTAAAATACAACATGGCACAGCGGACATTCTTAACATTTAATATCACACATGGCGCGACCGAAAATCTTAACATTTAAAATGAACAAGTTCTCTAACAATTTCTTTTAACATTTAAAATGAAATTTTCTGTAACATTTCTGCAGACATTTTGTTAACATTTAAAATGAACAAGTTCTCTAACAATTTCTTTTAATAATTAAATCGAAATTTTCTGTAACATTTTCTTTAACTTTTTAACTCATCACTTAAAATGACACCATCCTTAACATTTTCTTTTAACAATTCAAAGCCATTCTTAGCATTTAAAATGACACATGGCACAGCGGACATTCTTAACATTTAAAATCACACATGGCATGACGTACTTCTTAATATTTAATATCACACATGGCGCAACCGACAATCTTAACATTTAAAATGAACAAGTTCTCTAACAATTTCTTTAAACATTTCAAATGAAATTTTCTGTAACATTTCTGCAGACATTTTGTTAACATTTAAAAAGAACAAATTCTCTAACAATTTCTTTTAACATTTAAAAGGAAATTTTCTGTAACATTTCTGCAGACATTTTGTTAACATTTAAAATGAACAAATTCTCTAACAATTTCTATTAAATGAAATTTTCTGTATCATTCCTGCAGACATTTTGTTAACATTTAAAATGAACAAGTTCTATAACAATTTCTTTCAATATTTAAAATGAAATTTTCTGTAACATTTTCTTTAACATTTTAACTCATCATTTAAAATGACACCATCGTCAACATTTTCTTTTACCAATTCAGTGGATATTCTTAACATTTAAAATCACACATGGCGCGACAGACTTTATTTAAAATCACACATGGCGCGACGGACGTTCTTAACATTTAAAATGAACAAGTTCTCTAACAATTTCTGTTAACATTTAAAATGAACAAATTCTCTAACAATTTATTTTAACATTTAAAATGAAATTTTCTGTAACATTTCTGCAGACATTTTGTTAACATTTAAAATGAACAAGTTCTCTAACAATTTCTTTAAATAATTAAATCGAATAATCTGTAACATTTTCTTTAACTTTTCAACTCATCACTTAAAATGACACCATCCTTAACATTTTCTTTTAACAATTAGAGGCCATTCTTAGCATTTAAAATGACACATGGCACAGCGGACATTCTTAACATTTAAAATCACACATGGCGTAACGTACTTCTTAACGTTTAATATCACACATGGCGCGACCGACATCCTTAACATTTTAAACAAACAAGTTCTCTAACAATTTCTTTTAAGATTTAAAATGAAATGTTCTGTAACATTTCTGCAGACATTTTGTTAACATCTAAAATGAACAAATTCTCTAACAATTTCTTTTAACATTTAAAATGAAATTTTCTGTAACATTTCTACAGACCTTTTGTTAACATTTAAAATGAACAAATTCTCTAACAATTTCTATTAAGATTTAAAATGAAATTTTCTGTAACATTCCTGCAGACATTTTGTTAACATTTAAAATGAACAAGTTCTCTAATAATTTCCTTAAATATTTAAAATGAAATTTTCTGTTAAATTTCTGTACACATTTTGTTAACTTTTAAAATGAACAAGTTCTCTAACAATTTCTTTTAATATTTAAAATGAAATTTTGTGTAACATTTTCTTTCACATTTTAACTCATCATTTGAAAATGACACCATCCTTAACATTTTCTTTAACAATTCAGCGAACATTTAAAATGACACATGGCGCAGCGGACATCCTTAACATTTAAAATCACACATGGCGCAACAGACATTCTTAACATTTAAAATGAACAAGTTCTCTAACAATTTCTTTAAACATTTAAAATGAAATTTTCTGTAACATTTTCTTTAACATTTTAACTCTAATCATTTAAAATGACACCATTCTTTACATTTTCTTTTAACAATACAACAGACATTCTTACCATTTAAAATGACACATGGCGCAGCAGACATTCTTAACATTTAAAATCACACAAGGCGCAACGGACATTCTTAACATTTAAAATGAACAAGTTCTCTAATAATTTTTCTGTAACATTTTCTTTAGCATTTTAACTCTTATCATGTAATTGACACCATCCTTAACATTTTCTTTAACAATTCAACAGACAATCTTACCATTCAAAATGACACATGGCGCAGCGGAAATTCTTAACATTTAAAATCACACATTGCGCGACGGACATTCTTAACATTTAAATGAACAAGTTCTCTATAGTGATATTAGACATCTCTGTAGCTTCGGTACTATTTGGACTATTATGAAAAGATATTTTCAGCCATGCTGAACGCTGGTGTTGGTGAAACCCAGATTTCAAACATTTTGACGGAGCTCAACATATCTCAGCCTAGTGCAACAACAATAAAGAAGCGCGAACGTGAAATTGGATCTACTATTGAGAAAGTTGCTTAATAGTCTTGTTCTGATGTTCTAACGGAGGAAAAGGCTGTCTTTATGAAGTAAGCATACTAATTCGCGTTGATGTCAATACTATAAAGGAAATGATCAAGGCATTGGCAGTCATTTATAACCTGTTACGCCCGATAGGCGGTTACTTTTTTGTATTTTAGGACATATTAACGCCAGTGTCAACCGTATTCCGGTCATTTCTATAGACTGGCAGTTTATCTTACCCTCGTTCATTGGAAGAACGAGAACTCGATCTCCCTCCTCCGTAAGAAACTGCCAACTTTCACATATCAAAAGACATGGTATGAGCAGGACTCAAACCCACGACCCTCAATCTATGAGAGGTAACAGTGATTTAAAGTCAGCGGCTCTAACCACTTGATCACGGAGGAACACGAGAAATGACTTAGAATATAATCTTATTGTTTCGTGTTGCCTCCACGTTTACATTATAATCAGCAGCGCTAGTTGATAAGTCTGACACCCGTAAAGGGTCTCCCCATGCATGTTAGTTAATGACATACATATTTTAAAACGGCGAATATCACATCATAGCCAATGCCTTACAAGTCCATAATTGTATATTATTTCATGCTAACTAATGAAATACTCCATGATATATCAGTTGAATAAAAAGTGATGATTTAGATATCATATTAGTCACAGTGATAGTGATATAGGTCTGCCATAACTTCTTTTGGTGATGAATATAAATGATTCAGGTTTTGTGATAATAGCGTCGCGCTCGTGATATTAATATTAAATTGCATCACTTATATAAAAGGAGTATTTAAATTAGTGTTTCTCAATACAACAGTTACACCTATTAGTCATTATAGAAGTGGCATGAACTTCGTTTTGTATTTTTATATATTTCTTTTCAATACACTAAACACTTGCAGACAGACAGAGCAAGTAGGGGCAGTGTCTTGCCTAAGGAAAGAAACGTCTTATCACTGGTGGGGATCGAACCCGGGACCCTCTGATCCTGATTATACGATCAATATAATATCTGCGTCTATTAACTACATGTATGCATAAAGTATTGGCATTGTCACGCACTTTGGGGATTTTTACATGATATTTGAACAAAAACGAAACGATGTATAGAATTTGGGGTTGCAAATAAATCTTGCAGGATTTGCAAATCAACTAAAACAAGTCTCTAACACGAAGTCATGACTGTAGAAAAATGTAAATGAAGGATGTATGTACATGTGCAAGGTAATTTATAAAAAAAATTATGGTAAACTAACGAGGTTGTAAACAAACTATCTCAACTAAGTCTTACAGAATATTTATTAACCAATTCGTTCCTAGTGTCTACTAAAAACATATATAATGTAGTTTCAATCAGCTACATTCCAAGCAGACGACACTTTGGTTGTCGTCTGGTCAGAATTTAGTTCGTCAGTCTGTTGGATCACCATTACGAATAATGCCTTTGTTTAGATAAACAGAAAGGCATAAATTGGAAATAAAAAGATCCCATTTTAAAAATACATGTATATGTATAAACGGATTAATTGCTGTCGGCGCAACACTCATGATCAGTAAACTTACTAACCGTAAAATATTATTTCTTTCAATTATCTATTTTTCAGGTAAATGAACAGCATAATGTGAGCCCAGGAAAGTATACGCTCGATATGTTTATAGGGTTGGGTGGAAAGCGTGAACGCCTGGCGGACAAAACAAGAAACTGGACAATTCAAGAAACGACGCCTTCACTTGAAGGAAAAAAACGGCAAGGCCAGGAATTTCGCGAGAACCTTGTGTTTAAGGCGTTGCCTCCGAACGGGAAGTCCTGTGTTCGAATCGCATCCGGTGTGCCATTGAGTAATGACACTTATGTCACACGTGCCTCAGCCCGTCCAGCTGCAAATGGGTACCTACGATGACATTTTTTAAATGCCTAGATGTTTTAAAGTACATTCCATGTGGCTAATGTTTCCTCTCATGATCAGCGATAACATATTAACATAAGATCAGTGTTGCTTTAATATAAAAATTATATTATTAAATAGATTTATGACTTTAAAAATGTTTTTTTTGTTTGTTTAGACAGCGTCCGGTTGTAAAGAAATAAACCATTGCCTGATATTGCAGTTGAAATAATGACGTTAACGTTACATATTGACGCACAAAAATAACGCATAACCGTAACTAAATTTCAAAATTAAAAAAAATCTACTTAGATGACCTATTGATTTTTTTGGATATTTTGAACCATCTACACTATGGTAGTAATATATTTGAAAAATAAGATTGGGTCACCGGACAAACTTTTTCGTAAAACGGCAAAACGTGTTCAGAGGTAGCTGATAAATACTACGTTATTTACGTCAAAAATTGGCGCAGTATCATTCGAATTACCAATAAATATATTCAATATTTCAAAAATATGCAATAAAAAGTTAGGCTTAAATGTTTCTGGAGAAATAAAACTTTAATCTTCAAAATACGTTCATAAATACCAGAGAAACGAACGTTTGTATAATAATAATAATAATAATAATAAATTCTTTATTTTAAGAAGGTAAACATGTACAGATATGCAAACAAAATATTTACAACATCTTAGTTCAAACATGGCCTTCTGTAACATGGAAAAGGAAAAATGATTTCATACTCCATTTACACATTGAAAACGACAATCACTCAAGAATTGAAAATAAATAATCGCATTTATACCTAACACACATCTATCGGATAATAAAAATATTTAATTACATCTGCTTAAAAGATAGTTTTTTAGTGACTGTTTGAATAAGCTCAAAGATGTAACTGAGCGAATATTTGTAGGAGTATTGTTCCAGTATTGTGCAGACATATAGGAAAATGAGGTTTTCATGTAATTTGATCGTTGTTTAGGTGTTACCAAGTCATTGTTAGTAATTGATCTAAGGCAATATACATTATTACTGGAAAAGTTGAGCAAATCTTTTATATAAACAGGCCCCATGTTATTCTGGGCTTTATATACCAAGACTGCCGTATGATAATGACACCTGTCTGCAAAAGACATCCATTGAAGTTCATGTAATAATGACGAATTAGAATTATTCGAGTCTTTTTTTCGAATTAATTTCGCCATTCTAATTTGTAGTTTATATATCGAGTTAATGTTCTTTCTTCCTGCTCCCCACACAGTGCAGCAATAGTCAAGTGTTGATAATATATATGCATTGTAATACACTATTTTCATATCGTCGTTTAGATAAAAACTTATTTTTTTGAATAGCGCTATTTTATTATTAATTTTGGAACAAACTGCTTGTAATTGTAACTTCCATGATAATGCGTTGTCTATATAAACACCAAAAATCTTTTGTGCAGTAACATTTTCAATTTCAGATTCAGCTATATTTAATTTCAGATGCAAATCATTTTTACTTCTTAGTTTGTGGGTCGTAGTTATTATCATACATTTAGTTTTTGAAGGATGAAGCGACATATTGTTTACTTTACACCAATCAGTAATTGCGTTCAAGTTTGTTTGCAGTTTATTCTGTAAGACATGTATATCAGAGTTGGATTCATAAAGGGTAGAGTCATCTGCGTATAAGTCGATATTACCTGAGTCTATTTCATAGGCGATGTCATTAATGTATAGGAGAAAGAGAAGAGGTCCTAGGATCGAGCCCTGAGGAACCCCGGAAGTTACTTCTAGTTTCTTAGATGTAACGTTATTTTCCTTAATGACTTGATTTCTATTGGACAAATATGATTCGAATAGCTTAATTGAATTTTTAGAAAAATGATACAGTTCAAGTTTATGTAAGAAAATTGTATGGTCGACTAAATCGAAAGCTTTCCTTAAATCAAGAAACACTGCCCCAACGTACTTCCCAGAATCTATATCTTTTAACCATGTATTTATTAAGTGAATAAGAGCAGTGTGACAAGAATGCTGTTGGCGGAAACCTGACTGAGTGGAATGGATTATGTTCGTCGAATTTAGAAATTTTTGAAGCTGTGAAGCAATGTGTCGTTCAAATATATTAGACAGAGTTGGTAAAATCGAAATTGGTCGATAATTATTTGGGTCGTCTTTATCTCCATTTTTAAAAATTGGTATAACAAATGCCTCTTTAAACTTATTTGGAAATATTCCAATACGAATGCTCTGATTGATGATATGAGCTATGGCTGGTGTAATATAGTCACCACAGAGCTTGATAATTCTTGGACCAATACCGTCAATTCCTGTTGATTTGTTGGGATTTAATTTATTAATTATTTTCTTCACTTCAAATGCTGAAATGTAGTCAATATTGAACGTAGCATACTTAAGTTTATTGTCAAGAATTTTCTTGAGTTTTGAGAAGTTTTCCCTTACAAAACGCGTCTTTTCGATAATATTCGAAATATTGGCAAAATGTTCATTCAAAACATTTAATATTTGTGATTGGTTTTCTATAAGCTTATCATTATATATTAGTCTGGTAGGTATCGCGTTTTTATATTGCGTATCTCCAGATATATTCTTGATACTTTTCCATAAATAACTTGGTGATGTATTATTTATCTTTAAGCAATGTGTTTCGTTCATTAATGGCGCATTTAATATCGTCCGTGAACCATTCAGGTTGTATATCTCTTTTTATTCTTTTTTCTTTCATTGGCGCGTGCTTTCCTAAGGACACATTTATCATATCATAGAATAATTTTAATGAAACGTTAGGATCATCACATTTCCACCGTATCAAGACCCATATTTAATAAATCATGCTGAAATGCACATTCGTCAAACTTTTTAAAGCACCTATATTTAATTGTTTTATGAAACGAACCACTGCAGTTGTGACTCATTGAATGTGTAAAGCAAATCGGAAAATGATCACTTATACTGTAATTTGGAACCTTAATTCCTGTAATATTTTCTGTATTGTTCGAGTAAATATGATCAATAATGGTCGAAGAATGTTTAGCGATTCTTGTTGGGGTATCTATCATTTGTGTTAGGCCGTATTTCATAATAAGATCATTCCATTTTGCATTTTTAAAATATCCCGGCGTCGTATCGACAAAATAATTTATGTTCATATCACCAAGAATATGGGAATTATAGTTCAGTAAATCATTTTTCTCAAGTAATATTTCAAAATTTTCTATCCATGACTGTTTCGAGTCAGGAGGTCGATAAACGAAACTAAATAAAACTGACCTAGTGTTTGGAAATTTAATCTCAATACAAATGGATTCGATATCAAAGTGTTCGAGATCATATCGACGTTTATAGGGGATTTTGTCAGTAATGTATACCATAACTCCGCCACCCTTTTTATTCTTTTGATCCCTTCTTTCGAAGGTAAATTGATTTATGTGCAAACTGTCATCATTAATATTATCTGTTAAAAATGTTTCATATAATCCTATTATATCAGTAGAATTAGGCAAAGATAAATGATATTTTAGTTCATCTAGTTTTGGTAATAAATGTTGGATGTTTAAACTAGCTACATGAATACCTTTCTTTTCATAAGTAAATGAAATCATGTTTCCACGATATTCATCCGATTGTTTACTTTGATTTGATTTAGATGTATTTTTTTCGCAAGTATCAATAATGTTATTACCTATCGCACGATCTGCCTGATCCAGTAATAATAAATAATTGCACTTACATGAAATACTGTTACATTCATTGCATAATTCGTTTAAAATTTCGAATCTATTTATATATTTATGAAAGCGCCTAAAGAAAATGGGTAGACTGCTTGACGACGTCATGACGTCAACGTCTCGTGAGCGTGTTCCTATCAAATAGCAACACATTAAAGTACATACATCGTAGACTGCCTATGCAAAATATGACCGTTTTCTGAGGAGGTTGAAAAATTCAGACGTAAGGTGTGGACCTACCTTAACGTCATGCGGCGCAATATGACGTCATGTTTACAGTATATCATTTCCCGTGTTGTTTATCGTTTAATATAACATAATTCTTCTACTCTTTGTATATAAAGACAAAACGTGAGTCATGTTAGAATAACATTTAAAATGAACAAATTCTCTTAACAATTTCTTTTACCATTTAAAATGAAAATTTTCTGTACATTCCTGCAGACATTTTGTTAACATTTAAAATTAACAAGTTCTCTAACAATTTCTTTTAACATTTAAAATGAAATTTTCTGTAACATTTTCTTTAACATTTTAACTCATCATTTAAAATGACACCATCTTTTCTTTAACCAATTCAGTGGACATTCTTACCATTTAAAATCACACAAGGCGCAACGGACATTCTTAACATTTAAAATGAACAAGATCTCTAACAATTTTTCTGTAACATTTTCTTTAACATTTTAACTCTAATCGTTTTAATGTCACCATCCTTAACATTTTCTTTTACAATTCAACAGACATTATTACTATTTAAAATGACACATGGCGCAGCGGAAATTCTTAACATTTACAAGAGCTGTCAGTAGGACAGCGTGCTTGACTTTTTTAGTGCTTGCCAATAAAACAAAACTTTGACAGTTACGGGCACACAAGACTTTAACTAGGAATTTCTAAGTACAAATCAAGAAAATTTTTCACAGAGTTATCTTCTTTTGCTTACAGATAGGTCTTACGATGGTACATAAGTACTCCAACTTTCAAAGTAATATCTCAAATGGTTAAGTTAACAAGTGGACAAGAATGAAAATTTTAACTGAGTTTCTAAGTCAAAAAGGGCCATAATTCAAATAAAATCCTTGACAGAATTACCTTCTCCTGCCCATGTTTGGGAATCATGATGGTAAACAAGTATTCCAACTTTCAAATTAATATCTCAAACAGTTCAGTCAAAAAGTGGACTGGTACGAAAAACTTAACCAAGATTCTAAGTCGATAAAAGGCCGTAATTTTTAAAACAAATCCCTGACAGAGTTACCTTCTCTTGCGTACAGATGGGGGTAATGATGTGAAAAAGCATTAAAAGTTTCAAAGCAATATCTCAAAGGGTTAAGGCAATAAGTGGATTTTACCCATATTCAATGTATTTTCTAAGTCAAAAAGGGGCATAATTCTGTCAAAAACCTTGACAGAGTTATGTCCTCTTGTCTGTTGATGAAGGTCGTGATGGTAAACAAGTATGGTTAGTTTCAAAGCAATACCTCCAATGGTTTTGAAATAAAGTGAGGTGGTACGAAAAACTTAACCAAGCTCAATACACTTTCTAAGTAAAAAAAGGGCCATAATTCTGTCAAAAACCTTGACAAGAGTTATGTACTCTTGTCTGTAGATGGAGGTTATGATGGTAAACAAGTATGGTAAGTTTCAAAGCCATACCTCTAATACTTTTGAAATAAAGTGGGGTGGTACGAAAAACTTAACCAAGGTGTGACGCCAACGCCGACGCCGGGGCGAGTAGGAAAAATCACACATGGCGCGACGACAGTCTTAACATTTAAAATGAACAAGTTCTCTAACAGTTTCTTTTAACATTTAAAATGAAATTTTCTGTAACATTTCTGCAGACATTTTGTTAACATTTAAAATGAACAAGTTCTCTAACAATTTCTTTTAATAATTAAATCAAAACATTTTCTTTAACTTCTTAACTCATCACTTAAAATGACACCACCCTTAAAATTTTCCTTTAACAATTCAAAGCCATTTCTTAGCATTTAAATTACATATGGCACAGCGGACATTCTTAACATTTAAAATCACACATGGCTTGACAGACTTCTAAATATTTAATATCACACATGGCGCGACGGACATTCTTAACATTTAAAACGAACAAGTTCTCTTACAATTTCTTTAAACATTTAAAATGAAATTTTCTGTAACATTTCTGCAGCAGACATTTTGTTAACATTTAAAATAAACAAATTCTCTTACAATTTCTTTTAACATTTGAAATGAAATTTTCTGTACATTACTGCAGACATTTTGTTAACATTTAAAATGAACAAGTTCTCCAACAATTTCTTTTAATATTTAAAATGAAATTTTCTGTAACATTTTCTTTAACATTTTAACTCATCATTTAAAATGACGCCATCCTTAACATTTTCTTTTACCAATTCAGTGGACATTCTTAACATTTAAAATGACACATGGCAAAGCAGACATTCTTTACATTTAAAATCACACATGGCGCGACAGACTTCATTTAAAATCACACATGGCACGACGGACTTTTTTAACATTTAAAATGAACAAGTTCTCTAACAATTTTCTATTAAGATTTCAAATGAAATTTTCTGTAACATTTCTGCAGACATTTTGTTAACATTTAAAATAAACAAATTCTCTAACAATTTCTTTTAACATTTAAAATGAAATTTTCTGTACATTTCTGCAGACATTTTGTTAACATTTAAAATGAACAAGTTCTCTTACAATTTCTTTTAATATTTAAAATGAAATTTTCTGTAACATTTTCTTTAACATTTTAACTCATCATTTAAAATGACACCATCGTTAACATTTTCTTTAACAATTCAGCGGACATTCTCAACATTTAAAATGACACATGGCGCAGCAGACTTTCTTAACATTTAAAATCACACATAGCGCAGCAGACATTCTAAACAATTTAAAATCACACATGGCGCAATGGACATTCTTAACATTTAAAATTAACAAGTTCTCT
>JAFMSR010000013.1:30457666-30476669 GCA_022818135.1 Saxidomus purpurata
TTTTAAGTATTGTTCAAAATATTATCATTTGTAGCGGGTAACGACTTAAGCATTGTTTTATTGCTAAATGTATTCATCGGCTGTATATGAATTTGGAAAAAAAAAGGAACAATGATCTCCGACGGGGTATCGAACTCTGATCTCCCACATGACAAGCGGGGATACATATCACTGCGCTATCAAGGATTTATATTATGTAGACGTATAAATTCGTACTTTACCGAAACAGTCATTTGTTTGTAAATGACGGTACAATTTAATGTAAACAAATGAATTTAACTTCCCAGACACTTTAAATAAGAAGTGGACACCTCATAAGCTTGGTGGTTTCGTAAAGTATATTCAAATATCTGTTACAAACAAGAGCTGTGCTTCACAAGTGACAAATGCCCCCGAAAAAGGTGTTACCATGCATACAGTATTCCATTACTTTAAAACACTAAAAGTGACCTTGACCTCTGAGGTAGGGACGTGGGTCTTGCACGCGACACGTCGTCTTGATGTGCTGAGCATTTTGTGCAAAGTAATTTTAAAATCAATCGATGCATGACAAAGTTACAGTCCGGACACAAATGTATGAATATATACAGGATTCCATTACCTTCAAACACTAAGTGTGACCTAGGGACGTGGGTCTTACACGCGACACACCGACTTGATGTGCTGAACATTTGTGCCAAGTTATTTCAAAAGCTTTCAATGCATGACAAAGTTACAGCCCGGACACGAATGTGTGCATATATAGGGGATTCCATTACCTTCAAACTCTAAGTGTGACCTTGACCTTTGAGGTAGGGACATGGGTCTTACACGCGACACACCGTCTTGATGTGCTGAACATTTGTGCCAAGTTATTTCAAAAGCTTTCAATGCATGACAAAGTTACAGCTCGGACACGAAAAAATGTAAGGGAGGACGCACAGACGGAAGGTGCGATTTTAATATGCCACCCTTCGGCTTGTTTGCGTGTTAAAAAATTCAAAGTCGGTTAAGAAGGCTATCTTCAGCCGCTACCCTGCGACAGAATCTCAGTTGCTCCGATGAATTTCTGAACTTTATAACGCTCGTAAACTATTAATCATCGGTCAATTTTTATCATATTTCTTTTATTTTATTTATCATTCAATATTCAATCAAACAACATCAAGTTTTCTTACATGGAAGAAAAAAAAAAAAATAATAATATCACACAGGGAATGCCACGTATCAAAAACGCAGCCTCCCCAAAACGAGCCCCACAGCACCCAGAAGTGCACACCACCAACACACACACACACACACACACACACACACACACACACACACACACACACACACACACACACACACACACACACACACACACACACACACACACACACACACACACACACACACAATCATGTACACACACACACATACACTACCAACACACACTAGCATACAAAGCAAACACACGAGGACAAAACGAACAATTAAAGGAACACAGTTCAAGAAAACAGAAAACTGTTAAACGTGGCGAGCTTTGCAAACAGAAATGAGTCGATTTCCACAGTACAACAGCGGGCTTACCGTAATTCTAATATGGTGGTTCATTTGCATAATTTATTCATAAACGCAGGAGCATAGAACTTTGTTAGTGCCTGGGACTTTACATGCTTTAAGCAGTAAAGTAATCTTATGATTTTGACCTCAACAAAATGTCATCCCCGCTATTGAGATAAAAGATGTTGAAAACATATTTTCTGTTTGCTTCACCCATGTTATACAAACGTTTTGGCCTGTTAAACTTTTGTTTCTAAATTGAGTTCCTGTCCTTTAAAAATAAAAAATATGCTTGTACAATATTGTTTAAACACCATTTCTACAGCTGTTCTCTCTATATATATTATAATTCAGGATGCATCCCTAAGATTGCACACCGACAGAAGTTTCATATGGATTTTTCCACCACAGTTTGCAGTATGGCACGTATTTGCATGAATACCGGTATCAGCCTCCTTGCTTGCATGTGCTTCCATTCAATCATTTCCCACTTTCTTTGATTACTTTGTCTTCTTATCATGTTAGCTTTCATATAATTTATTTTACAATAATTTGCATATAATTATGACTGTCACTTAGTATGTCGTTTCAAAATTAATGCTACTACTAAGTCTACTAAGTTAGCACTGATATTCTAGTTGCCCAGGTTACAAAACACATTTCACATACACTAACATGTGCCAGAGCTACACTCTGTATTTTGTGTAGCCAATCAACCTTTGAAAACATCCTTTGAAAAGGTTATTTCTCATGTTTTTTTTTCTCCATCTTCGTGCTCTAAGATATCGTGGAGTGCAGCTGAAGTCATCTGCTGTTATTTAGGCCTTTCACATATTCATTCTCTAGTGTGACTATTCATTCATGACCTCCAACAAGATGTCTTTAACACCATTTTACTGTATTCTTTTTTCAACACTAAAAGTCATAATATACTGACTACTCATTTTCATACACTCAAGCACATCATGTAACTAAAAAAAAATAGTTGCTCAAACAGGAGTTTGCGGTATTTCAATGACATAACATTTTCAAACCAATTTGCCTTCTGTTTATCTGTGACTATCAAAAGATGCAATAATTATCTGATGAAAATTATTGTTCATACATTTGTTTACATACCGTATACATTTATATTTAAAATATTGAGCAATCTGAAGGCCCTGCTACATCTTTAATTGTGATTTAATTAGTTGGCACACAAATCTTATCAAACATAATGTTTATTCATTTCACTAATTTAAAATTACCTAGAAGTATGTGGTTGTTTCACAATAAAAATGGCAATCAAATTACAAAACAGTAAAAAGTTTTCAACTGGTTTGAAATTCTGTTAAATTAAAAGTTACCTCATTTTGAGGGGCTCACAACACCTGGGTGATTTCCTTCTCATGGAAGGCAGCAACTTATTCCTTTTTGTTGTACATTGCCGTGTGTGACACAGGAATGCCCAGCTTGTAACACAAGTCATATCTATGGTCTGAAAAAATTGAAAAAAATATTATTATTTCAAAAAAGTAATCACTATCATGGAACATATTTAACAAAACATTGATTAGACTAATGAGTAATAAACAATTAAACTTGTATCCAAGTCTACAGGTACCTAAATCAAGGAAGTTTTGACATTTCTCTCTATATTATAACTGTAAACACTGACCTTTATATACTGTGTATATAGGTCTGTGCTGTAACATGTTAGGCTTTATACTATTTCAGTCATGATAATTAACTCAATTAGATAATGATTTTGATTTATAACTATATATATAAACAGATAATAACAGTCACACCCCGACTGACAAGTGAACTTTCAAATAGAATAAAAATATCCCTAATTGTCTTATACTCTTCTCTTTTAGAGAAATGGTAAGATTGAATCTTCTGATAAAGCTTAGATATTCATACAGAAAAGATTAAAGTACCTTTTCTTAATTTGTTCTAAAGCCAAATTGAACATCATAACCATGATAACATTTAATAATTTTATATATGTCAGTATTCTTAGTCAATAATATAACCTTTGATGACAGTATAAATACAAGAATAAAAAAAATTCAGTATATCAGAAATTTATCTTATAAATCAAACATTTGATAATGATATAGAGCTCATAATCATTATGTGTACATTAACAAACTTAGTGAACCAAGCCAATCAGTGTAGTGTTTTATGACCCTTATAATTGCCAGGGGCAATACTGTCCTGTAGAAAAAATGCAGCTTATCAAAACATTGCATAATATTGCATAATATTATGTATTGTGACCACATGGGTCCTGATATAGTGATGGAATAGCTTTTGTCTCAGATAATGTTACAACATGTACAGTAGATTTATAGTTGGTAACTAAACTTCAAATAAATTTGTCAAAAAAAAATAGTGTTAAACTAATACTATTTAACAACCAACTTTTAACACAGCCCTATAAATCTACACCATGCATAGTTTAAATGAAAGTTTTAAAGGTGGCAAGTAAATAGTTGATAGATTGTAGTAAATGCATCAAAATGAACATTAATTTTACAAATTTGCTATAGCCTGATAATTTGTAAAAAGGTATACCTGTGCGCTTCTCTTCTATAAACATTTGTTTTTCATTTAAGACTTTTGTAGTGATACACACTCTTAACTTTATTAACCAAGTAAAATACCAGTTATGTAAAATAGAAAGTAAGTTTTCAAAGAACTTGAAATCTTTTTAAAAGTTCAACTGATTTGTAAGAATAAAATGTTAAAGGAAATCTGCATTTTGTGTTTTATGGATTGATCAGTGTTTCAGTTTGTGACCTGTAGAATGTAATGAGGTCAAGTTTACGGACATATGGGCAATGGACAAACCAACATCAAGACATAAGCTCAGCTGGACAAAGGACTTTGTCCAGTGAAGCTACATTATGTTGGTGATATTTTTATGTTTTAGCAAAATTCTAATCTAACCCTTGCACTGCTGAGCAACAATTGATCCTGCCTTTGTGATCATTATTAGACAAGTAATAAATATCACTTTTTTGTATATAAAAAACATTCAACTCTATACAGATATTCATACTCTTTCACTCATAATGAGAATAAGAATATGAGGAGTACAGAATGTAAATGGCAATTGTAGATCGACTTGTATTTGACCTGCGCGAACAAATGAATGACAGAAGAGCGCAAAAAAAAACAAAAGAATGTAGTACAAAGTCTACGTGAATTAAAAACACAATGCAGCTTCGTCATACTAACCATAGCTACCAACTTCAACACTTGGCACAACTAATAAAACTAACGAAAATATGAGAATGTCGACACAACTACATTATGTCTTAACATTTTGTCCTCCGCAATTTTAACCAGTCAGGTTATGCAATGTACATACTCACATGATCAAAACTCACCAAATGATGCACAAAATGGTTCCTGACCACAATCATCTGAAAAAAAAAATGCACATTTATACATTACCTGTACAAATTTAAGATATACTATGGTCAAGTTTAGGTTTTTAACCATTGACATCCCCCCATGCAACAGAACTGCGACTCGCAGGTCTTGTAATCAGTGGAAGTATTTCACCTGTTAAAAACAATACAAAAAACAATGACATTAAAAACACAAGCAATTAGTGATTCCTTTTACTCATTACAGATTCTACCATTCAATGAGCTGTATCACTATCAACATGATTTAAAAGACCTGATCTTATAAGAGAATCCAATGCCTGCAGTCTGCTTCTACAGGTCGAACTGTCATCTGATGCGGCGGATATACAAAGTATTCATGTGAATTCTCGATTTTTATAGTGTATGCAAAAACAAAACTGACAGAAGTTAAATCTAGTGACTGAGGGAAGTTGTTTTCCGTTTTTCGATTAATCCGTAAATTATACATCAATGCTTGGAAGGAAATGAGCTACTTTTCCATATTAGACAGCATTTTGAGAAAAATGTCAATTTTTCTGTTTCTAAACAGTGTGCTTTTCATACAAAGATATTGAGCTACTGATAGCTTTTGTCATGTTGTCATATTTGGGACAGAGATACAATTTTGGTCAACAGCGTTTATGTCATGTTAGATGGAAAAAGTCGAATAGGCAGAAAAGATGCCACTTCTGCTAGATTTGCATACAAGTTGTCAACCAGGGATTTGTTCTCCTTCAAGTCAATACAAGTAAAAGTGATCTTTCACACAAATGCAAACTAGGATTCATCTATCTCTAATGACTGAAATTCCTATATTCCATTGTGCAAAATGGAAAGATGCTTGAGAGACTAACACATTTATGTCGCCTTATAGATCGATGGAGCAGATACCGTCCCTCGAAAGGTACCAGTTGTGGGACGTAACCGTATTCGTTCTGATCAGGGGGACAGGGGTTTAAACGACAGAGGTTGCATTTGTGCCAGACCGTCCCTCGCCCTACTGAAGTACTCTAGACTCAAAGTAGAACGTGTCTCAGCATCATAGGGACAACAGTTTTAAGATTTGTATACAACCCTGCAGAACTTTTGCTTTCCATAAATGTATGACCAAGAGCTACCTTTTCTACGACTTTTCACAAAAACTCACCCGAGACGAAATCGTGAAAAATCACATAGTTCTGTTGAAGAATGAGCATTGTATCCTAACTTGTATTCCGGAGAGAAATTTATGCTAACAGCAACTCGATTAACTCATCAAACTTTGACAGAAGCACAAACCTCTCTCTCTCTCTCTCATCTACAACTCAGGTCAGTGTGATATGAATCCTCTATTGCAGAATTTTAGATACACTACTTTTAAAAGTACGTTTAGCTTGTCAGCTGAAAAATGTCAAAACTTTTGTTTATAGGGACTGTCGTTTTCACATCCATGTAACATGAAAAACAACACCGTACACTCAAGTGATTACAAAAGTTCCATTATGTAAATACAAGTGGAATAAATGTGGTGATGTGAACAGTTCGAGAGCTAAACAGAGTATGCTACAATTTTCACAAATGCAATGGGTTCACCCACATTAATCAAAATAATAGTCTATAGCTGATCAAACTGTGATCACAGAGAGGAAGCCAACTCAACTTATTCAATGCAACATTTCGGTGGGTGGGGAATGTTTACTGCTCGAAAGTCAGTATTATTATGTGACTATTTTCAATGATGCATCGGGTTCACCTTCAAAATATTTGAAATTTCTTACGGTCTTATTTTTCAAACAGGATAGCAAATCTGCTCAATGTCTACTAAGGAAAATTAGATTGGTGGGATGATGTGAACAGCTCGAGAGCTAAAAAAGGAATGCGACCATTCTACTAATGCATTGGGATCACGCCTAAGATTTCCAATTTTGTCTGTCAGCCTAAGAATAACCTGGGACGATGCGAATAGATTGGAAGCATAACTGTGTATATGACTGATTTCTGAGATCATTAGGTTCGCCTGTGAGATTCGAAAACTATCCTTTTTTCAATGACGGTTAATTGATGTACAACTTGTAAAAGATTTATGAGAGAAAGCAAAACATCACTGAATATTCAAATACCTAGTTTGGATCCAACCAAGCAATTCAAAAACACACATTTCTGAATTACTCCTAATGTCTTTCAGTAGGACTTAGGGACTATGGAACCACGAAAAGCAAACACAACAGAGAATAATTCCATACAGCTCCATGAAACAACACTAGGCTTTTCTTGTCTGCCAATTTTTTAGTATATATAGAATTCATCATTACATTCTGTCATGCTTAATTATCACTGGCAAAGGCTGGGTTTTATTATTCTGGCAGTGCAGATAAAGTGACCTGTTTTGCTTGTGGTTTTGAAAAATGAGAGTCTTAGTATTAGTTTTCTCCTGTATTACTTAAACAGTGCCCTCTTGTAACAGTATAGCAGTACAGCCTTTGTAGTTATTTTGATGCAACATTCTGAAATGGAAGTGATGAACATATGTAAATATTTCTTTGTCCTATAAAAGGCATTAACATGTGACTTGATCGCCTTACACTGTACTGTATTTTATGTTATCAATTGGCAATATAAGTTGTATCCCAAGTACTGTTGCTTAAAATACATTACAGGCAAACATAAAACAGATTTGAGACTGTATCATCATTTATTATCACAGCACCATGAACAAGACATTTGAGAAATTAAGTTCTGTATTGGTGTGTCTCAAGGTGATGTGTTCTGTTAGGACATAAAACATCTGCAATCAGTCCCATCTGTTGTAGAGACATGTGTACACAAGAGTATTTTGTTGTGATCCATCAATTTGCATCAGGCACAATGCCAACAAAAATTGTTTGATGATGGCTTCAGAAAATTAAACATAAGTGTTTGATCATACCTTCTTCATGAAGAGAAAATATCTATGTACAGTGTCTGTTTTCACAGAGTGTGTAAATCTTCTGAACAGCTTAACATCAACCAGGAATTTAGAGATTTGTTTTGAATAACTTTGAAACAAATGTTTAGCATCTGAATAACATTGGACTAGATACAATCGATACTGTTAGAAATAATTGAACAATTTTTGGTCTGTTAAACAGGCATATTTGCGATCAAGAGTATTTTTTGTACAAACAGAGAGATTCATAAGTTGGGATCTTTGGTACGAGATTGCATGCAATGGGCTGTTCTAAATACAACCAAGGTATCGTTAAACAATTTTTCATTTTAAAAAAACACTCTAACGAACAAGTGATCTCTGTCAGTCACAAACACTGTTTCAATAATCTAAGACTTGCACACTTTATCTGAAATTCATAGATTGTATTGTTTTGAATAACTGTGAAGCTAAGTTTGCATTGTACTTATTTGTTTTTGCTATCAAGAGATAGATCCACTTTTGTACAAACAGAAATGTGGGACTCTATGAAACACACACATATTTCTACCTTATACAGACAGAAGTCATCCAATATTCATAAGAGTAAATTAAATTCACTTGTACAAAGAAAGACATGAGCTTACTTTGCTTTTTCTTGTAGATCTACATAATGATCAATGGAGACATATCCTCTAGTTTTTATTCAGGCACACACGAAACACAGAAAGTCCTGTTCTGCATTGCTCGCCTAAAAATGTAAAAGATACAACAATACAAGTAAAAAGGGCATGCGATGAATTTCTCTTCAGCTTGGAATTCATAATCTTCAGAGTATTCTTCTGCAGTAATATCTCCCTCCTCCCCTGGGTACTCACCCACCTCAAAAAAACAAAAATAATATCAAACAGGGAATGCCACGTACCAAAAACGCAGCCTCCCCAAAACGAGCCCCACAGCACCCAGAAGTGCACACCACCAACACACACACACACGCACACACACACACACACACACACACACACACACAACACACACACACACACACACACACACACAATCATGTAACAAACAAGCAAATATTTCATTTTCTGCTTTGAGCAGTGCTTTGTACATTGTATATGAAAATGATACTGCAGAAATAAAACATGTTTCTCAAAGCATTCACCACTGTCTATGTCTTTCATTTTCGAACAAGGTAGATCTTGATAAAAGCAGTCAGCCACTGCAAAAACTTAACATATATTATTTCATGTAACAAGGACAAGAAAAATTCGCTCACCTCTCTACTTCTCGAAATTTCCCCAGCCAGAATGGTTTTCATCCGTTGTCAGTTCAAGTCAGCCAGATTCAATTAAGTCAGCGGTCGCAATTTCACCATTTTTCAACACATGTTGTCGTTTCCCGACCTACAGTACAACAAATATTGTCTGAAGCGTCTCTCAAAATCTCCCAACGCCTCGCCCGGCGCGGGCCCGAAAAATAATTGAAAGTAACGAGTGACGTCAGCATGGCACGTGGTTTAGTTCTTACTTATGATCAATATCGCACACAACCCTCGTTGCAGTTAATCTCCAAATATCAGTTTTTATCTTTTGATGAAAATTATGACACATTAAAGGAAAAACAAGGAAGGTTTCTTCTATTGAATGAGACTTAGATCATGCATTTCTGTCAAGAATAAAAAAAAAAACATGACACTTTAAAAACTGACCATTTCATGATCTTCAAGCAGAGACCCCTGCCGAAATCGAGTCAAATATTTCCATCATTCGTGTCGAACGTAAAGTCTGGTATTTTTTTCCGAAACAAACAAGGTCTGCGAAATGAATAAACAAATCAAGATTGAAAATGAAGGAAAAAGTCCAAATATATGCCATTTTCTGACTGTTTTCGCTCATTTTCAATCTTGATTCCTCAAATCCTGCATGGAATCAATCCTGAATCCTATGTACAAGACTTTACGAAATACAATTGCTCGAAGTTGGCCAGTCGAAACGACATGCAAGATTTCTGCCTGTACCGTTTCTGTCTAAATGCAGCATGTCTTTCAGAGTACATTGTATATTTTACAAGTTTAACAAGCCAAATGTCCTTCGCGGAAAGAACCAGAAACCTATCATTGTGTAGTCCTTGACTTCTCTTATAATGTCTTAAAAACGTTTAAATTCGCATTTTTCTCATGACTGACGCTTTTAATTTGATAATCGCGAACCCACGGACAGTTATAACCACCACCATTCTGTATATTTTTGGCTGGTGTACCCGAGTAAGTCATTTAAAAGAGGTATCCTGTTTTAGCATATTGAACCATCATTTTCATTCAACAATAAGCGTAACATCTCATTAAAAGACAGAATATAGTGAAAGTAGGTACCCAATACGCTATATAAATATACAACCGTCGTTCTGGTCTTTTACTTACAATGCAAAATTCAACCTACAATAAATCAGCATGTCACAGCTGTACAAATACTTTGAGTTTCTGGGAAGGGCCGGTTGTAAAATTGTGAATGAATATCAAACACAGATTCAAGTAGATTTTTTATTGTAGCGAAACATAGCAAATTTAGCATTAATTTTGTTCCATAAAAGCAGTGCTTTAAATGTTCTCTGTGTTAGCAGATCCATCCACATATTGGAACGATTGCGTATGCAAATGATGCAATAAAAAGTCATCATCGTTTGGGATGATATTGAATGGCACATGTTTCTATATTAGTGCGAATGATCTTATTAACACCGATAATAAGGAAATACAGCATCTTACTAGCTCTGATATCCCTGACTGGAAAGTGGCCGAAGGTATAATTGCTCAGTTAACGGCTGAGTTATACCACAATTTAAGATTCAGGTACTAAATATGAATTACTATGAAAATCAGCAAGCTGAAACATTCGGGTGTCCTATGCTGCATATTTCAAATAATACTGTATACGATGGAAAGTTATCCGACCGCTGCCCACTGCTAACGTCTATTTTGAAACTAAACGATCAAGGAAAAATGATGCCGTGGCTTAGAGGACAGTATATTGATCAAGACAACGCTCTGCTTTTATTTCATTGATGATACCGAACAATGTGAAGTTGCCAGTATCATGTCTCTAGAAGTGAATGAGCTGTTTGAATGGTTTATACTAAACGTGTCCATGACAAAAAAGAGAGAGAGTAAGTGAGAACTCGGATCGTAGGTTACAGAGACGTCCAGCATATTTCAACCACAATTTACCCGGATTTGTTTCATCTGGTAAACCTGAGAAAGTTTCTGATCTGTACAGAGATAACAGCGTTGTGGAAGTATGAGAGTGTGTACAAGTTAAAATTCGTGGCACAGTATGGTGATACAATTGTCTTTGGTTCTAACAATATTGAACATGAGGTACCGTTGTATTTTCTCTTCAATCGAGTCGAATATTATTGTTTCACTCATTCATAAACATAACTCCTACGCTCGTGCGAGTAAATGCTTTGGTTGCAAGGAGATTGCTATTCCTCACAAGGAATGCGTAACTATTAAGCATATTTAATCTGTTGAAGCCTGCATAGATCATTTGGCTTTGACCAGACGTGTCTCGAATTCATCTTATAAATACTAAAACCAGACAATTTCTGTTCAGAGACGAGATGGAGAAAACTGGCTTCATAACAGTCTACGATATAAGTGATTTCAAAACGTTGGCCTGTGTGAACAACCGAGAAGTTCACCTTACCGCAACCGTGAAACGGCCGTTACCGCCTAAACCCTTCTACAAAAATAAAGCCAAAAGGCTCCTCAATATTGAGAAAATGATTCAAGCTATGACCATGACGAGGTACAAGACGGACATAAATGTGTCTTTCAACTGCAACTATCAATGTTCATTGAGCTCAGTTCAACTAACTATGTGACAATTTCTGAGCGACAACATTGAGAGAGATTGCAAGATAGTGAAACCGTTATGGACTAGCAAAGTTAGCACGACTCAAGACTATTCGCTCGAGAATACTAAATACGCACAGCTACAGACAAAATTGTCTGAAAAGTCAAAGTCAAATTTCGTATTCGATGATAAATTTTCCAGCTATGGTGATTCTATTTAACGATGACTCGAGTCAAAACACAAATACAAAATCAGTGATCAACAGCAGAGTTTCATTGAACACATGTCGCATGTATGGTGACGAATCGAAAACTTCCCTTTGGCAACATGCGAGAATGATCAAAGAATGTAGCGAAACAGACGATGATCTCATTAGGATATTCTACGAGATTGAACATCATGTCAAAGAACTGTTACCGCGAAATGTGATTTTGCTGATTCATGTATTGTACATGCACAAGGAAGAACGCGGAAATACGAACGAAGATATTGTTCGGTTTTTCATTGACAAGATGCTTTGCTTGCGAATGCTGACTACACGCAATCGTGCTTTCACAACGTATAATTTGTACTGTAGGAGTTACACATCCGTTGCAATTGACAACGTCAGTGTGAAGCCCATCAAACGCTACGATACAAACCCACCAACGGTTGTCAGAGACGAGTTGTATAAATAATACATAAAACGTTTTCGAGATGTTGGTACCCTGAACAGAAAAGTGTTTCGGCGTCGTGGCAGAAATGCCAAAATCATAGGATGATTTCTTAGGATCTTCGCGATACACTAAGCTACTGAGGATGTTACTAAAAAGCTACGCAGGTCATCCGTATGCGAAGAGATCTATGAAACTTATATATGCGTTTCGAGAGTACAAATATGGCTCGGTATCCGAGATGTCGTCAGCTATAGCTTGACATTTGAGATGGCAACATCGACCGAAACCGTTTGTGAGGATTGTGCCAGACATCACCCTATCATGTCGCCTGAGACACAATCGGCAGTCATTGCGGGATGTAATAAATTTTCGAGTCTTTCAAAAACAGCCAATACTTATTTGATGGCAAGATAGAGCAAACGGTTGAGAACTTTTTCAGCATTATTGATGTTGATAGCAGTGTTTCCGTGAAGAAGTACGTTTCTAATCAGTGGGCGAGGAATTATAACTATGGCCTTTACGGATCTGATCGAAAATGCAAACGCTTCGTTTGCCGAGTTCAGAAATGCAGATATACCTGCCGGGAACTTTCGAAAAAATATCTTTAGGTTGTTTGGGAAATTGTTACGGGGATCGATACATATACATCTTTCCCAGTCTGTGCATTAACTGTGAATAAAATCATTGTAATCTTCATTTATTTGTTGCCTTGATTAATGACAAATTATCGTGATGCTTAAGTGTCGTCCAAATCGGTTATAAAAGTCATAAATTTTTCTTGTTTCTAAAGACATGATCAAAACGCACTTGACTTCAGACCAAACTACTTAGACTTTCTGCTGTTGTATCATATGATGGCAACAGTGGAATGCATCAACTATGGGATGTTTCAGAAGTCATTTTGCTACGAGCTCTTTCGTCACCTGCTTAGTAAACAACCTTGTGTATGTCAACCGATATTCTTAGCAGTTTGTCACAAATATTTCGGAAGGGAAATCAACGAAACTTTCCTAGACGACACGTTCGACTTTTACTCGCACAAGTACGCCTATCAAATTGTACCCCGTCGACACGGTAAAACATTTATGACTGTATCGGCTTATGCTACATACAAATTTTATGAAATCATTATGGTAGACCCATTCCACAAATGCATTCGTGGTGACCCCAAAGTTAACTGGATTTGCAGACCAGTTCACAAACACAGAGAATTGCGTGGTCTTACATCTGCTGGTAAATCTTCACGTGGTCTTGGAAAGGGTCACAAGTTTAACAGCTCCAAAGGTGGATCAATAAAGGCATGCTGGAAGAAGCACAACAGCCTCAGTCTACGCAGGAAGCGTTAAATTTTTTTTCACTTTTTTTTTCCAATCGACCGATCTTCTCAATTTAGAACAGCCGTTGTGAGCGGAATAAGAGTAGGATACTATTCTCACACCAAACTCTCAAATACTGTTTTCGTCTGTCTTCCAACTGGTCGTTTTGACGAAACTTGAATTTATATACTTCTCTGTATCGAAGACCGCCAACAAACCAATACTGACTTATGATGCGCTTTATGTACGGATCACCATTTAGAACACTCCTAAAATAAATCGGGTTGATTTGTATGATACCACTGGCACGCAGGTGAATCATTGTGACGACGATATATGTCATCGAAGTGATATTCAGTGGTGGTTTACGTTCTTGAATTGCAATGAAACAGTCGTAAGAATTCCATTCCACTAGACGCGATTTTGCAATTTACAAGTTATTGAACTTCTTGTTCACTTTGAAAATAATGTCATCGCTGACTCGTTTAGATGCTTTTATTGTATAGTTCTCCAACAGATGATTCATGTTTCTTTCATTGTACACAGACATACTCGTCATGATTAGGAACAAATTGACGAATAAAGCAATCGTGAAATCAACGATTTCATCAATGAGTGGACTTCTCGGTTTATCGTGACTTTGAAGAAGAGTATGGAGAAACTGTTCATAAACAGACCTTGAATCTTTTAGTATGTTTAGCATGTCGTTGACTCGTTTAGATGCTTTTATTGTATAGTTCTCCAACAGATGATTCATGTTTCTTTCATTGTACACAGACATACTCGTCATGATTAGGAACAAATTGACGAATAAAGCAATCGTGAAATCAACGATTTCATCATTGAGTGGACTTCTCGGTTTATCGTGACTTTGAAGAAGAGTATGGAGAAACTGTTCATAAACAGACCTTGAATCTTTTAGTATGTTTAGCATGTCGTATTTATAACTCGAATCATCCATGGTGTTCGTTGCAAAAGTTAACTGATTTCTGAGGTCGAAGTAGTGTGCGTTGTTTTTTTGTATTAATGTAATATTGACTGATTTGAAAAAAATGACCGAGTGTCATTTGAGAAGTTCTTTCCGAGGGAAAACTTCGTACTTATTAATAAGAATCAGTTGTTGACTTTCGAAAATCAGGTTGTTTCATGTTACGGTTTTCAAAGCAGTCCACCAGTGTTTGCTTTTGTGATTTTCTGCACAGTAACGATGTCCTTATTCAGACGTTCAGCCTAGTATTGTTACATTATATCAGCAGACATCTCCAGAAACGCTCCGTTATGGTACTTCAAAAAAGCAGTGTACTGAAAGAGCTATTTAAATTTATGTTGAACAGTTCAAATCTGTCAGATCTTGCAAACGAGGTGAAAATAGTATTAAAGAGTAATCTACTGAAACGATGTTTCGTGACAATCTTGGTTCACTTAAGTCAAACGTATGGAACATTGACAGATATTTCTCCGGGATTTCAGCAATACCCTAAGCTGTACGAGTCGTTCTATAGACCACCGTTACCATAGTCGAAGTACAAAAATGAAAAACAACCACTCCTGTTTCGCAACAAGATGCATGTTGTTCCGCTGGAATTCAAGACATACGACTTCGACAAACATGTGACTGCGCAGTCTTTTCTGTAACAGAATTATTCGCGATTTACTAACAGACACCTGGATTCAACCATCTTCCAATATAGAAAGGCCGATCGCGCAAAGCTCTCAACAACAAATGAAAACAATGCAACCGAGTACATTTTTTTGTTGAGGTTGGCCGAAAGGTATTTCGAATCGATGGCATATATTTTGAAGCTACACTTAGGAATGCCTTTTTTCATTACTTAACGGCATGGGTATCAGCCGTTTCTTTCGCTCTCTGCTTCGCCATGACACCAAACTGGGTATATGAAGAAATCGGAAAACGTCAGAAACACGCCGGTATGAAAGCGTTTTCTAGCGCGACGTGGCGTGGCATTGACACGACCAAGAAAGTTGAACAATGACCCATGATCGAGGTGAACACTCTAGTCGGATTTGTTGTAAACAAATTGTTATTTTCTTGAAAATCAGACACGTACGATAAATGATAAATCTACCGGATTTGTTTGTTAATTTATTTGCTCTGATGATTTGTGTCCGGTGTAATTATATTTAAGAAAGCTCAAGTTTGAAAAGAAATTCTCTCGGTAATAATCAGACACGATTCGTGTACCTTGCTTAAGATTGTATGTTGTTTCACATTTCGAAATGTATTTGAGATGATCTGTCACTTTTGTGAAATTTTCGTACTCGAAGCTGTCAGAGTCCACAAGATTGTTTAAGACATCTTTTGTATCACTTTGTGACTATTGTAATACAGCATGAATAGTATAGTGAATGCCCCCGGATAAAGTTGACAAACGTTGTTCACAGAAATGCCATGAAAGTAACAATGTTTTAACTTTTCTTTTGATTGTGCTTCTGACCGAAGATGTAGCTTGTCTTAAGAAATCTTAACATGGTGTACTTCGATACAAGGAACGGATACAGTTCTGATATGTAGACAAACAGAAAGTTATCATGTGTCTCTTTGATTTCGCCAGTGTCGTCATTGTTATCGAAAAAGTTGATTCGAGTGAACATGGAAATAACATGATCGTGCAACATGGCGGGATCTGGTGTGAGTAGAACTTAGTCACATGATATATTTTTGATCAGGTCATTAAACTCGTAGTGTTGCGTCCTGTATATTCTGAACAAGAAATTCAACGCGTTGTACTCGCCACAGTCAATGGCATTGCTACAATAAACGAATTTGTTGAGTTCACGAGCAACTTTGAAACTAAATGTATGCTCAGAGAGTACCTCATAATCATATATAAGACCATTGACTGTTTTCGAATACAGGTTATGTAAGAGCTGTTTGTTGCGTTTAATAGTATCCCAACCAAAATACACCGTAGCATTCAAATTTAACATAAGGGGTAAATATTTGACCCACGGCACGGCATGAGCTGGTTTAAAAGGCCTTTTGTACATCAAGAATCGTTTCTTCACATAACCGAGCACAATATGTTTGGTGTTGATAAGTTGTCTTCTGGCGATATATTCGATGGCAAACTTGCGTTTCTTGTTGATGATTTTCAAAAATGAGTCCGAAACGTTCAAAATTTATGTTCCTGTCGAGCCGTTCGCGCTTCTGTTGCTTGAACGAAATCTTTTCGACGCAGTCACTGCTTGTTTTAGAAGGTTGCAGTCGAGGTTTCAGTTTCACTACTCTCAAGTAACGTTTCAAACGATCGACTCTTTTTCTGCGACGTTCAGTGAGACAAAACTGGGCAATGAGTTCATGTTTTCGTTTTATTGACACATCTTGACACAGCGAAACATGCTTTCTATCAATGCGAACAATATTTCAGTACATGAATGACTTAACAACAATTTTCGAGCTTCAGTATGGATTAGAACGGCAAACAATACAGTCATGTTTTACTATTCTGTACGCGACATCGGATTTATGAATGAAATTTGATCATTCATTGTTAGACAAAGACCAACTAAACAATCTAAAGAAGCATTCTTGTCTCATTTTCCGAATTGAGTCAGTTCGTACAGTTACATGCGCTGGAAGATCTTTGCAATGATTCACCCTACAATATCTTTCCTCATTCTATCGTTACTATCATGGGACATGCTGGAACGGAAAGACTCGTATCTTGAAACACATAGCGAACAGACGGCGCACCATGTTCTATGCACCAACGAATCCAGCTGGCATCAATCTTGAACACACATTGTGGCCAACTATGTTAGTTGATAGTGAAAAAAAAGAAAGTGTTCAAGACAATTCATGTCTTCTATTATATCAAACCAGAAGAATCAGACAAACTTGGTCGTTTTGTGCAGACAATGCGTAGGGGACAATAGACTTTTGCTTCGTATGAAGATTACTTGACTTGCATGTTTCGGTCTGTGATAGACTGTTTAGTAAGGAAATACAAGCCGGTTAATAACTCCGGAGACGTATCAAAACTATCGTAGTGATAACATGGAGAAGCATTGTGTTGAAAATATAGAATATCTGCATAAAAGTGTGATTGAATACATCCGTTCGCTAGGACTGCGAAACAAAATACCGACACTACTGTTTTACGATACGTGTGTTTTAGAGGAAGCCGGTCGAACTGAAGATTACATGGCGTTTCTCTTTATGTTTCATCACGCGTTATACCATGTCAAGTATGAGACATACGCCTGGAGATAGTATACCTTGTGTCATATTTGTCGGGTCTATAAGCGTGTGAAATAACAAATTACTGAGTCGGGTCGGTTCAATATTAAGTCGTTCAAAGACAACAGACAACAGACGAGTCCCCACGGGTAATATCCAGAACAATACGACGCTCGCTTCTGTCGTTGGTAAATAAGAACTAGGGATACCAATACATGAGCCTTTGAAGAGTCAGTTTAATGCAGCGTTCGTGACAGCATTTTTTAGATCCTTTTTTTCAAACCAGATTACTTTTGAATTGCGAACGATACAACAGTTCAACTGATCAACTACATTCTTACATGGTCAGTGATCGAAGCAATTGTATTTAGTTTTTCGTGAACTGTGTCAAGTACATGGTGGAAGACATCTATGCTTACCAAGCTGACAACATTGTCAGGAGTCTGAACTGTTCCAAAAAAGCCGACGCAAATGATAGAGAAACTCAAGCTTCGATGCAATACTTGTTTTGATTGAAAGCATTGCTTAGACAAGTTGTGTCTTTCGAACGAGTCAGTAAAAAGATATTTATGTATGACAACGAAAAGAGTGGTACATCTATCGTCTTACCCGGGGACATATTTACATTTATCCTTATGGATATAGAAATCAGAGAACCGGGAACACGTTATGGCGTTGATGCTACCAAGAGTGTCTTCGCGATGCTAATGTACAACGAACGTTTGACTGTTAAGATGTATCCTTAAAAAAATCGGGATCACAGACAGCGTGCCCGAGTAAGATCAATAAAGAGCACAACCAAACTTTTGTGGATTCAAAAGAAAACGTTCAGAGATGGAGGAAGTTGAGAATTTTCAAGGTGATGAAAATGACTTCGATAATTATGATCGTAGATGAAACACAACATTTCCAAAAAATGCTGGATAAGTTGACTCACAATCCTTTTTCAAATGTATGCCAATAGTTATATACATTTACTGTACAATATATTCCACACAGGGTCTGACGATACACAGTCCCGTTGTCGTTTTGTTGACTTAGGACGACAATGCTGAGGACATAATCGTAGCATTGACTAGAACAAGCAACCCGGATAAGTTACTGGTTGCAAACAAAAAATTCAATAGGAAGTAAGAATCGATTGACTATGAGACGAAG
>JAFMSR010000013.1:30477169-30492170 GCA_022818135.1 Saxidomus purpurata
TGTTTCCACGATATTCATCCGATTGTTTACTTTGATTTGATTTAGATGTATTTTTTTCGCAAGTATCAATAATGTTATTACCTATCGCACGATCTGCCTGATCCAGTAATAATAAATAATTGCACTTACATGAAATACTGTTACATTCATTGCATAATTCGTTTAAAATTTCGAATCTATTTATATATTTATGAAAGCGCCTAAAGAAAATGGGTAGACTGCTTGACGACGTCATGACGTCAACGTCTCGTGAGCGTGTTCCTATCAAATATCAACAGAATAAAGTACATACATCGTAGACTGCCTATGCAAAATATGACCGTTTTCTGAGGAGGTTGAAAAATTCAGACGTAAGGTGTGGACCTACCTTAACGCCATGCGGCGCAATATGACGCTCATGTTTACAGTATATCATTTCCCGTGTTGTTTATCGTTTAATATAACATAATTCTTCTACTCTTTGTATATAAAGACAAAACGTGAGTCATGTTAGAATAACATTTAAAATGAACAAATTCTCTTAACAATTTCTTTTAACATTTAAAATGAAAATTTTCTGTACATTCCTGCAGACATTTTGTTAACATTTAAAATTAACAAGTTCTCTAACAATTTCTTTTAACATTTAAAATGAAATTTTCTGTAACATTTTCTTTAACATTTTAACTCATCATTTAAAATGACACCATCTTTTCTTTAACCAATTCAGTGGACATTCTTACCATTTAAAATGACACATGGCGCAGCGGACATTCTTAACATTTAAAATCACACAAGGCGCAACGAACATTCTTAACATTTAAAATGAACAAGATCTCTAATAATTTTTCTGTAACATTTTCTTTAACATTTTAACTCTAATCGTTTTAATGTCACCATCCTTAACATTTTCTTTTACAATTCAACAGACATTATTACTATTTAAAATGACACATGGCGCAGCGGAAATTCTTAACATTTACAAGAGCTGTCAGTAGGACAGCGTGCTCGACTTTTTTAGTGCTTGCCAATAAAACAAAACTTTGACAGTTAAGGGCACACAAGACTTTAACTAGGAATTTCTAAGTACAAATCAAGAAAATTTTTCACAGAGTTATCTTCTTTTGCTTACAGATAGGTCTTACGATGGTACATAAGTACTCCAACTTTCAAAGTACAGTAAAACTTCGTTAACTCGAGCATCGATAACTCGAGAACCCCGGATAACTCGAGGACTCCTGTCGGTCCCGGCAATTTTGCCTATATGTTTAACCAGAAAATACTATGGATAACTCGAGCATCGATAACTCGAGAACCCCGGATAACTCGAGGAACACCTGTGGTCCCGCCAGGTAGATTTCTTACTAAATTACCTGCGGCAACTCGAGGTCACTGATTATCAGATTTTTCTCACCTCCGATGGTGCATCATTATTTTGACACGTCATAGGAAAAACTTTGATTGTTAATTGATTGTTCTCGTTAATTATCGATTAATCTGCCGTCCAGTGGCTAAAATGTATAAAATGTTATCCGCACATTTAAATCGTCTTAAATCATGTGTAATTACAGCCACTTGTTACTTTTATTGAATAAGAAGAAAATAAAGAAAATTATGTTTGCGAGTTTTTGATTACGAGAACTTAATGATTAGATGAAAATTTTGAGTCTGAGTAGACTTTTGATGATAAAGCTTGGGAGAAAATCCCAAACTGCATATTCTTTCTAGAATTATAGAAATAAACATGAAAAGATTATAGAAATAAATATCTAGCGAAGAACCCGATCTCGGGGGGATACAGTATCAGGATCGGACAAGCAGAAAACCCAAAACAGGAACTAAATGCAAGTTGGAGACAAAGACCATTGAGTTTAAACACAATGCCATCATGGAAGTTAAAAAGGGTCATGACTGAAAGAAATGTGCCTTTTCTTTGTTTCAAAGCTGTTTCATAGCTATCTTTTGCCTATGCAGAAAAACTTGTAAAAATTCCATGGTTCGGATAACTCGAGAACCCGGATAACTCGAGCATTTTACTCGTCCCCGTGCGACCTCGAGTTATCGAGGTTTTACTGTAATATCTCAAATGGTTAAGTTAACAAGTGGACAAGAATGAAAATTTTAACTGAGTTTCTAAGTCAAAAAGGGCCATAATTCAAATAAAATCCTTGACAGAATTACCTTCTCCTGCCCATGTTTGGGAATCATGATGGTAAACAAGTATTCCAACTTTCAAATTAATATCTCAAACAGTTCAGTCAAAAAGTGGACTGGTACGAAAAACTTAACCAAGATTCTAAGTCGATAAAAGGCCTTAATTTTTAAAACAAATCCCTGACAGAGTTACCTTCTCTTGCGTACAGATGGGGGTAATGATGTGAAAAAGCATTAAAAGTTTCAAAGCAATATCTCAAAAGGTTAAGGCAATAAGTGGATTTTACCCATATTCAATGTATTTTCTAAGTCAAAAAGGGGCATAATTCTGTCAAAAACCTTGACAGAGTTATGTCCTCTTGTCTGTTGATGAAGGTCGTGATGGTAAACAAGTATGGTTAGTTTCAAAGCAATACCTCCAATGGTTTTGAAATAAAGTGAGGTGGTACGAAAAACTTAACCAAGCTCAATACACTTTCTAAGTAAAAAAAGGGCCATAATTCTGTCAAAAACCTTGACAAGAGTTATGTACTCTTGTCTGTAGATGGAGGTTATGATGGTAAACAAGTAAGGTAAGTTTCAAAGCCATACCTCTAATACTTCGGAAATAAAGTGGGGTGGTACGAAAAACTTAACCAAGGTGTGACGCCAACGCCGACGCCGGGGCGAGTAGGAAAAATCACACATGGCGCGACGACAGTCTTAACATTTAAAATGAACAAGTTCTCTAACAGTTTCTTTTAACATTTAAAATGAAATTTTCTGTAACATTTCTGCAGACATTTTGTTAACATTTAAAATGAACAAGTTCTCTAACAATTTCTTTTAATAATTAAATCAAAACATTTTCTTTAACTTTTTAACTCATCACTTAAAATGACACCACCCTTAAAATTTTCGTTTAACAATTCAAAGCCATTTCTTAGCATTTAAAATTACATATGGCACAGCGGACATTCTTAACATTTAAAATCACACATGGCTTGACAGACTTCTAAATATTTAATATCACACATGGCGCGACGGACATTCTTAACATTTAAAACGAACAAGTTCTCTTACAATTTCTTTAAACATTTAAAATGAAATTTTCTGTAACATTTCTGCAGCAGACATTTTGTTAACATTTAAAATAAACAAATTCTCTAACAATTTCTTTTAACATTTAAAATGAAATTTTCTGTACATTACTGCAACCATTTTGTTAACATTTAAAATGAACAAGTTCTCCAACAATTTCTTTTAATATTTAAAATGAAATTTTCTGTAACATTTTCTTTAACATTTTAACTCATCATTTAAAATGACGCCATCCTTAACATTTTCTTTTACCAATTCAGTGGACATTCTTAACATTTAAAATGACACATGGCAAAGCAGACATTCTTTACATTTAAAATCACACATTGCGCGACAGACTTCATTTAAAATCACACATGGCACGACGGACTTTTTTAACATTTAAAATGAACAAGTTCTCTAACAATTTCTATTAAGATTTCAAATGAAATTTTCTGTAACATTTCTGCAGACATTTTGTTAACATTTAAAATGAACAAATTCTCTAACAATTTCTTTTAACATTTAAAATGAAATTTTCTGTACATTTCTGCAGACATTTTGTTAACATTTAAAATGAACAAGTTCTCTTACAATTTCTTTTAATATTTAAAATGAAATTTTCTGTAACATTTTCTTTAACATTTTAACTCATCATTTAAAATGACACCATCGTTAACATTTTCTTTAACAATTCAGCGGACATTCTCAACATTTAAAATGACACATGGCGCAGCAGACTTTCTTAACATTTAAAATCACACATAGCGCAGCAGACATTCTAAACAATTTAAAATCACACATGGCGCAATGGACATTCTTAACATTTAAAATTAACAAGTTCTCTAACAATTTCTTTTAACACAAAAATGAAATTTTCTGTAACATTTCCTTTAATATTTTAACTCTAATCATTTAAATTGACACCATCCTTAACATTTTTGTTTTAACAATTCAACAGACATTCTTACCATTTAAAATGACACATGGCGCAGCAGACATTCTTTAAAATGACACATGGCGCAACAGACATTCTTAACATTTAATATCACATATGGCGAGACGGACAATCTTAACATTTAAAATGAAGAAGTTCTCTAACAATTTTTCTATAACATTTTCTTTAACATTTTAACTCGTCATTTTAAATGACACCATCATTAACATTTTGTTTTACCAATTCAGTGAACATTCTTAACATTTAAAATGACACATGGCAAAGCAGACATTCTTAACATTTAAAATCACACATGGCGCGAGAGACTTCATTTAAAATCACACATGGCGCGATGGACATTCATAACATTTAAAATGAACAAATTCTCTAACAATTTCCTTTAACATTTAAAATGAAATTTTCTGTTAAATTTCTGTAAACATTTTGTTAACTTTTAAAATGAACAAATTCTCTAACAATTTCTTTTAATATTTAAAATGAAATTTTCTGTAATATTTTCTTTAACATTTTAACACATCATTTAAAATGACACCATCGTTACCATTTCTTTAACAATTCAGCGGACATTCTCAACATTTAAAATGACACATGGCGCAGCGGACATTCTTAACAATTTAAAATCACACATGGCGCAACGGACATTCTCAACATTTAAAATTAACAAGTTCTCTAACAATTTCTTTTAACATTTAAAATGAAATTTTCTGTAATATTTTCTTTAACATCTTAACTCTAATCATTTAAAATGACACCATCCTTAACATTTTCTTTTAACAATTCAACAGACATTCTTACCATTTAAAATGACATATGGCGCAGCAGACATTCTTAACATTTAAAATCACAAATGGCACATCGGACATTCTTAACATTTAGAATGAAGAAGTTCTCTAACAATTTTTCTGTAACATTTTCTTTAACATTTTAACTCTAATCGTTTAAAATGACACCATCCTTAACATTTTCTTTAACGATTCAACAGACATTATTATTATTTAAAACGAGACATGGCGCAGCGGACATTCTTAAAATTTAAAATCACACATGTCGCGACCGACATTCTTAACATTTAAAATGAACAAGTTCTCTAACAGTTTCTTTTCACATTTAAAATGAAATTTTCTGTAACATTTTCTTTAACATTTTAACTCTTATCATTTAAATTGACACCATCCTTAACATTTTCTTTTAACAATTCAACGACATTCTTAACATTTAAAATCACACATGGCGCGACGGACATTCTTAACATTTAAAACGAACAAGTTCTCTAACAATTTCTTTTAACATTTAAAATGAAATTTTCTGTAACATTTCTGCAGACATTTTGTTAACATTTAAAATGAACAAGTACTCTAACAATTTCTTTTAACAATTAAATCGAAATTTTCTGTAACATTTTCTTAACTTTTTAACTCATCAATTAAAATGACACCATCCTTAACATTTTCTTTTAACAATTCAAAGCCATTCTTAACATTTAAAATCACACATGGCACAGCGGACATTCTTAATATCACTCATGGCGCGACCGACATTCTTAACATTTAAAACGAACAAGTTCTCTAATAATTTCTTTTAACATTTAAAATGAAATTTTCTGTAACATTTCTGCAGACATTTTGTAAAATGAAAAAATTCTCTAACAATTTCTTTTAATATTTAAAATGAAATTTTCAGTAACATTTTCTTTCACATTTTAACTCATCATTTAAAATGACACCATCGTCAACATTTTCTTTAATAATTCGGCGATCATTTAAAATGACACATGGCGCAGCAGACTTTCTTAACATTTAAAATGACACATGGCGCAGCGGACATTCTTAACATTTAAAATCAACAAGTTCTCTTACAATTTCTTTTAACATTTTAAATGAAATTATCTGTAACATTTCCTTTAACATTTTAACTCTTAATCATTTAAAATGACACCATTCTTTACATTTTCTTTGAACAATTCAACAGACATTCTTACCATTTAAAATGACACATGGCGGAGCAGACATTCTTAACATTTAAAATCACACAAGGCGCAAGAGACATTCTTAACATTTAAAATGAACAAGTCCTCTAACAATTTTTCTGTAACATTTTCTTTAACAATTTAACTTTTATCATTTAAAATGACACCATCCTTAACATTTTCTTAACTTTTTAACTCATCACTTAAAATGACACCATCCTTAACATTTTCTTTTAACAATTCAAAGCCATTCTTAGCATTTAAAATGACACATGGCACAGCGGACATTTTTAACATTTAAAATCACACATGGCGTGACAGACTTCTTAACATTTAATATCACACATGGCGCGACCGACATTCTTAACATTTCAAATGAACAAGTTCTGTAACAATTTCTTTTAACATTTAAAATGAAATTTTCTGTAACATTTTCTTTAACATTTTAACTCATCATTTAAAATGACACCATCGTTAACATTTTCTTTATCAATTTTAAAATGACACATGGCAAAGCAGACATTCTTAACATGGCGCGACAGACTTCATTTAAAATCACACATGGCGCGACGGACATTCTTAACATTTAAAATGAACAAGTTCTCTAACAATTTCTTTTAATAATTAAATCGAAATATTCTGTAACATTTTCTTTAACTTTTTAACTCATCACTTAAAATGACACCACCCTTAACATTTTCTTTTAACAATTCAAAGCCATTTCTTAGCATTTAAAATGATACATGGCACAGCGGACATTCTTAACATTTAAAATTACACATGGCGTGACGGACTTCTTAACATTTAATATCAAACATGGCGCGACAGACATTCTTAACATTTAAAATGAACAAGTTCTCTTACAATTTCTCTAAACATTTAAAATGAAATTTTCTGTAACATTTCTGTAACATTTCTGCAGACATTTTGTTAACATTTAAAATGAACAAATTCTCTAACAATTTCTTTTAACATTTAAAATGAAATTTTCTGTACATTCCTGCAGACATTTTGTTAACATTTAAAATGAACAAGTTCTCTTACAATTTCTTTTAATTTTTAAAATGAAATTTTCTATAATATTTTCTTTAACATTTTAACTCATCATTTAAAATGACACCATCGTTAACATTTTCTTTTACCAATTCAGTGGACATTCTTAACATTTAAAATGACACATGGGAAAGCGGACATTCTTAACATTTAAAATCACACATGGCGCGACAGACTTCATTTAAAATCACACATGGCGCTACGGACATTCTTAACATTTCAAATGATCAAGTTCTATAACAATTTCATTCAAGATTTAAAATGAAAATTTCTGTAACATTTCACCAGACATTTTCTTAACATTTAAAATGAACAAATTCTCTAACATTTTTTTTTGAGATTTCAAGCGAAATTTCCTGGAACATTCCTGCAGACATTTTGTTAACATTTACAATGAACAAGTTCTCTAACAATTTCTTTTAATATTTAGAATGAAATTTTCTGTAACATTTTCTTTAACATTTAAACTCGTCATTTAAAATGACACCATCGTTAACATTTTCTTTTACCAATTCAGTGGACATTCTTAACATTTTAAATTACACATGGCAAAGCATACATTTTTAACATTTAAAATCACACATGGCGTGACGGACTTCTTAACATTTAATATAACATATGGCGCGACAGACATTCTTAACATTTAAAACGAACAAGTTCTCTTACAATTTCTTTAAACATTTAAAATGAAATTTTCTGTAACATTTCTGCAGACATTTTGTTAACATTTAAAATGAACAAATTCTCTAACAATTTCTTTTAACATTTAAAATGATATTTTCTGTACATTCCTGCAGACATTTTGTTAACATTTAAAATGAACAAGTTTTCTAACAATTTTATTTTAATATTTAAAATGAAATTTTCTGTAAAATTTTCTTTAACATTTTAATGACACCATCGTTAACATTTTCTTTTAACAATTCAGTGGACATTCTTAACATTTAAAATCACACATGGCGCGACAGACTTCATTTAAAATCACACATGGTGCGACGGAAATTCTTAACATTTCAAATGAACAAGTTCTCTAACAATTTCTTTTAACGTTTCAAATGAAATTTTCTGTACATTTCTGCAGACATTTTGTTAACATTTAAAATGAACAAGTTCTATAACAATTTCTTTTAATAATTAAATCGAAATTTTCTGCAACATTTTCTTTAACATTTTAACTCATCACTTAAAATGACACCATCATTAACATTTCTTTTAACAATTCAAAGCCATTCTTAGCATTTAAAATGACATATGGCACAGCGGACATTCTTAACATTTAAAATCATACATGGCGTGACTGACTTCTTAACATTAAATATCACACATGGCGCGACCGACATCCTTAACATTTAAAACGAACAAGTTCTCTAACAATTTCTTTTAAGATTGAAAATGAAATTTTCTGTAACATTTCTGCAGACATTTTGTTAACAATTAAAATGAACAAATTCTCTAACAATTTCTTTTAACATTTAAAATGAAATTTTCTGTAACATTCCTACAGACATTTTGTTAACATTTAAAATGAACAAGATCTCTAACAATTTCTTTTAATATTTAAAATGAAATTTTCTGTAACATTTTCTTTAACATTTTAACTCATCATTTAAAATGACACCATCGTTAACATTTCTTTTACCAATTCAGTGGACATTCTTAACATTTAAAATGACACATGGCAAAGCAGACATTCTTAACATTTAAAATCACACATGGCGCGACAGACTTCATTTAAAATCACACATGGCACGACGGAAATTCTTAACATTTAAAATGAACAAGTTCTCTAACAATTTCTTTTAACATTTTAAATGAAATTTTCTGTACATTTCTGCAGGTATTTTGTTAACATTTAAAATGAACAAATTCTCTAACAATTTCTTATAAGATTTAAAATGAAATTTTCTGTATCATTCCTGCAGACATTTTGTTAACATTTAAAATGAACAAGTTCTCTAACAATTTCTTTTAATATTTAAAATGAAATTTTCTGTAACATTTTCTTTAACATTTTAACTCATCATTTAAAATGACACCATCGTTAACATTTTCTTTATCAATTCAGTGGACATCCTTAACATTTAAAATGACACATGGCAAAGCAGACATTCTTAACATTTAAAATCACACATGGCGAGACCGACTTCATTTAAAAAAACACATGGCGCAACGGACGTTCTTAACATTTAAAATGAACAAGTTCTCAAAAAATTTCTTTTAATATTTAAAATCAAATTTTCTGTAACATTCTTTTAACATTAATTTTAACTCATCATTTAAAATGACACCGTCCTAAACATTTTTTTAAACAATTCAGCGGACATTCTTAAAATGAACAAGTTCTCTAACAATTTCTTTTAACATTTAAAATGAAATTTTCTGTAACATTTTAACTCATCATTTAAAATGACACCATCCTTAACATTTTCTTGAACAATTCAAGTGGACATTCTTATCATTTAAAATGACACATGGCGCAGCAGACATTCTTAACATTTAAAATCACACATGTCGCGACGGACATTCTTAACATTTAAAATGAACAAGTTTTCTTTTAACATTTAAAATTTTGGGGTACAGAAACTTTTTGAATTTGGTTTCAGTTCACTTTTAGAACCCAAAGTTGTGCATCAGCCCTGTAACAAGATGGATTCAACGAGTTGTAGAAGTGAAACCGAAAGTAATGCTGAGAGACACTACCTCATATAAGTAAACAAGATCAGCCTTTTAAGTTGTTTGGTAGCATTTATCAAGAAATTAAATTTATTGCGAGCATTTTTATAATTAATGATAGAAGCAGAAATTTTGAAGAAAATGATAATCACAAACAGTATTTCTCCAATTTGCTGGTTTTGGCGACTATTTTTTCAATCAAGATCTTCCATAGAATGACTTTGCCCTGTCAGTTAAAGACCATTTCACTAAACAATTCCTTGGTACATGTTCATTTGTTTACATTTTCATCCACGATTGCATTTTTTATCATATTGCTTATTAACTGTGTTCAATGTATTTAAAGCCTTTCGCAGTGGCATAATAGTGCTTTGGTATCTTTTTTCTTGGCTGGTTCTGATTGGTTAAGAAAATTCATGATCAAAGAGGATAAGTATGATAAAATCCTAGAAGGTCAGGAGGGTATAAATAAATTGTCAACAGCCATTTTGCCGGACAGTTGTTGAGGCACCAAAGTTGAAATAGCAAACTCCTTATGCATTGCCAGCACTTTGTTTCATCATATCGATCTAGTGTAATTGATAATTGTCTTTTTGGAAACTGATTAATATTTATAATCATTATACACCAAGTACTACACAATACTAAAGAATGCGCTAGTACTGTTCAGTACTATATATCACTATACACTGTAACAGTACCATTACAGTAACAATACCATACAGCCAACTCCTCTAGAAAACTACAATACTATAGAGTAATACAACAGTACTAAAGTCTTACTACTGTAAATAAACTATTTTTCGCATGAGTTTTATTTTGGCTATACTGGTGGTAACAAAATTAATGGTTGTGCTAAATCTAATCGTTGTCATCATAAATCACTGCAGTTACAACTGCTTATTTAAACATATAAAATCACTTTACCCATTGAATCAAAATAAGTTATTCCATCAATGTGGACATTTATATAACTGTAGTGTACAGTTTAAAGTTTGAGTTAAGAGTTTTCCTTTGATTCAGCGTTTAATATTGTATGTGGAAGTGTTATTTTGGTGTCTCATGTAATCTGTGTCAATTTAAGACATTGTCAATTTTGAAAACTTCAAAAAAAACGCCAACATTTGTCACTGTAGATTTAAAGCCCCATACAGTATACAGCACCATATAGCACTGTAGTGCTTTTGAATACAATAGTACTAGAGTTCTACAGTACTGTACACATACAAAAGAGTATTTGTCAGCTAGGACAATTCAACAATTATAGAAACTACTGTAGTGCTAAGCAAAACTACAGCACCATAGAGTACTAAGTAGAATTAGTTGCAACCTCTTGTTTTTGGACAAGTATTTCCTATACAAGCCAACCCTGGGACAAACCAATTTTACCCAAGGAGTATAAATAATGTGTGACCTTGATAGAGGACCTTCAGGTGATCCTACATCAAAGCTCTACTAGGCAAGACAGTTTCTTACAAGAAGACTTTTTATTTCTATGTGAAACATATGACCCACAAAAATAACTGAAAGTGCTTTTGAAAGGGTCAATTAGGGTTAAGCATGGCAAGGTATAGGGCAATAAAGCAAATATTGAGATCTCAATATCAAATAATTAAAGCCAAACTAGAGGAAACTGAGTGCATACAAAGATGTGTTTCTTCACTGTTTACAAGATTCTTCACTGTAGTCTTAATTGTGGGATACATTTGAAAAGATGCGTTGTGGGATATTTTTTAAACAATACTGTCACAGGTCCAGGTAAATGTCAAGACTACCTCAAATTGAATATTCATCCTTGCATGCTTCTAGTGAGGAAATAAAACTTTTATCAACTATGAAAATCTTTTATCAACTATGAAAATGTATTATCCAACTACAACAGACAATATGAGAAAAGAAAAGTGACAAAGAAACCAAAAGTAGTGTCCATAGCACATGGATGTCTGAATTTGGGCCATAACTCCATCACAAACAAATGCAGCTGCTTGATTATACAAAGAGTGATGAAGTTGTTGTCTTCTACTAAAGTCTCTTCACATTTCCTGAAAGGTCAAATTCATTGTACAGTCTTAACCTGTTTATAGCTTCCATAATTTTAACCCTGTACTAGCAAAAATCGTGGCATTCCAAAATATTCATAATGAAACTGAAATAAATTCCATGGAGAAAATTCTACTGGTTCAAGCCTATTATAGACATATCAGGGTATAACAGTAAAGGTTTTGGTGTGATTAGCCTTTTCTTTCCAAGCTAAATGTGGAAAATATGAGCAAATTCTCTACAAATAGAAATGTGTTCATGGAATCTAATAGAACTTTTTCACCCACATACTATTTGTTGTACAAGATTATAAGAGATATTCCTATTGTTGTTTTCTATAATCCCAAGATAACATTTTAACTGTTCAGATATATTGAAGAATATATGAGATTGCAGTCAGTCCTTGATTTACTTAAGTATTGGTCAGTATGTGTATTTAAGTTTGAATTTTTAAGTCTCATAGCACCTTTTTATGAACAATACTTCTGGTCCAATCCGCTCCCAGCTCATACACAAGTCCAGTGGCAGGGAGTCTTTGTTTGTTGTCTCTGGACCAATCATATTCCAAAGTCCTTTCTGGAACTCGTGAGATATGCCGCACATTCCATCAACACATACAGGACAGACAAGAGTCATAATGCATAAATAAATAATGCATAAATAGAATACAAAACATTTACATTTGATGTAAAATGTTATGTCTAATCCTCTCACTTTAGAAGTGCAGTCGCCTGCTGTGGACTGTGTGCCACGTGTATGAGCGTGCTTTCTTTTCTTCAAACTTCAAGGAAATTTGTCAACAGATCCACCACAAAAAACTCCAATTGGATTTCTAGAAAATTCCATGTACAAAATTCTATTCTGCAAAGCATTTGCCTTCATTCCATTATAAGCAAAAAAGGCATAGGAAATAGCAATGGGAAAACAGAGACCACCATTTTCCAGGTTACACAAAATTCTTGCACTGACTGCAATAATTGTGAGCATTTATTAGTTTGAATTCAAGAACATTTCTTCATGGTATATATCCCAGCCATAAATAGAAACCTAATTTGGAAAACTCATACTGTTTTCCCTATTCAAAGTGAACTTTTCAAACAAAATCTAAAATAAGTTGTTCCATAAACTTAAACCCATGGAAATTGAATTACATTGATCAGACAAATCACAATGTATTTGATCTCAACATAAATAAGAAGATAACATGTGGCAGGAGACAAAGACTCTTTTTATATTCTAAAAGGGTTTTTTTCGCATCAAAACTTCAGGTATGCAAAATTCTTTTGAAGTTAGTGGCCAGACATGAATGCCATTTTCCAGAAAGGAACTTGCACAAAGTATAACAGGGTCTTTTTGCATCAAAACTTCAGGCAAGAAATACAAAATATGCAAAACTCTTCTAAAGTTAGTGGCCAGACACAAATGCCCTTGTCCAGAAAGTATAACTACAATCCATTAGCATCTAAGACAGCAAAAGGATGTAAATAAAGGACTTTACAGCCATAAAAGTAACGTTGTCATTCTCAGCTAAGAAAATTATCACACACACAACAAATTAGTGGTGCCAATAAGCATTAATGACATTACCTAGGTAAACCTTATTATGATTTTACATGATGTTCATTATGTTCAAGATTGAATTCAGTTTTGTTTGCCAAATTAATGCCAGTGCTGCTGTTGGTTGCATGGTCAGTAGATATTTGTTTTCTGCTCAATACCTTGAGAAGGCTTTGACCTAGAGGTGTCAAACTTGATAGGTACATTGGTCATAGGTAGTAGATGAACCTTATTCTTTTTGAGATCACTGGTCAAAGGTTAGTCACAGTGACCTTGCATGCAGAAATAGTATGCCCTCAATAACTACAAGAGTCTATGGCCTAGAGGTCTCAAACTTTATAGGGGACATTGGTAGGTGAACCCTATTTCGAGGTCACTGGGCCAATGACCTTGCATTTAACATAAGAAAGGTAGTACACTCTTCTATTTCAGCGCTTAATTGCCAATATAACAAAACTTCTGTCAGTAAAAGGCAGAAGATTGAGAGTCATTGTATTTTCAACTGTCAACAGTCAAGTTTCAAATCAATACCATAGGTGGTTACCAAGAAATGTGCATGAGCCTGCCTTGCATACAATACTTTTACAAAAATTCCAAGTACAGGAGTGTGATCATAGTCAAGGAAACGAAGATTTAACCATACAAAATTTTAAGTAATGTACTCATGATGGCTGAAGGAAGGGGTCCAAACCCATTATACAGTCTGCGTATTATGAAACAAGGACAACTTGATGAAATGTCAGCAGCTTAAAACAGAATAACTAAAGGGCTCATCTAGGCAAGCTGAGATTCAAGTTGTCAACCCTGCAACTAATTACTGTATACTACTGTAGTATTGCATAGCACTGTAATAGTTTCTAAAATTATTGAAGAGCTCTAGCGAAAATTACTCTTTAGTATGTGTACAATACTGCAGAACTGTAGTAATGAAGTGTTCAAAAGCACTGCAGTGTTCTATAAAACTGTATAGCAGGCCTATTGTATTACTCTAGTAATGCAGTTTTTTTCATAGATTAAAAGGTTATAATGGCATATAGCAATTTATTGTACTGAACAGTATTAGAGCATTCTTTAGTGCTGTGGTACTCTATGGTACTCAAGTTATTTTAAAATCCTTCAAAAGTTACAGCCCGAACATGGAAAATTGTAAGTGTGCACACACAGACAGACGGACAAACGGATGGACAGATGGTGCTATTTAAATCGGGTCATAAAAATACAACTCATTTGAAATATAAAACTGAAATGATATCGTTTAAAAACTTTAAATTGTTGACTAAAAGTTGTTAGAAACTACATTTTTATTTCCCTTTTTAAAACATATTCTTCAGTGCATAAGTGCTTATAAATATACAGCACATTTTGTGGTTTTTTTTTTACGATTTGGCAGAGGGTCTGGTACCATTCTGATTGGGAATTGGGGGAGAAATTTGTCCCAAAAACCAAGCCAGTTGGGAAATTTTGTCTTTATTTCTTCAAAATTCCTGCTTACTTATGTAGTATAGTTCAGTTTTGGGGTAATTATTTTTAGGAGAACTTACAACAGAGAAATGATGGATACT
>JAFMSR010000013.1:30492670-30672882 GCA_022818135.1 Saxidomus purpurata
CACTAGAACCGCTGAAAAGTAAAAAATTTGTTAATTTCATATATTTCTATGAATTGACTAATAACTATCTAATCTACTGAGCTTCCGTCACATGTCATGTTGTACAGATGTAGTTGTTGTAAATATATAGACTTTTATATGTTTTTATATATTTATAGAGAAAAAAAGGATTTTTTGCCGATTTTGTTTAAATAAAAGCTTTTTTTCCTACGGTTTTTGGTGTTATATCTTTCGCGCTTGTTATTCTAAATATAATTTGGTCGAAATATATACGTCATTGTCTTGCATCATTTATAAATTGTTTCTTAGCCCGAAAATTTTGGAAAATCGCGGGATAAAGTCTCGTAACAAATTTGTCTAACTTTTTCAATCTTTACAATTTTCAGTTCAGATCTTTTCTAAATCGTGCTTAATAATTATAGCTAGGGTGTTGGGTAGCCCTTATCTAGTTCTAAAGTATTTTACTATAAACTTTTCCTGTTTTCCGGAGGTATATGAAATAAGTAATTAGATATGTGTTTTGCCGAAAAGATTCACCTGAGGTGGGGGCCTAGTGTCCTTGACCTTTCTGTACCGGAAGCTCCTTCATTTTAACGTATATACAGTATAATAAAGTATACTAAGCTACTTAAAGGCATATTACAGGACACCCCTGGTTTATTTGGTGTTATTAGGGTTTCTTAGTGTGAAAAATATTTGTTTTAGGTCACTAAGAGACGATACTAGCTTGTCACTACGAAATAATATATTTACGACCTATATTAGTCGTGCTATATCTACCCCTATGTAATCTTACATATTTTCTCCTACATTTTACCCTTATAAGAGACGCCGTACATGACTGTTGGTGCGGATGCTTGAGGCGGGGGCTCATACCGGTCACTTAGCTACTAGCATGACCGCATGCGATCACAGATTAGTTATCACCTTTCTTTCGATCGGAGCCGCCATAACATTGGCAGGAACTATTCTGATCTCGTATGTGTCAAGCTAGTATATTATTTTGCTATTTTTCTACCCTCCAGACATGCAAGTCGTCTCCATTTTGCTTGCCACTTACTATAAGTCAACCTGGGATGCTTGTGGTTTGTGAAGTGGGTGTGTGGGTTTGAGTGTTTGCCGAGCAGTCCATTGTGTAAACAGTCCTTATCTATATTTTTTCATTGTATCCTATATTTTTGATAAATTCGAATACGGCCAGGCGAATATCTTGTGCTACTTCTTTTGGTGGATCTCACAAACATCGGAGCTCTATATAGAACCAGGGTAATATACGGACCCAGATATAACTAGTACTGCGCGTTTACTGCCATGTGTTAAATTGCTATGTGTGGGTAGTGTGCTTTTTGTTTGTCTCTTTGGCGTTTTAAAGGAACCAAAAGACAATCGTTACGTATCCTCGATAGCGTATTCTCTAGTAAAAATGTTTCCGAACGGAATTTAAAATAAATGTCGCTGCTTACTTAGATCTAAAGTTATCCGTAATTGGTCAATGCTCGTTGTCACTCGCATTAGATGTGAAAAAATATGGACATTTAATGTCCAATATTTTAAATGACTACAGTCAACTTTTAGTGAATAAACAAGTCAAGTTAAAATCTGAAACAAACGAAATAAAGGTATTCTGACTTCTAATTACCATGCGATACACCAAAATTGCGTAAATACTACACTGTTTACTAATAGTATAAGGTTTCTACATGTCAGACTAGTGTGACACAATTATTTGACATTTGAGACATTAGCTACTATTTCGGACCACATTTTGTAGAATAATTGATATTATTTATAGCATGATTAGATGCAAGTACATTCTCCAAATTGGATTTGTTAGGCTGCGTTTAGACTACTCAAGCAGATTTTAATTTTGCTTTTAGAAGCTGATTATTTTTGGAAATATGCCAACAACCCGTTTGTCCTAAACCTAAGTGCACTACTCGGGAGATCTGCGAATGCGCTGGGCGCAAGACAGTGCTTTTGTCTACGTAAATATACAGTTCTTATTCTAGAGACCTAAAAAGCCTTTATGCATACATCAACCCAAGCTATTGCAGCTATTGGCTGCAGGTTAGCAGGAGACGGAACAGAGTTAAGAAAATGACACCTGACGTGTTCCTGTACTTACAGTTTCATTATCCGAACTAAAATCACTTTCGGTATGCAATAACCACTTCCGGTTTGAAATAAACATCAGCACATGTAAATTACTATCTTGAAGACTTTTAAAAGTGTACTTTTTAGTTAGCATCATCTAGTGTAAGTGTACCAACCGCGCTCGTGGTAAGCACGGCTGATTTTACTGAATTTATCGAATTCTGACTGACACTAGTTTCTTCAAAATAATCTCTAGCTGTTTAGTACTACATTTTGATCGCTGTATCATTGCATTGCATCATCACAGCATTATTGAAAGCTGCATGCAAGTTCATTTACAAATTTGTAACCTGAAACAGAAGATTCCGAGAATTGCAAATCAGTTTTCATTTCCTTGGCATTGGCCTGAAATCTTGTGCTCACATTTTAACGTCTTGGATTTGACAGATTTGAATTGGGCTTGGAAATTGAACAGAATTTTACAAAATGAATGAGTGAACATTTTGGGTGCGTGGAGTTGAACATTTTTTGGAGTGAACATCGAGCTTGCCTAAACTTAATTTCCAACATGCCAACAAAACCGTCCCATCAGATTTCAGTGCTTTGATTAAAGATAGTAGGCCTTATAAAGCCAGGATTTATTATATTATATACGATCCCTGATAAAGCACATGAAAATATACTTTGCGTGTTAAAGGATGTGTTTTTCAGTTACCAGTCAACAAACACTTGTACAACCTTTACATAATTCAAATAATTATAAGGAACGGCCTCACTTGATTGCATTATATATTATATAAGCTACAAGTATTTCTCATTTCATTACATACAACACGGTACTAAATTTCAAAAAAGTTTTTCCACCTGTAGGTAAGGGTGTAGTAAAACTTTGTGCACATCCTATGTGGTACTTTGTCTTATAACAGAGGAATAATTCCGGTGTGCCTAGTCCCCTTAGAAAGAATATATACCAACTTTTGGAGTGTTTACACTGACAGGAGCTAAACAATCCTAGGGTCATTACTGTTGCCAAATTTGATGAACTATTCAACTTTTTTACTTTTTGTTTGGACCTCACTTTGGAATCTTAAAATATGCATGTAGTAAGTGGGGGCATTGATATAAATTTCTAGCTTTTTTAAAAGCTAACCTTGTACTGTAAGGGAAGTAACTTCTCGGAGTCGGCTTGAGTTGTGAACTGGTGAATTGAGCTGTGAAATGATGCGGCGTTTACTACTGATTTCTAATTCTACTCTTCATGGTAGTGGGTATTTAGATCATTGCAAAAACCAAATAAAGGAGTTTTTAACAGAGTAAGCAATTTCATAGTTTTAAGCTGTTTGAACTGATGAAAATGTAAAGTACAGCACAGTACAGTTGATGGAAATGAAAGCGAAAGTTCAGTCTAGATCAAGTTATAATTACACCAGACGACTTCACTTAATTTTCTGATTTTAACAGATCATCTGACAGATTATTTATTTGGAAAATGCTAGTTAATTGTTTTCCCAAGAACAGAATGATAAGAAAAAGAAAGCGGGCTGGTAAACAACCTTTGACCAGTGATTGTAATGTCTAACCTGTCACGTGATCAATATCCCGGTTGTTGACACTTGGCGGGAAAATTCGAGAGGGGAACTCCGCTAATAAATTACCTGTACAGTTTCTAACGCCTGTGACCCTTTGAACTTACATTTATGTGTTTATATTGAAGGATAATCTAATGCTCAACTTTTGTGACTTAAAGGGACACTCTCTTTAACTAATGTCAAACTAAATAACTTAAGAAACATAGATATAATCATGGTCCGTATAATATTGATCTATATAGATATAATCATGATCCGTATAATATTGAACTATATAAAATACGAACCTCATATAATATATGATGATTCAGTTTTTCATTGCTATTGAGATTAAAACATTGGCTTTTATTTTCCTATTTTCAGTAAGGTGAAGACAGTATTGTTTGTACCATATGCCCTTAACGACAGAGATGAATATGCCAGCATCGCACGGAAGGCATATAGTGCAATGGGTATGATTTTGAATAAGCAATTATAGATCAGTTTTATTTAGACTGTGAAGTAACCTTAGAATATTGAACCCCTTTTAAGTGTCATTCTGTGAGACAGGGTCCATATAGATCTACTTCACTTAAAGTGGTGTGCTGTAAGCCGTTACAGTCAAACCTGTCTTAAGCAACCACACAGGGGAAGATGAAATTGTAGTCTCTTAAGACAGGTGGTCTCTTAACTTGTGTACATTGCTATCATCTTAAATAACAAGGGAGGAATATAAAGTGATGGCATATGTCAGCTTGTTGCTTAACTTAAGCGGTTGCACAAGGCAGATTGACTAACATTCAGGATGATATATTTTGTACAGCAGTTATTGAGCACTTTTATTATAAGAGTGATTATCAGACATACATTAAAAGTGCCATTAGACCACCCTCCTAAAAGACCTACAGGGAGACACTTATTTTCATCTGTAATAGAAAGCCTATGAATATTATGACCACCTGAAAACAGAGACCACTTTAGTTTCTTCAAAACAACACTCTTTGTACCAGGTATAACTGTAATTTTAACCTGTCTTTAACAGCCATCAAAACCAAAATCCAAACTGGCCACGTTTAGCAGGTTAATTACTACTAACATGGGTTCATGTGTAAATCTTTGCTTTAAAACAAGGTAACTTACATGTACATTGTTCTTAAAATGCTATGCAGGCTACAAGTTGGAGAGTATACATGAGAAGGCGAGTGCCGTGGAAGCAGTAAGGCAGGCAGAAGCTATCTTTATAGGTGAGTAAGATTGGTCTTGTTACCCATCATAAAGCATCAAATTGTATAAATAAAGTAACACCTAAATTTAATTGACAAATAATTTCATGTTGGACATTGTGTCAAGACAAATCTAAGCACCTGAGTGCTACAGGGAACCAGAATTTTGAATATGATACCGTATATCATTTCAACAGTTGTATCACATGATTGGTCAGTATTGGCTTTGTGCCACAAAACATTTCTTTGTGGGTATTGCTTCTTTTCAGTTGTGAAAAAAGAAGCCAGATTGATGTCTTGTAGGCTTCAAACTTCTTTGATATAGCAAACTGTGTTGTTGTACTCATTTAATTGATGTTGTTTTTTTATTACAGGTGGTGGAAACACATTCAGGCTGCTGAAAACTCTGTACGATGAAAATGTAGTTGATGAAATACGGAAAAAGGTTATTGACGAAGGAATGCCGTACATCGGGTCCAGTGCTGGCTCTAATGTAGCAACCGTCAGCATAAACACGACTAACGATATGCCGATAGTTTATCCACCTTCATTTAAAGCACTAGGACTTGTGTCCTTCAATATTAATGCACATTATCAAGACCCTGATTCGAGCAGTAAGCATATGGGGGTAAGTCATTGATATAATGTGACAAATGAAAAAAATTATATATCATTTCAACTCAATAAGGAATTAATAAAAGTGTGAAAATATTTTTAGGTTAGCTGAATATTGATGAAAGTTCATCCAGATATATTGTCTGGTTGGATTGAAGGTAAAAGATGAACTTTTTATGTATCTTTTATTTAATTGTAAGTTAATTTTTTTTCAATTTGCACTTGTCTGTGAAAGGATACATTTTATGAAAATGACAATTGTAGAGGCCTTTGAAACGTCAACCATTCAGTGCCACTAACTTGAAGTCATTGAAACAGTGTGAAAATGCCAAAATTTTGTTGATTTGTTAAATTATCTAGATTTTTGTTTGGCTTTAATACCATTTTTTGCTTGAAGTGTTTTAGGTTCTAGTAATTTCTTATCAAGTCTGTATGTACATTGTATAGCAGAGATATAGTCAAGACATTTATTAATTGTGACTGGCATTTCTTCCTTAATGACCAATTTCATAACAAAACTAGTGTGTCGACTAAAACTCAACTAGAATGTCAGGCTGCATGTCGCTGTAAAATCTGCAATCTTGGGGAAGTCAGTTTTTAAGCACATGGTTGAAAATTTGTTCATAAGTAATCTTTTGATGATACAGATTTTCTTTTTACGAGAACAACCAACCTAGGTTAAAATCTTTGTCAGTCTTGAAGCTGTTTTAATCTTAATGCATCCTTAGGACGGTTGCTTTACACAGGTTAGCCTGAACAAATGAACCTGAGTAAGTTGTCCCCTGTATATAGCAACTTGTTACTTATTATGAGCAGCTTATATTATTATATTACAAAATTCCAAACTGACATTACATATACAAGTATGCTATGCAAATACATTGACCCCTGTTTTAAAGAGGTTCCTGATTTAACCAATCAGTATTGCTGTTTCTTCTGGTTGTCCATTTTACACAGGTTATACTGTATATTTTTTCAGGAGACGAGAGAACAGAGGATAAAGCAGTATCATGAATATGAAGATTCTCCTTCAGTGCTGGTATGTGATATATAAAAAACATTATGTGATGTGCAGAAAGCATTTTGTGATGTACAGATAGTATGTGATGTACAAACCCATTATGTGATGCACAGAAAAAGTTATTTGATGTAATGAAAAAATATATAATGTTATGATCTTTTGTTCAGACATGTACTTCATTTCAAATTGATATTTGGTTTTCAAGTAAATGGCACTGAACTTTCACTTTTTGATGTCAGATACTTGTAATTTATAACTAGATTTTCTTACTGTGCTTACTTTTGACTTGTCTTTCTATGATTTGAAGAGTATTTTCCACATGTGTAATTGTATTTTACAACCTGTTATGGTCAAGTAGTTGAATTGCAGACTTGAAGTAACTATAACATGTGAGTGCAGATCATGATCAGTCTGTACATATATGCATGTTTATCATGATTTGCACCAGTGGTAGGGACAGAATCACTTCCCCGGCAGAGTATTTAAAGAGTTAAATGATTTTCTTGTACTGCTCTATCTGTTACTATCATAGACCGCCTCCATGGTTGAGTGGTTAAAGTTGCTGACTTGACTTTGCTTGTATTATAATGCTTTTTTGGTCAAGGGCCGTTTGTTCAGGTCCAACATACTCACTTTGTCTCTGTATGTGAAAAAGTTGAAATCCTTTGGATATTTGGGGTTTAGTACTGGTTCTTCAGTTAGGTAAGCTGACTACCAGTAAGTAAGTAAGTGAACAACTGTTAAAATGGGCAATACACCCCAACAAAAGAAAGCTATATTTGAAATGCCCAATTTTAGGTTATTGTGCAGGTGTTCCTGCCTTTAACTGCTCATAAAAAGCTTATACAAGTGCCCAACAGTTTTCTCCTTTTTATATGAATTATGAAAAGCTTCTCCGTGTTGTTTCATATTTGAATGAATACCATGATAGGACATACATTTAGGGCCAAAAGCAAAGAGTGTCTCAATAATTTCCAAACAAGCCTCATAGTCTCAGCCTAGTTTTCACACAGTCTTGGAAACTGTATACAATGTATAGTGCAACCTCTCGGGATTAAACACCCTTGCGAACATAGAAACGTGTTGGCTGTAGAAATGTGTTGTTCTAGAGAGGTTTATTCTTTTTATAACTGACACAACGGGAAAGTAAACAGATTTTTTTTAGGTGGATTGTTGCTCTATTAAGTGTTATTCGGGGAAGTTGGACTGTATATATAATCGATTTTGAGATTGATTCTTTTATTTCAGGGTATCAGAGAGGGTTGTATTTTACATGTTGAGGGCAACAAAGCAACATTAAAAGGAGTCACAGATGCAAGATTGTTTGTAAGGTAAAAAAAACATAAAAGATTCTATATACTATCATGAAGGTTTTTGCACGTTCTGGATCAAATGCAGTGAAATAGTGATTTATACATCAAATTTTCCCTATGATGTGACATGCGGGGTTTGGCTCCCTTAAGCATGGTACAGCACATCACCATGAGCTTTTTGTGCTGACGTAAGCTATTGTGATCTCAATTTGTCTTCAACAGTTAGAAAATTTATAAATCTTGTTCTCTGAAAGTACTTGTCAGAATGGACTTCTATTTGACAGATAGGATCACCTTATGACTTTCTAGCAGAATTATTAAAATGAAGGTGATTCCTTATAGTGCCCAGTGGGGTGGGACTGTTGTCTCTATATAATCTTTATAGAAACTTAAGAAAGGTCTCTGAAACTACTGGTCAGAATCACATTATGACTCTCTACCAAAATCTGATAAGGGATGATAAAAAATTAAGGGATTAGGTTTGGGGGAGGGGGTCACTTATTAAAGAGTTTTAATTTTAATTGTTTTTAAAAGTAGTGTGATGACCACTTAAAAAAAATGAGGCTCCCAGTAGGATGGGGCTGTTTTCTCTATATAATATGTACAGAAACTTCAGAGATCTTCTTCTGAAACTACTGGTCAGAGGTGAATTATAAAATTGAAAATATAATCACTTTATGACTTTCTACAAAAATTGCTAAAATTAGTGTGATCCATTTAAAAATGCGACCCCCAGTGGTAGGGACTGTTTTCTATATAGATTCTGTGTTGAAACTTTAAAAATCTTCTCTGAAACTACATTACTGGTCGTGATATAATTCAATTTGACATAAATTATCATCACTTGGCCATCTTCCAAAACTGCCAAAATGAAGTTGATTCCCCTAGTGGGATGGGGACTTTGTCTCCTATATAATCTATATATAAAAAAAATAATTCTTGGAAGTCTGTTGTTAGAATTTTTTTTTAAGTCCGGTAAAATCACAGATTGCAGATGCTCTCTGTTGACTCAGGTGAGCAATACAATGTATAGGGTCAATGATCCTCTTACTTTAATAAGAGAGTCTAGTTCGATCAGGATGTTCTTTGTTTGCTATTCAGTCAATACATTTTCTGTGATAACCCCTTTAAACAATAAATGGTATTGTCCATTGTAGAAATTTAGATAGGCGAGAGTTAAATGTATAATTTTTCTGTTTTTTTTTCAGAGGGAAGGAGTCGGTTGAGTATAAAACAGGATCCGACATGAGCTTCCTGCTAGAGTCATAACAAAGCTGTTGTACAGTCAGAGTTTTGTAGTTTTTTAAAACTATAAAGCTATGTTTAAGAGGTCACAATACTTGATGATATTATATAGTACTAGTACTGTTGCATGATACTTATGTAACTGTTGGTATACTAGTCATGCATTAACACTTCATTTTTGAGAGGATTTTATACAAGTTTACTGACAGATTATGTGACCTTCTAGACCATATTGTAATGAAACAGTTACAGCAGCTGTACATGTATTCTTTTAAAGTTTTCAGGTTCTTCTACTTTCTACCGTATTGTACACCATACACTGATATGAGCTAGGTATATACAGTAGGTGAAGGATAATTTGTCTATCACATGGTGGAAAAGTCCACCTTCAGTTTGAAAATCATCAATATGTTGAGTATTTTAAAAGATGAAAATTTTGTACTTGTGAAAAGATTAAAACGTATGCATGATGCATGGTTTATGTTCAGTGTAAAGATTATATAAATTTTCTTGCACACCTGTATATGTTACATCACTGTTATTATCCTGACTTCACTGTAACACTTGTATGTATAATTCAACAACAATAAATAATGTGTGACTCATTTTTCTTGTATTTAATTAGGGGCATAGTGGGATTGGGGTGTTACAAAGGACCAGCACTAGATTCCCATCCAATGTAGGAAACTGCAGCGAACGTTTTCAAAAAAAGTCAGGATCGTAGGTTGGATCAAACCCATGACCCTCAGAATTATTTTTTCATATAGTTTTAGTGAGTTCATGTCTGCAAGCTCAACCACTTTACCAGAGGTGGTTCATGGATTTTAGTAGGGTAGGAAGTTCATCTATCATCTACAGTCAGACCAGTAAGCATAGGCCACTGGTTGCAGGAAATCTTTTTTTTTTTGAGGCCCCCAAATGGGTAACCAGGTTTATTGCAGGAAATTTTTAATTGAGCAATATTTACTCAGAGATGATGTTTGTTCTCAGATGTTTCTATAGTAGAGGAAAAGTGCACTGTGCTTTCCCCATGCTGGTCTTTATTCACAGTGTGGTCCTTGTTAGATTAGAAGTGTTGTTTTTAGCATGAGTGTGTCTGTTCATTGGCGCTGTGCGGAAGCACAGTGCCAGTATTGAATAGGTTTTAATTTTGTACCATGGGGTTGCATAATCGAATAGGGAGAGCCAACATTATTTTGTAATTAAAAACTACGTATTATGTTTGAACAAACTCCTATAAGAATAAATAAATAGTATTAACTGATTACAAACAATACTATACCAGTGCATCGCTTGACCGTAATTCAAAACTTTTGACATATTCATAGGATATTTAATAACTTTTCCACAAACTTGAAGGTTACGGTTTTATTGCTTTGTTTACGGACCCTACGGCAGATTCATCAAAGTTCAGAAAAAACGCCTCGATAGTTGTTTTGCTTTCTCTAAACATTTTGAAGTTTAAATACATATGTTGTCAACGTGAATAATTAATGAAAACCCATTTTAATTACTACATACTAAAAGTAAAAGTAGGCATTAAAAAAGACCGTTCACCTAACTATGCGATACATGGGGTCTCAATGAAAGTTATGTAAAGCATCGCTAACAACTGACCAATAGTAAAGACAAAATAAATCACGTGGGTTTCGTCTGCGTCGAAAGCCGTCTACTGACCACGAGCGTAGCCTTGTTTAATGGGCGTCATCGTACCATTATACGGAAGGTTGTTTTATGATTCGTTTATTTTTTGGTTAAACTGTAGTTAATGTGGTTTTTACTTATTATGATAACAGTTACATATAACATAATGTATTTGGTTTTTCCCGTTGATAGGTTGTTTACTGATATTCTAAAATGACACTGATTCCTTTAAATCATGTTTCAAAAACATGCGCAGCGCCTTTGATGCTTTGCATCAAAATTTGTCTTGTAATCTCATTCAAATGTTACTACAATAAAGTTCGTGACCACAATTATGCAAATGTTTTGATATCAGAATGCTCTACTTGTTAATACGTAGAGAGAGGTAAAGGGTTTATGATGAATATACAGGTCAGTTATCTCCAACATTCTAGTTTTGTTAATTAAATAATAGACACGTGAATCTCCAAACATTTAATTTTAAACAAAACAAGGTAAACATACCTGTTGGAAACAATTATTATTTGTATTTGATATATAGTTTATTCAGTGCAAAAAATTTAAAGAGATGTTGGGTTAAAGGATTTGCGAAAATTGGAAAAAGCTGTGAGCTTGATTTATATCTAAAAGAGTTTTATGAACTTTGGTAAAACTTGATTTATATCTGATTGCGAATGATTTGTGTGAAATTCAGAAAAAGTAACTTGATTTATATCTTAGTTATCTGTGAACTAGGGAAAAGTGAGTGAACTTGTTTGTTTGTAATCATGCTTATTAGGTTTACCACCCTCTGGCAAAGTATACTAGTATGTGCGGTATGACCTGTGAGTGAACTTTGGAAAAGTGCATAATTTTTATATCTGAATTATGTGTGAACTGGGAAAAAAATACACTTTATTTATATCTTGGAGTATATGTGAACTGGGAAAAAAATACACTTGATTTATATTTGAAGTACATCTGTATGTGTGAACTGGGAAAAAATACACTTGATTTATATCTGAAGTATGTGTGAACTGGGAAAAAATACGCTCAATTAATATCAAGTATGTGTGAACTGGGAAAAAATACACTTGATTTATATCTGAACGATGTTTATGAGAAGGAATGTATTTTTAAAACAAGACAAGATGAAGTGGACTTTATACAGACTGGAATTGAAACTCTTATACAAACACTTGTAGATTTGGCACTAGTGCACTTCAAGGACCCAGACTCTATCACAGGCCTATTTGAGACATTAAAAGTGTTCAGTGATGAAACTTGTCCAAGTGACATAATCAAAGTGGGAAGTTTTTATGAAGGAACAAAGAACAATTTTCCAGATGAATTTGATTTTATATTTCTTCTCTATTGCAGTGGAAATATTGTTAAATTTGGTGAAAACAACCTTAGTATAAAAGATTATGATCACAAAATACAGAAACCTTTAACAAATGCCATTCTGGGATTATCAGGCATAACAAAAAAATATAAAGCTTCCTTTCTATATACCAATCCAGACGAGACGAGAAAAGTATATTTTGAAAAGTACATGTATGCTAAGGGCCCTTCGGCTAAGTTACGCTTCATTTATGAGAATGAGTCTCGTGTAAAGAAAGATATAAATGTAGACCTTGTTCCCGCTATAAGAAATCTTGGCGATACGCTGGAACCATGTGTGAATATAATCTGTCACTTGCCAGAATTTCAAGAAGAGATTTATCGTACAGGAAGTTTTCTTTATATTAATTCTTTCTTTGCGAACTATACATTTACCGAGACAGAAGTGTATTTCATGAAAAATGTGCTGTCAAAAAATCATGTGAAGGTGTACCGGATCCTTAAGTTTCTGATAAACGGACATGGGGATGACGAAGAATTGAAAAATTATCTGCATGAAGTACATTCGGGTTTTAAAACGTGTAAACTCTATTCTTCATACAGGATTAAAACTATGATGATTTATCATCACTATCAGTGTACTAATGTAGAGCAGACAAACATTGGACACTGCGTTTTAAAGATACTCAATGAAATGAGTAAATATTCTGATATCGACAGTTTTCCAAACTTGGTCGATAAAATAGATGCATTTAAAAGCAACAGGGTTGATGTTCATAGCTCGCAGACAACGCAGTATTTTTTTACCATGCAATCTGGCATGGAATCAAACATGCCTCTGCTACCACATCTGCAATCATTGATTGATCATTTGACGTTGTTGCAAAATTCAGTGGACAGTTATGATTACGAGAGAGATAAGTTTGGCAAATCGGTAGCAAGACTTTATCTCGAGAACCAGTCCATGGACAAACTTTTGTAAGAAAGTTTTAAATACAAAATAGCTGCTACAGATGAAATGTTTTACAAAGTACTTCAATGTTGATTGTATAAAAGTAAATGTAGAGCTCTTCCTTTTAAAATTCTATACAGTCATGTTAACAAAAGTATGCTGGTATACAGTGCATGGAAAACCTACTTTTCTTATACAGTCGTGTAGGAATTTATGTATGGAGAGTTTGTTGTTATAGAAAGCAGATGATATAAAAATTCTGAACTTATACCCTGCTAGTCGGACATGGGGTAATTGAAAAATGTAATTGTAATTGGCTGTAATTAATTACAAAATCTGATGTAATTGAATGTAATTTGTAATTGAGATATTTTTCAATTACATGTAATTGTAATATAATTAATTACATCATCAAAAAGGCATGTAATTTCAATTACATTTATCAATATTTCAAATGTTTAAGCCTTTAAGAAATATTGCACTCTAATGAAAGACACAACAATTGTGACTTCCATCTAATAACATTGATTATGATTGAAATCTGTATGAACAAAAAAGTGTCCTTATTGCAGAAATTTGATGGTATAGCCCCACTTCATTACCCATAATCATACAGAACCAAATAAGTCTTTTATTATCAAGACTATTGAATCACTGCAATTATAGTGATTTTATATTGTCACCAGGTTCATTAATCCATGCCCTCTAGTAACATGTATAACTGACCATGATAAAAGAGGTGACAACAGCTATCAAAATACTGTGAAAAGTAAAATAGATTCATTAAATTAATTCATGCCCTCTAGTCAAATGTATAACTGAACATGATAAAAGAGGTGACAACTGCTATCAAAATCCTGTGAAAAATAAAGTAGTGCTTGATAAGTATTTAACAGCTGTGTATTTAAGAAAAAAAACTCAAATTAAAGCTTCACTGTTTGGCAAGACCACTTTGTTTCTCTTTTGAAGGATAAGGTAATTCAGATCCAGTCATCAGTTCCAGAGGGTTCTGACCCTGAATCAGAAATAAGTTCACCACCCCGTAAAAGAGAAAAAACTGATAATTTCTTCAGCTTCCTCCCTTCCACCCCTCTGGCAATATTAATATTGCACAAGACCAGGTTGAGAAGTGTATAAATGAACCATGCATTGACATAAAAGATAATCCCTTAAGAGTATTGGAAAAATAGTAAAAATGACATTCTACTTGTTGCTAGACTAGCAAAAAGATATTTTGTCTGTCCAAGCTACATCCGCCCCAGTAGAAGCCGTGTGGAACTTTAGAGCTGATAGATGCATACTATCTGATGAAACATTTGAAAAACTTAGATGATTAATGCAACACACACTTGTAACTGAAACAAGTGTGTGACTGTTTAAAATACTGACATTGCATGAAAACAGGAATAACTTTGTACATTTAATATTGCATAAAGTGTTTATATATACATTGTAAACTTTGAAAAATAAATATAAAAACTCAAAGTAATTTGTAATTTAATAAATTACATTTGTGATGTAATTGTAATGTAATTAATTACATTTTAAAACACGTGCAATGGTAATTGTAATTTAATTGTAATGTAATTAATTACATTTCAATGTAATTGACCCCATGCCTGTGCTAGCTGTAGAGGATTCTACCCTAGTGACCAGTGCAGATCATGATCAGCCTGCACATCTTTGAAGCCTGAATATGATCTCCACTGTTTGCTTTTCAGTGGGCGCCCCAGTACTTGGTTCAAAGATTGAACCAGTCCTGTTTAGAAATTTAGTAGATCAGTATCTGGGTTATGGTGGCCCTGAGGAAGAAGAGATGAATGTCTGATAACATCCTGTGTTCTCTCCAGCTTATGTAAACACAACTGTATGCCTCTACCATTATCAGTACCTTTCCAGTGGTGGAGCATTCGCCTCAAGATCAGAGGTTCCTGGGTTTGATCTACACTAGTACATAAGTAATGGTAGTGCCCTTAGACAAAACACAGATAATTCTGCATCGCCTTTCTCTCTCTTCGAGGTTTATTCCATCCAGAATGAGTGTTGAGAGTGAATAACATAAGTTGAAAGACTTGTTTCTTAATAGAGATAAAATAAATAAGCGTAAATTAAATTGAAACAAGGTAGTTTAAAAGACAGCTATATCTCCGCTGCAAATAGGAACATTGTAGGAGTTAACATTACCCAGAGAAGCTTTCTCTCAGATACGCACAGCGTGGACTTTTTAAGAGGCAAATAATGTTTACTGATCTGTTCAAGTGGTCAAAGAAAAGGATTCTGTGCAGTAAGGATCTGTAGGTTTTGTCGGGGATTTGACAGTGAACATCCATGAAATAACTGAAATTTGTACCCCAAAAAGATGGATGTTGAGAACAGTAAATTATGTAACAAGTGACAGGAAATTGTCACAAAACCAGGTTTTCATTTTCCAGTCTGCTGGCCGAGCGCAAATGTGTTTTTAAAGTCAGTAGATATACATAATGTGAAAAAGAAACAAAGGTCTTCTATATATTACATGTGTAAAAAAAGCAAAGGGCCATAATTCAGGCAAAAATTATAAAAAAAAACAAAAGAAAAAAAAAAACCTGCTCTGTGGGGTTTGAACCGCTGGTCTCATGAGAAATTTTGTCATCTTACTGTAACAAAATACTCTAAAGTATACAGGACTGGTAATCTATTCTAAAAATAGACAGTAATAACAGAGTATTCTCCCTTTTATAATAACAGAGTATTCTCCCTTTTATATATACTTAAATAAGGAGACACAAAATTGCTAACGGACGGACGGATGACCAGGGGCACAACATTATATATTCAAAATTCTTTAGTTCACAATTATAGTTCTGTGAAAGTTTGGTTGAAATCCCTTGAGAAATGTAGGAGTTGCACATAGAAGAGTATTTCTCTATATATATTACATTATGTGGAAAAAACAAAGGCCCATAATTCTGTCAAAAGTGATCAAATCACAAAACCCCGACAATATCCGCCAGGGCACTTGGTGACAATAATTCTGTGAAAGTTTGGTTGAAATCCCTTGAGAAGTGTAGAAGGAGTTGCGCACAGAAGAATTACATATGTGAAAAAAAAAACAATGGGCCATAATTTGGTCAAAAATGACCAAATCACAAAACCCCGACAATGTGCGCCAGGGCACTTCATGACAATACTTCTGTGAAAGTTTGGTTGAAATCCGTTGAGAAATGTAGGAGGAGTTGCGCACAGAAGAAATTGTTTACGCCTGCCCGCCCGCCGACGTACCTCAATCTAATAAAACAGTGGATTTGATCCATATGCAGTTCAAGAGTGTTCTAACCTGTATTTGATTTTGCGTGCCATTGACAGTATAAGAACTATGTATTATCTAGTTCCAATCTTAATAACTTGGGGAGGTCAAAATCTTGTTCACCTTGTCAAATCATAGAAAAATGTTGTAAACACTCTTAAATCAACATAATTATATCTAATCAGAGTTGTGTTTTTATGCAGTCTAGGTCAAGTTCAAAACCCAGGGCTAACTGGAGTAAAAAACTTAGTCACCCTGTCAAATCAAAGAAGACCGTGTAAACACGTTAAGAGGTCACATAATCATTTTGGAGCCAGCCTAATGGTTTCTGACATGAACATTTTTTCAATACAACACCAGTTCTGCATGAAATGCAAATATTAGAGCACACTTGTTGAAAATGACTGATAACAAGTGGTCAAGAAAGTATGAAGACTGATGCATAGAAAATACTTGTACAGGGTGATCACAATAACTCACCTTAAGTACTTTGTGCTTATGTGAGCAATAACATTACAATGAACTATCAGGATACATACCTCCAAATCTGTCCAGAATTGAGGAAATAACTTGGGGACATCGAACAGCCTCGGTACTGCCAAGACTTTCAAAAAAATGAATGAAATGCAAAGCTTTTTACCACATTTAATTCCACATAAAAAAGGTCTTAACAACGGTAAATAAAATGCTAGATAAAATATAAATTTTAAAATGCACTATTTGAGAAGTAAACAAAATAGAAGAAATTCTTCTGGTACAGTAAATCAAAGTGGCAAGAATCAACATTAAAGCAAAGTAACCTATGGTAAGTCTAAAATGGACATTACTGTACATGTATGTATGACCTCTACTAAGCTCTGGGGAAAACTTCATGCTACTACACCTACATAATCAAGGTTTCATTCAAGCACTTACTAAACGACAGTTTAGAAAAAGCTTGATTCCCTTTCGATGTTTAATTCTAAAGCAGTGCATACTGCAGTTTGTACAAATGCTAGAAATGAAATGAATATAAAACCTGAACCTGTGTACAGTGACATCTATAATTAACACCCACTTGCCTTATGTTGTCACTAATGTTACCATCAACTGGGTTAAGCAACTGCTTGCCTTAAAAAGGCCCTACTGTTACATCTGAAAACAATCTGCAAAGGCACGTGCACTACACAGTAACTAGCTTAAAGTCATCACTTAAGACTCGTGCATCTTCTTACTGCTTTACTCAACTAAAACTAAGTCATTTCCAGTAATTCCTTTTAAAATTTGATTGAAAATGCAATATTAACTATCAATCTAAGAATACCATGCCTGACTATGCTACTTAACCCAAATTGGAAAATTATTTTGTTTCATGAAGCCATTACATGAGTTTATATTCCACGTGAAGCAAAAGCAAGTTTTCTCACACCACTAGTTCTGTAAATTTGTTTCTGTCAAGCTTACTTTCTCCTTTACAATAAATGAACCAGACCAGATCACAAAATAATGAACCTTCAGCTGAAAATCTGATAGTCAATATGTAAAATTCAATGGTCAAAAACTGTACTCTAAGAATTTCATAAACTTTTAAGACGTCCATCATCTGACTAAGTAGTTAAACAACAAATACATGTAATATGAGAGAATAATAATACTGAACAACCAAAATTAAAAGGAGGTTATCACTTAACAAAACAACATAGTTGGAAAATACAATATGAAAAATTAATATCATAATAGACTAGAATAAATTCTTGTTTCACACACAAGCAAAGTAAACACACTTTTTTTTACATTTAAAAACTGGCGGAAAATGAGGTTAGTTTGCACTAAATACATTAAATATAAGACACATCTAGCTAGAAATGATAAAAACTATTCATGATTTAGCTTTGTTAATGCTCATTTTGATATTTTTCATATAACTGAGTTTAATATTAAAGTGGAAAAAATTCAGGCTTTTGAATTTAAGCACGAAAATACACCACTTAAAATGGGCGGTGAAGGACCCTGCAGAACTAGAAATGCAACTTTTTTGGTTAAGAACCAAATACAGTAAAGTTTCCTATTAAGACCACCCTATATTAAGACTGTCCAAAGCATAAAGACCAGACATTTCAGAACCAAAATCTCATAGGAAAAAGGTCTCACTAATAAGACTGATTCATTATTAAGACCACTTTTTATGGCTCTGAAGGGTGGGCTTAATGTAGAAACTTTACTGTAGTTATAAATTGGTTCCTTAAACATATAGTCAGATAGGTTTTAGGCTATATTAATCACTGGTAATGCAAAATAAGATTAAGATGTTGCTGCCGAACAAAAGAAAAGTAAAATGGCAGTCTACAGGGTCACTACTGATATATACAGTGGTCTGGGGTAACTAGACATTTTAAATACACATTGTACAGTGGTCAGTATTAAATTGACATTTTAACATTTTCAAATTTTTACTTATCTAATTATGTAAACTCTTAGAAATGAACGCAGTAACATATAAATTTATGCGTAACATATATAGTAAAGCTAAAATATCCTATTGTTGCTGGGCAACTGCTGGCCAATTTTTCATTCTAAAAGTTATTTTTACCGTGCAATGCTGTTTGGGTAGCATTTAGGAGACATTCTGTTTTTAGAGTGTTTTGTAGCTGAATTGGCATTGGCTATAACCAGAGTTAGCCCTATAGTAATGTTTCAAAAAACATTAGTTACTGATAGAAGTATTGGCTGTCAATTTAAATTAATAAACATGTAGTCAATTAATCAGACTGGCTAAATACATGTTGCCCTATTTTCTAGAATATGAGTACATGTTATTTACAAACTGAGTAAATATATCAATGGACACAATAATGGAACTCCAGCACTCACAAAATTTACAACAAATGCCACATTACAAAATTCTTGTTACAACATCTATATAACCACACACAAAAAATATCACCAATAATCTTCACAAGTTTGAGATTCTTCTAGTGTACTTTCTCATTTTCTAAGCTCAAGACCCATATAATTATGCACTTCTCTCTCAAAACAAGCCAAAAGTCTTTTTAAAAAATGATGTTACCGGTAATACCCTATAACTACTCACAAAACATCATCGTAAAAGATTTTCACGGTTATGGAAATATATATGACTAAAGCCAAGCAAACTAAAGTGGAAGTTACCTGGAAATTGTGCCCCAAACTTAGTGATAATTAATTAAGAAACACTGTCTACAAAATAGGTATTAAATTCAGGAACAATATGTTACAAAGGTTAACATATGCTACATTGTATCAGTTTTTCTCATCATTCCTAACACACTATATATATATAATGTAGCGTGAACTACATATTTAAGTATATGCAAATAAATACTGTTCAAGAAATGTATTTCATATCTTTAAATTCTGAATTTTTATGACAGTATGACCTGAACAGAATAAACCATCAGTCAAATAAAAATATTCCTTTGCTCACTTTGATACCTTCCTTTTCGGTTTCTAGTACAGCCAAAAGAAGATAGTAACACCAAGTTTCTTTTCCTTACAGAATCAGTATTTTTTTAGTTGTAAAGTATTGTGAAAGTTGCAATTTTCTTCATCTGGCATCCTTTTTTCAACTGGCAAGAGGAAAGTGGATTTGTTTATTTGTATTAAGCAAGAGTGGAATTAAGTAACTAGTGTGCATTAGAACAAACAAGTGTACTGTTCAAGCTTCATTGTACTGTTCAAATGCCCATTGCCAACTAATACAAAATGTGAAGAAATATAGAGACTCTGTGCATGACCTACTGCTATGTTTCAGCATGTCCTTGTGATGTAGGCAGTATAGAACCACCCTAACAAAACATTCTACCTATTGAACTGATTCTAGACTACAGAATTTTTACTCTAAGTTTTAAGAGCCAATATGATAAAAAATATGTTCTTTATGTGTCACTGAAGGTTAATATACAACTTTGAAAGTTTAAAACACTCTTGAAATCATTCTAGCGTGTCTGTGCAGTGTAAAGTATTGTTTGGTAGTTTTATATCTGCTACACTAGGGTACAATGTACCATAACTGTGGTGCAAAAAAAGTGACTTGATTATTATAGATTTAGATGTGTTATAGTATAAAAGAAATTACACAAAAAAAATATGAATATAATAATAAAGTGAGGGGCGAAAATGCAACAACGAAAACTACTTCAAAATCCATTTTAGCCATACATGTAAAGCACATAAAGTAAACATTCCGAAACATAACAGTGCCGTAAGAAAGATTCTAAACTGTAAAACAGTGAATTCTCCAAATACTGATCACAGCGTAATATTTTAAAGGGTATGAATTGTATATCATTTTAATCAAATGCATAGAGGAAAATCTGAAAAGAAGAAAATAATGAAGATGATGAAATCTCATTGGTTGGTGACAGAAATATCTGGGACTTGATTGGCTGTTTGAATTTGGTTCTGGGCATTCTGACTGGTTGAAAATGAGTTTGCCTCATTCTGATTGGCTACTTCTGTATAAGGTGGTGGCTGAGGCATTTGATTGGCTGATTCAGTATTATGATGGATGCTACCTAGATTTGTAGGTCCACCTGAAAATAAAAGCCATTGACAGAAATGATAAAATACTGACAACAGTCATTGAAATGATATGATGCAGACAACAAACAGTTCTAGAGAGGACTCAACAGCAAAATTTATTTGCAAACAACACTTTGATTTTGGTTTAATGCCATTTACTTTAATTCCATAGAGACATATAACTGATTAAAAGGAATTTTATCCTTAGGGATTTATGCATGTTACAACAGAATTCAACTAGAGAATTATGTTCAAATACCTCAGTAATGGCACTTTGTCACAGATTAATACATGTAGTTATAGTTGGTTATGGTAGAACGTCACAGGAGTGATGGTGAATAAATGTGTACACATATTCATAACAAAGACTTTTAAACTGAAGGAAGAGTTTGCTCCACAATGCACAAGACCTTGATGGATACACACACAGATTGTGTCCTGTATATCTACTATTCACGATGATTGTCTGTGCCAATAATAATTGCAATTCTTTTCATCACTGTACAATCTATATGAAATCTATTCAAAAGAAGTGTTTAAGTTCAAAGGGGCATAACTCTGCAACACCTTGATGGATATTACACAAAAATTGTGTCTTGTGTATCTACTATTCATGGTGATGTGCCAATGTTCAATGCAATGAAAACTGATGGAAGAGTTTGCTCCACAAACTACTGATGCTATATGAAAAGGGAGAACCCCACATACACTTTGTCACAGAAGATGGCAACCATAAGAAAAGGAAGGCCACAAGGACATAGAGTGGTTTACAATGACCTGACCACGACCCCAAAGAATTAGTTTAAAGAAAGCGCCTGGACAAGCCTAAAAAGCGCCGACAAGCGTAAAAATAGAAACCATTCAAAGTTCCAAGAAACCGTTACGTAAACCATTTTACTTCAGGCCACTTGACCTTGACCTTGACCACTGACCCAAAAGTCGAACGACCTGTATTTCATGATGTACAGCGGACGAAAATTATTTAAATCGGCAAGCCTTTCATAGTATCATCTGGAAACTGTTTTACATTACAGTTCAGAGCACGTGACCTTGACCTTACCTACGACCCCAAAGTCGAACTTACCGATTTCTGATGTTACAGCGTGTACCGAAAATATTTAATCGGCAAGCCTTTCATGAGTTATCATCCGAAACTGTTTTACAGTTCAAAGTCACGTGACCTTGGCCTTTGACCTACTGACCCCAAAGTCGAACTTGACCGTATTTCATAAAGGCACGTGTGACCAAAAAATTTAAATGGTCAAGCCTTTCAGAGTTATCATCTGGAAACTGTTTCACAGTTCAGAGTCACTGTAACCTTGACCTTTGACCTACTGACCCCAAAGGAACTTGACCGTATTTCTGAAGTGCAGTGTGTACCAAAATTTATTCAACAGGGTAAAGTCGTCATGAGTTTCATCCGGAAACCATGAAAACCAACAGACCGACCGACAAACAAACCGACAAGCTCACTCCTATATACCTCCCCCAAACTTCATTTTGTGGGGGTATAATAAGTGTTTAACAAATTTTCTGTATGTATTTAAAGTGACTATTCCAACTGAATATTGTTTTCTTTTTCATCTGTACAGTGCCATTTTTTTAAGAAAAATTTCTATATGGTATATAGTGAAAAAATCAACAAAGGGCCATAATTCTGTTAAATTTGGTCGCAGGGAAAAATCCCTCCTTTACTTCCATCTACACAATAAGGTTTTTTTTTTTTTTTTTTTTTTAAATTAAGTGTTCATCCTGGAAGTTTAAGCAAAATCTGCCATCCGGTTTAAGAGGAGTTGCTTTCACAAAATTTCTATATGGTATATAGTGAAAAAAATCAACAAAGGGCCAAATCTGTTAAATTGGCGCAAAAATTCCTTCCTTTACTTCCATCTACACTTAAGGTTGTTCATCACTGGAAGTTTAGCAAAATCTGCCATCCGGTTTAAGAGGAGTGCTTTCACAAAATTTCTATATGGATATAGTGAAAAATCAACAAAGGGCCATAACTGTTAAATTTGGTGCCGAAAATTCCTTCCTTTACTACCATCTACACATTAAGGTTGTTCATCCCTGGAAGTTTAAGCAAAATCTGCCATCCGGTTTAAGAGGAGTTGCGTTCACAAGATTTCGGGACGTACGGACGGACGGACGGACAGACTGACGGACGGACGGACGGACGGACAAGTGCAACGCTATATGCACCCCACTTTGTGGGGGCATAAAAAGAAAAGTTTCAGGTCAAAGGGGAATAACTAAGCAAGACCTTGATGGACACACATACAATTTTTGTCTTGGACATCTACTACTCATGGTGATTATGTGTACCAATATTCAATGCAATCCTTTGTAGCACTACCTAGGTTACAAAAGGGTACCGAGTCTACTGACTGATGAGATAATTCCAGTACACACCTGATAAAAGTGGTTATTGCGAGGGTATAATTATACACGTATTTTTAGGTAATTATTTACGGCCCTAAAAATTAAGATGTAAACTCGTCCATACCTTCAGACAGATCTCCAGGAGCACCTGTCTTTGTATTTGGTGGAAATAAACCTGGATTGTTCATCACCTGTAAGAACAACATTGAAATTAACACCTGAAATTAACATATCACATGATACCTTTGCAACACAAACAATTCGTATTTGCTTTAACAATGTAGTTCTCATGTGACTGTTTAACAACTCTGATATTCAAGAGCAATTTTCAACAGAATTTCAATTACATGACACCAGTATTTCATATATACTGAACAACATTTTTACAGTAAAATCCCAGCCTTTTTTTCCACATCAGCTGTGGAAATATATATGTGTATTATCTAACATAAGACTGCCTGTAGTATTCTTCAGTTTGTTCAGTTCCCTTTGATAAAAAGAGCAAAACTATGTCTTATACAGATCTGTTTTGGTAAACTATATGCAATGAATTTTTCTTACAGAATATCCTGTGCTAAGACTAAGAGAATCTACATTAGTTTCAAAAACTAATAACTGCGTGTATTAAGTCCTGTAAGACCGAACTATCTAATACTTAAAATGAAGTTATCAACCACTCTGTGCAGACTGATCATGATCTATCCCTATCAAACAGTATTAATAAATGTTTAAAGATGTTTATGTGGATAACTTCTACTTCTAATTAGAAGGCAATCAGTTGAAAGGCACTCGTCAGATTTTCTGTGACTGCTTGGTAAAATCTGACATACATGTATATGCCAAATGAGCCTATCTCACAAAACTTTGGTAAGACAGGGCATGCTAGTAAGTATACTCCTGTTGTCAAACATAGCTGGTCTCCTGCGGCAAAGCAACATTATGATGCATGTTTTCCACATTTCATGCAACCTTTAGTTCCACAGTAAATTCCATTTATAATGAACTCCTTATGACCCTTTAAATTTGTTCCTTATATCCAGAGCTTGATGTATCCATATAACATTTTCATATAAAAGTAAAGAAAATAAACATTTGGTCAGAGAAAATCTGTTCCTTATATCCAGAGCTTGATGTTTCCATATAACATTTTCATATAAAAGTAAAGAAAATAAACATTTGGTCAGAGAAAATCTGTTCCATATATCCAGAGCTTGATGTTTCCATATAACATTTTCATATAAAAGTAAAGAAAATAAACATTTGGTCAGAGAAAATCTGTTCCTTATATCCAGAGCTTGATGTTTCCATATAACATTTTCATATAAAAGTAAAGAAAATAAACATTTGGTCAGAGAAAATTTGTTCCTTACATCTGGATTTTCGCTATATCTGAACTTTACCGAACTGTTTAATACCTCTGTATAGGGTGGAGGGGCCATGGACGCCGCAAGATTAGCATCCTGACCCCTGTTGAAAACATATCCCATACTATCTGGATAGCCTCCTCTTTCTACTGTTAGAACTCGAGTTGTACCACCGTTGTATGGTTCTGTTAAGATGGAGAGGAAATTCCTATGTCCCCTGACTGGTTGGCCACCAATTATACGCTGCCTATGCTTGTAGTAACCACAACCTCCGAAACACGACATCATGAGGAACAGGATAACAAACCTGAAACATAGTAACATGATATGAACATGACAGACTTTACACACAAATGTATAAATTTACAAATCTTGGAACCTATGATACAAGTATTTTTTTTCTATAAACATTTGAAAATAAAAAACTATGATACTTTTAAGTTTTGACATCATTTTGCCATTTTTGCAGAACTTTATAACTTAATGATATGTGTTTATTTAGTGGTTTGGAAAACCTTAGCACCAAATTAATTATGCAAATAAGCTATATTTTCTGACTTTATTTTGAATGTAATATGATGTTTTTTTGTACAGTAGAAACTCACTAAACCGGACAACGTCCGGACTGGGCAAAATATCCGGTTTAGTGAGGATTCCGGTTTAGTGAGGATTTGATGTACGGAGTAAGTTTACTCAAATATTAACTGAGTTAACCTTTAAAGAGAAGTTGAGAAGTGAATAAAATGAAAACACATACAGATAAAGTTCTTGATTTGAGTAACAAACAAACAAATTATCGGATTATCTGTGATTAAATGCTTGTTAAGTATGTTTGATAGTTTAATTAACGCACCGCTATAATTTGATTCAATCATAGAAATCTTTTGATAAAACAACCCTCCAAAATGATCACAAGTTTGATTATCGTGCGGCAGTCAATCCAAAGCGCAATCATCATTATCAATTAGCGAGTTATCTCTCCGACATCAAACACAACATCACAGGTGCAATATTTAACGATGCACCGGCTGTCAAAACAAAGTGACACGCGATTTGCGAATTCCTAATACACAAAATTATTTTGACATGTTGGAACAAATATATGTCCCGTTTTGTGAGGTAAAATTACGTTGACAAGTAACAAATTTTCTCGATTTTTTGTCCGGTATCCGGAATTCCGGTTTTGTGGGGATTTTTTACATTGAAAATAGAAGGGGAAAAAACGGGACTCTGAAAATAGTCCGGTATCCCGAGGATTCCGGTTTAGTGGAGTCCCGGTTTAGTGAGTTTCTACTGTATTTGTTAAGTAAAAGTAGCAAGATATTTAATATTGCTGAACATGTTTGGACATTAAAAAAGGAACAGAAGTTATCCGTCTGCCCCTTATTTTAATAACTTTGTGTACGGGAATCAACTGGTGAAAAATCAAAATAACAAGAAAATTTATTGTGACAGACTCTGCCTTTTAAAGAGACTAACATATTGCTAGTTAGTTTCTTGAAAAATAATGATGGGTTGATGATTTAACTTTTTTCGCAATATTAATCTTTATTGATACACTATCAAATAAAGGGGACCCAATGCAAATACTAACCTAACATAATCCCTTAAAAAAGGACCATAACAAAACTCTAAAACAAACATGATAACTGACTTCGTCAAACCCTAATCTAATCTTAATGGAAAGTTCATTTACTGACAATGTAACTTGATGAATGTATCAGCAAAATACTGTTGCAACTTTTATTGGTATATGCACATGTATGACATACTTGATGCCCATGTGCAACATGTCGAGCCTGCCAGCTGTCAAAAGGACTAACTCCTTACTAAGTAGAGATAGGTCAAAATACACCTAAATATTGGATGTAACATGCATGTTGTACCCAGGGGTGGGGCCTGACTCAAGGGCGACTCTTCGCCTAAATTTTCAAGGGTCAAAACAAATTTCAAGAGTCAAGGTGAGATTTTTAAGGGTCGAACCAGGATCATAGGGTTTCCAGCCTTGTACTCTAGCGCTAGCACATCATATTTTTCAGTTTGTGTTCTGAAGCTGTAGTATATTTTCCAAAAATTCTTAAACAAATAGATCTAGTTGCTGATCCCTTTCCCAGGCTAAAAGTCGTTGTTTCCCATTTGTCACATATTTTGTCTTTTATCCCCGGATTTTATTGTAATTAACAAATATTGAAGGTTATTTGACACAAATTTATAAGCTCATTATTTTGATTATCTTTCCATATCAAGTTTTTAAGCATGATGGAAAAGAAAGGCTCTTGGAAGGAAAATGACGTTAATTAAACTTTCAACATGGAAGTCAATATAAATGCGCTCTACGAATAACTTAAACTCGCGCCAATTTCACATTTGTTGTCGTCTGAGGGGGCGGAAAAAACATCCACTAATTATCTAATTGAGTGTCACCATCATCTACTTAATGATGCGCCAACCCTTTTGATTGCATCATTCTTGCCGCGTGTTTACAACACCTTATACACACAATAGAGCCGAACATGTGTTTATTGCTTGTCAATTAAATCCAATCATCCATTGATTACGCCATTATCAAGCCGAGACAAGTGCACGTGCGTGATCGCGCTGTTGACTGAGCGGTGATTAAAATACAAGCCCGCCCCGTTCTCACTTTCTGACGCGTCAACGGTATACCTCGAACGAGGATGGTGGACCTAATAAGCACAGTTGCAACGGCCAGAGTGTTTGGAATTAACAAGTTGATTGACACGCACGCTAAAGAATTGACGCATGAATGAAAATTCCTACGGGTCAAATATGACTCGTCGGGCGTTTTTATCGCAGGTCAAATACGGGTATTTCGAAATTTTCACGGGTCAAAACCCGGGAGCTCGGGTCTACCGAACGCCCTGTGTACCACAGAAAAGTGGTCTCGAATATACTTTACGGCAAGTAATAAAAAAGTTACAATATAAGCTATTTATAGTAACAACAAAGGGAAGTAATTCTAAAAACAAGGGTAGCCCATGGTGGTGAACATTTGTACAAAGTAACATCAAAATCCCTCCATGCATGAAGAAGAAATGCTCCGGACAAAGATTTTCTTGACTTTGAACTTTAACCTCTAAGTGTGACCTTGACCTTAGACCTAGGGACCTGGTTCTTGCGTATGACACTCCGTCTCATGGTGGTGAACATTTGTGCCAAGTAACATCAAAATCCCTCCATGCATGAAAAAGATATGGTCCGGACAAAGTCATTCTTGAATTTGACCTTTAACTTCCAAGTGTGACCTTTACCTTAGACATAGGGACAAGGTTCTTGCTCATGACACTCCGTCTCATGATGGTGAACATTTGTGCCAAGTAACATCAAAATCCCTCCATGCATGAAAAAGATATGGTACGGACAAAATTGGGCGGATGCACATGCACCGAACCACCAAAAGTGACGATTATGTCGAGCTCACCGCAAGCAGGCTGACAAAAACCATATTTTCTACTGAAGTATTTTACAAATCAAATATACCAGAAGTACCACATGTTCCAGATGGATAATCTGTAGCCGTATGTGTATCTTCTATCATCATCCAAGTCATCAGCATCATCGTAGCAACACCCTACACTACAACAGCGTTTCCCACCTGTACATCTGTAGAATAAATACACATCTAAAATTGTGAATGGACTGGTTGCAGTACCAGTGCCCTCTTATGTCATTCCCCCGCCCTCATCCTGCCGTCTAACTAGACATAAATAGGTATACTATACCCAGATCCTAACTCCCCTGCATTTAATTACACAGAATTATTACAATTTCAATTCTATGATTATAAGCTAATGGTAGGCGGTTGTCTTTTTTCATTTTTATTCTTGGATATTGTACAACGAATGTATATCTTGAGATTAAAGACCAAGTTGAACAATGAAAGCTGAGGAATCTCTTTTCCCAAACAAAAATAATGTCACTTACAGTTTGCCATACTTTCCAATCCAATCAAATGCCCCTATTTCATTCAAAAAAGCTAATTGTATTCTCCATATTGACTCAATATCTCCAATATGAAAATAATTATTTCACTTAATTTTTCAATAAGACTGTGACATCACAGAGCCAAGCTTCGCCCTTAATCGCCCTTAATACAAATATTGTCTGTATATGGGAAAACTGTAAGCCGGTTATAGGTACATATTACAGAAATAAAAGAACTTATTGCTTCGCTAACGCTCCCTCGCAATAAATTTGTTTATTCCTGTAATATAGACCTATAACCTATACATACTGACAGTCAGTACCCAGATGTGCAACGCTGAGAATATAATATAAATAGCGGAATTTCTCAGCTTTAACAAAACAGTTGAAGTTGAACACTTACCTTGAGCCATCATCACATATTTCTGCAAACACCTGAAATGAAATTTTACTGTATTACATCATTAGTTCTTGAAAATTAAAAAAAAATGTGTTTGTCTTTCACTGACATTCCTTAATATTTTACAACATTTTACAACTGTAATTCTGTATACCTGCATAAATTTGAAGATTAGCAAATTGATGTATACAAAATACAAATGGGATGCCATAACATCACACTTTGGGACTACTGCCCTACACCACTGAGGGGTAGGGGTGTCACGTTAACACGTGTACACGGAAGCGTTTCGATTAGCAGTGCTAAACATTTAGTAACTTGAAAATCCGTTTACACGTAAAATAACACATATGACAGCTTAGTTAATAACATCTACCTTATTATTGAACCGGGCTATGTACTATAACTTATATAAGTCACATGATTGAAAATATATGTATTATATATGGTCCCTGAATTTGTATTCTTGTATCAGGGCGATCTAGACGTCTACATAGCTAAATGATTACGTATCTAAAACGGCAGACATATTTAAACAGGTATGTAACATTTGTTACTTCAAAGAATATTGTTTTGAATGCAACATGTAGAGTCTATGATGATTAACTGAAACTGATGTAAACAATGTGTAAACGGATCCGTTTCGTTTAGTGATAGACGTGTACACGTTTACCAAATTCCCTAAACGTGACACCCCTACTGAGGGGCCCTCGTTGATTTTAAATCAGGGCCTACTGTCACTAATTTGACTAAAGCCCTTGCTGGGATGGTGTAGGTCCAGAAAGGCCAATTTCAGAACTGACCAGTACCAGAACGGCCCCCTTATAAGTTTTATTGTAAAATAGTAAAACCGATGAATGAATCATCAAAGGGAATTGTTGCTAGTCAAGAATTTTGTGTAATTAATGTTAAATAACGTGTTTAGAAAGTCCAGTCCTAAAAGGCCCACTTTTTGTTTTTAAAGTGAAAGATATCTCGATGTAATGAGAGAAGTTTTAAGAGGCTGGATTGCACAGACACAGGTTTTTTCTAGGAAGAAATAAACCTTCTGCATGACATGACATCAAATTGTTATTCGCAGTACTAGCTATATGGACTAAATAGCAGACATGCCTGTGAAAAGAAAAATAATATTTGTTAGGTCGTTCAAAAGCTATACATAAGTTATGTTTACTGTGTTATAACTCATTATGCCAGACATAGGTTATGTTTACTGTGTTATTATATGACATACCGACAATAAATAACTTTGTCCGGGCATGACGAAGCGTTTATTATTTCCGATTATCTGTAAATTACAATTTCATTGAGACATCATGTCAAAAACCAAGCATCTATAGCATTTTGTTTACAAACAAAATCTCTTAATTATCTATCATAACAGCCATTTTATTGGTCACTTATCCTTTTTATCCATTGGTCAGCTGACACATTTTTCAGCGGTCAGTATATAATTGAATTTCGCCTTTTTTGATTTGACACGTCTGTCTTTGTTTGATTTGTAGAAAAGTATTTTTTGCGGTCTTCTCTGTGGCCGTTTTTTCTGATATCAACTTTTTTCAGTGCTATTTATTATGACATTTCATTACTGGATATTTATCATCAGCTGTTGAGTTTCCGCTGGGACTGTTGAGTGTCATTTGCACTGCAGACATGGGGTAATCATCAAAAGTAATCATAATGATTAATAATCGATTACTATTTTCAAGTAATCAGGCTTAATCATTAATCATGCATTTTTCTGATTACTTTAATCATAATTTAATTGATTACAGTAAAAAATAGGCAGTAATCATGATTGTTTTATGATTATTCTAAGATTACTTTCTGTTTGTACTCCAGTTTTTACCAAATAGACATTTTAATAATTGGATACATAATTAAACAGTTATAGGACAAAACATTGACTGACACTTCTATTGTTAAGAAACCAATTATTTCCACTTATTTATGCTTTAAGGTGTCATATATGTATTGTAGCCCTGTCTATGGTTTAACTATGGTCTATATGTCACAACAGAACACATATTTTTTTTGATAATCTGTTAATATGGGGAACGCTTTAATGATACAATGATTGAATAGAACAAAATGCTTTCAGATAAAAAATGTTTACATTGCACAGTCCTTTGAAATCTGGTTCATTATTCTTGAATATGCAGACGTTAATTATTGTCATGCATTCCCTACATTTTAAAGTCCCAATATCATTGAAGTTTTGCTGATTAAAAAAAATTTACTAAGAGGATAATGATAGAATAATGTTCTATCCACTCTAAAACAGTGTCAACAATTGTATCCAAGTCATGGTTTTCATGAAAAAGAGTTGACAGAAAGCCTTTCTTATTTTTTGCAATATCATTGAAAAAAAAATAGTGTTATATTTCTAACATGTGCATTGATTTAAAAAGCTAAGTTAGGAATTATAATAATAATGGTACAAAATAAAGATCATTTCTGCTGGTTAGACATTTTTCTTGGTAAAATAAGAGCTACTTGTAATCTTTATGGATGTCTGCTCGAAAGCATTTTGATTTCCCTGATGGTACACCATTGGTTGGGACAGTGAAAGGTCAATGCGAACATTGCTAAACATTCTTATTTGGAAATATTAAAACAACCTTCAATTTTGTGACCAATCTGAAGGTAACACCATGACAAACATCCAAACCTCACAAACCTTCCAAGCCAGCTCTGCTCCTGTTGAGCGGTTATTCAGTATTGCTGGAAAGTTCTTTTGACCTGAGAGTCGTGGACTCAGCGATATTAAATTTGTGCAACACATAAACTGTGTGTATAACGCACACTGTGACATTAAGAACTAAAAATAATGTTATTCATTAGTTCATTCATTGTACTATTGAAATAATAAATATGATTTCAACCCGACATTTAATACAAAAAAAGTAATCATATAATTAATCATGATTACTTTCATTACAAATAATCTTAATTAATCATTTACTTGCAAATTATGCAGTAATCATGAAGTAATCAACTACTGAAAAAAAGCAAATTAATCATAATTTAATCGATTACTTTTTCAAGTAATCGACCCCATGTCTGTTGTACTGGGGAGTAACGTTGTTTATTCATGTTTCATTTGGTTGTGTTAACTTTTTCAACCATTATGGCTAGAACTGTGGATTATAAACTCATGAATGAGTGTGGCTTATCTGCAGTAGTAGAATCCAGTGATCCTGTGGGGGACCTCAGGTCGTAACATATATATTTCTACGTCGACACCGAACAAGCGTTAAGCTGTGTCTGATCAAGGTATTTCTTCCATGTCAGAGAAGAAGCGTTTGCAACAGAGGTTGCTGGATTTAGATAAAGAACAACAATGGTTACAAGATTGCAAGGCGCTTGAACTTTTGTGAAAGCAAACTGAAAGATAGGGAAGAACATATTCAACAAGAGCTGTCTCATGACAGCGCGCTCGACTATTTGAAAGCTTGTCGGTAAAATAGGTTTTTTTGTCTAAAATCAGGTGTATTGTGTAACTGTCTATAAGAAATAAGGTCAAAGATATGAAACTTGTTCAAAGACCTTTGTAAATGTACATTATGTGCAAAGCCGTACTCTGGATTCTGTTTGCCAACTGGGGGGAGGAGGGGGGGATAATTTCAAAGAAATAAATACATGACCTTGTATATTCGATCATGAATAACTTTGTAACTTTTCAAAATTGATGTGTATAAAATTGAAAAAGCATGACCACTGCATGCTGCATAATTATTCTATGACATTTCAAAAGTAAGCAATTTCGAGTATTTCCATATAAAAATCTGGTAAAAACTGTGACAAAATTCTAAGTTAAAAAGGGGCATAAATATGTCAAAAATCAAAAACATTGGTGAAGATGTTGATAGTAAACATACATTTTAAGTTTCAAGTCAATACGTTTGATAGTATTCAAGATGTTTGACTCTATAAAAATCTTTAACTAAAAGCAGGACTGTAGAATCAACGGGATTGGTCACCCCTGAATTTATGGATTATGAGTGCCTCCCGCATCCGCCATTTTGTTTTTTTTACCGGAGATATCAACATGCAAAATCTGCTCGCATCATTATTAATTTTAACAAATTAGATGGTTCAGTGTTAATTTTAATGAGTAACGTATAACTGATGACTGACAGTGTGATGAATGTGCAATGTAAATGAATGTTTTATTCTTTTTAATCTATTTGTAATCAAGTTACATGTATGTAAATAATCTTATCTCATGCTACATGTATATCAATCAGTTTTATCATTTTATGGTCTCTGCAATTTTTTAAAAATATGTTAATTGGAATTGTATGTAAAAGCTTTTATTTCATTTGATGTTGATCCACATATTCTTATGCACTCACAATTTTATTCTTATTATTTATATGTACTGTACAACGCCGTTGAATATTGTTAAATAGAAACAGGCGTTTAATTAAATAAAAAGTTTCAAGTTTCAAGTTTCAAGTTAATTTTATGGAAAGCAAATGTCATTTCAATTAACTTTTAGTTAAATTGCTCGTAATGACGCATATTTCATGATTTTATCGGATTTGTTTTTCCGCCGATTTGTTCTTTCTTTGTCAAAGAGCCGAGACATGACCCTGGAAAACGCTGAAAATCAACAATATCAGGCAATAGTAAGCTCAATTGAGCCAAGATTCTCGCAAATAATAATTCTTTTTTGGGGATGAACACAACGATAGATCCAGTTTCGCTTTCTCGCCAGTTATACTGAGTTCGTAAAATCGCTCATATTTGCAAATGGCGTCCGAATCGTCTGAAGAGCTGAGAATAAATGGTCCTTATATTTTCAAATACTCCTCGAAAAGTAGCTATGCTTTGCTTTTATGCAGGTTGTATTTAATAGAATGGACATTATTTTTGGTGCTGATAATAAGTTTATACAGTTCAATGATAAAAAACATGATTTTTTCATAATATATTTTAAGGCTGTTTAGGCCATTTTTAAGCAGCTACGTACAGAACATGGAATTCAAATGAGTACCTACGATTAAAGATGTGCGAATCAACCGTGCTAACAGTTCTATTGTTCTTATTCGCCACAAAGTTATTTCTTAAAAAGGACCGACAGGTTCAAACGTAAAAATTATAATTCACTTTGACTGTTAGGTTTGAGGGTCTTTGACTCAATCACATAATTGGTTGATTGGCTAATTAAAATTTGCGAGTCAGTTTGAAAGAAAATTAACATCATTCTTTTCACGTGCATTTATTTCTATAATAATTAATCAATTTAATTCAATTTATGATTAATGTTATTACTGTCTATATATTATCATATACTTGATATTAATCGGAAATTAAACAAACTGTTCCTATAAATATTGTTTTCGGTGCGAAACCGGCACACGAAAAGTTGAAAGGTTGCAAATTTCCAGATAAAGGTCGCATAATGCTCGAAATTTTAACTTAAAAAAAACTACAGTAATTTGTTAGAGTGACTTCATACTTATAATCATGAAAAATATTGAATGCTTGCTTTATGAATATCTATAGAAGAATGGAAAATAATGACAGTTCACTAAAGAAAATACACGTAATATCATCGCTCAAAACTACGGGAGTGCGCGCCACCTGCTTTTTGAAATTGCAATATTGCATAATCTATTATTTTTGTACAAATAATTTTTATATCGAGACGTGGGAAAAACATTTCATGATAAATTGCAGTAAATTTCAAGAAAATCGATTCAGAATTGTTTGAGTAACCAGCTTTAATGTTTGGCATGAGGTTCATAAAAAAAATATCAGCACACTTTTTGCAACGCCGAAAATCGTAGAATATCCGTGTTTAACTCAAAATATTTCGTATCTAATGTCAATTTAGTAAATTAATTTTTACATAGCTATAGAGAAAAAACATTTTTTGGTTATGTCCTGAAAATTTGAAGAAAATTGAAAAAAAATGTTGACGCTATCGATTAAATAGTACGATAGAGGTACTTCGATATCGGCCAATTTGCGTTAAGCGTTCGATTCACTTGATAAGGCGCTTTTACAGGTAAGCTGTCGGAAGAAATTCGATAACACGACACACATATTACAATGCTTTATTGACTATCGCTAACCGTTGCGTATCCCTGTATATTCTACGTTCCTGCTAAAAGTTCTAAGTTAAAAAGGGGCATAAATAAGTCAAAAATCAAAACAGAGTTATGGGGATTGTTTCCTCAAGTGAAGATGTTAATGGGGATGCAGCAGGTATTTCGGACAATAAATTCATTGGTAGGAGTGATGTTTCCAACACGGATATAAAGAAGGACAGGCGCACTAAAACACGTTTAGCCGCAAGCTTTAGCCAACCATTGATGCCTCATGCTTCTACTTCTTCTGGTGATGGATCTGTGAAATCAGGTATGAACATTTTGACATTGAATTCCTGTTACAATAATGCTAGATGGCCGTTCTGGACCTTAAAATGGGCTGTTCCTGGTAAATTGGAAGATGTTTAGAAAGGTATTTTTGATGTCAAAAAAAACCAGGCAGTTATCAAGGCCACCAAAGCTGGTTCAGAACAGGCCTGCATTACTTCAGTCTTTTTGACATTTAATGCGATCGCAGATATTGTCGATACTTAGAGAATAACTCAATAGTTTCCCTAATATTATGTCAGACAGACACTGATAAATAATTTTTTCTCTCCCAAAATAATCAAAATTATTTGTAAATCAGTGCATTCCTCAGCTAAAAGGACAAGGAAGTTGTACAAAACTTACATATGAAATAAAACAGATCAGAAATACAACAAGCGACACCAGTTGCTGGTAAGAACACGGCATTCTATCTTTTATTTATTCAGCTGTCAAAATACTTTTTTTTTCTAAACAGGAAATTACGTACATATTTCGCTTGATTTATTTTGTCATATATTTCCGGAACTGTGCGAAAATAATCGATCATCCCGGTTATATCCCAATTACTTCCCCTTACAGTATGCAGTAATGGCGCTCAGGTAACAAGAAAATTATAACTTAACAGTTATATGAGACGATTACTGTTTTACATTACAGTGTACAGAATAATGGCTACGGCTGTACTTCAACAGGCTGAGCATATCTCCCGATTGGGGTATATACCCCGAAAGAGCTAAAACAGCCCGATGGCACTGAAATGTAAACAATTGTAAAGTACAATTTTTTAAATAACGTTTTTTTTTTCAAAGAGAAAGCGCAAGTTAAATTTTCATAGAATATTTATCTGATCTATACAGACCTGATAAAAACATTACTTTCTGGTTTTCCAGCTGGTAAAAAAATAAAATTTCACCAACAAGATATTGATATGAAATTTGCCTTACAATAATTTAAACATACTCAGTACACTGAAAAAAATAACATGCGCTTTTTCCTAACAAAAGATATTTAAAAAAATTGTATTTTTCTATTGTTCTTTCCTGCATATTCATGATTTAAAAATGACGCCATCTTACGTATACCACCGCTCTATCTCCCATAACTAACTCACTGTTACTGCATGGAAAAGACACTAAAATTTCCAGACTTAAAATTATGTAGTCTGACAGGGATTTAATTTTTCGTAACTACCACCATTTTGGCTTTTTTTGTACATGTCAACATGTTTGGTTCGGACTAAATTCATTCATTGTCCGGCTGATTTTGTTTATAATTATGAAGGAAAACATTAAACTATATTCAAACCTTTCTAATAAAACCTGAAAACCAAGCGAAATCGACCGATTAACGGAAAATCAACAGTTGTCAAACTTTTGACACTTGTTTATGTACTGATAAATTACGGCTATCGGATAATTTGCGGGTTTTCCCCGAGGTATAAAGGTCTTAATTAAGTATTCAAATTAGACTGTTTTCCGGCAATTCCGTTTTTAATCATTTCTAAAGCGAAATAAATCGGCACCATTCTTTGGCTGATATAGCGCTTCATAAATATTCATTAGATTCATTCAAGGGACGCAACTCCAATTGATTTTGCATTGCTAATGTAAGTCATCACCATGGTCGCTATTATAAGCCCGAAAATTGTTAAAACATACAGGCTATACTCTGTAGCCACAACGCTATCAATAAATCAATAATATAGTTTCTTCGGCCATTCATAAAAATACATCAACTCACCTAAGAAGATCGATAGAACGAATTTTAGTGGAACTCCGGTTCCAATATGGCGACTGTTCCGCAGCAAAATAATTACAAAAGCGCGAAACTGACGTCATATTCCATACGTGCTATAACATTGTAGCGACTGACTACTTGCTTCGGCAGATAACACTTCATTGCATCAAACAAATAAAATAGAAACACGCATGCGCTACACTGACGTCATATATATCAGTGCTACAGCATTGTAACTGCTTCTATTACCTTATCCACATAACGCTTTGTTGCATCGCACTAAAGTTTAAAGGTCATTTTGTCCGTTTTAGTAATACAAAAGACGTATATTCATAGTAATTAATGTTAATAAATATCCAAAAATAACTTTCGTCTCGATAAAATCGCTGTTCTAGTTTTTAATGCTTTCTATCTCGGGTCGTATCGATTATAGCCTCTTTAAAGGATGGTGGACCTAATAAGCACAATTACAAACAATTAAGGGGGGTCACTGCTGAAATTCTAAATAACAAGAAATTTTATTGACACTGTTTTTTATGGAGACTAACATATTGCTAGTTAATTTTTGGATAAAAAAAGATGGGTCAATGACTTAACTTTTTCGCAATATTAATCTTTAGTGATACACTATCAGATCATGGAGCTAAATGCAGAATTAGCTAGAATTTTGGTATTGTAAACGTTTATGTATGTGATGTATATTTCAGAGTAGGTATCAATTCTTAATATTTTCTAATGTAGTATGTCATACTTTGGGATGAAAAATTGGAGATAGTGGTATTTCTATCATGATCTGAATAAATATTACGCTCCTTATTATTACCCCACCCACCTTACTAAAATTAATTTTTCAATCTTTGATCAATGAATATTTTCACGATAAAGGAATAACAAGGTTTTTCAGATATTTTGCTATATATTTGCTTTTTATATATTTATACACGAGCATTTTTGTGTTTTACATACCATGCCTTTTGTTTCCATTGCGTGTGTTAGAGATTCACCTAGCAGGGATTACTTTTATTTACACTGTCCTGTGACTTTGGAACATGGTGGGGGTAAGAGTGAGGTTGGGTGCGCACCATAAACCGGTTTAAGCTCCCCAGTGGTGTTTTTGCCACTGACCGTTCCAAGGCGGTGCCCCACTGTGTTCCTTTAAGTGTTCGTTTTGTCCTCGTGTGTTTGCTTTGTATCCTAGTGTGTGTTGGTAGTGTATGTTTGTGTGTGTACATGATTGTGTGTGTGTGTGTGTTGTGTGTGTGCGTGCGTGCGTGCGTGCGTGCGTGCGTGCGTGCGTGTGTGTGTGTTGGTGGTGTGCACTTCTGGGTGCTGTGGGGCTCGTTTTGGGGAGGCTGCGTTTTTGGTACGTGGCATTCCCTGTTTGATATTATTTTTGTTTTTCAGATATTTTGCCTACAGATTGATTAAAACCTTTGTCTTAGAATGCAAAAATAAAAAATGGGGGTCAATGTACATATAAGAAAGAAATTCAATAAAAACTGCCCAAAACTGTGCTTTTTAGATTTAGACGGGCTTTGAGATATGACGGCATAGGTCTGTAACAAAGAACAGTAAAAAGAGCTTGTTATTACTGTATTTTTATATCCCAACAATTATTCTTGTAATAAAGTTTGAATTAGGTAAATATCTTAAACAGTTTTTGAGAAATGAATATTTTTGTACCCCTACCCCCATTTTTTCATATGGCAAAATTTATCAATTTAGTCACAAAATGTGAGGTCAAAATATTTTTTCTCAAGAATATTCAATTTTTTTGCACTAAAATATACCTATTGTGCTTAAGTTTACCACTGCATAACTGTTTTTTTTTTCAAGTTTATTCATCATTTTTGCAATATAACAAATGTAAATTTCCGGAAGTGCAAAAATCCAAAACCTCACCAGTGACCCCCTTAATGCTTTCTACATTGTCACAGACCTATATATGTGTAAATAGGTTCGTGACTTTGTTAAATTTATTACAAACTTAAAACTCATGTAATCATGAATTACAATATTTATCACAAATTTAAGTAACACATAGATTTCTATTAATGAGTATGTTTTTAAAGATGAAAAGCACGTAAGTAACAATACATAATTAAAACAGCGACCTATTTGAGATCTGTCTCGAAAACACTAAATAATACGAAATTTACTGCAAAACTTTCTTTATAAATTGTTAGTTAGTTTATAATAATTAATTTTAGCTCGATTGTGAAAAAAGGTTAAAGCTTACCGAGTCACCCACGAGCCCGCTTCCTTGAAAAATCACTACTTGTGTCATATGAGGAGTCTGCACTTATGACTTGTCCGAATTTATAAGTAACTTTCTTTCACGCCTTTGGACTACGCGATTTTTCCACATAACTTCTCTTCCTTTAACAATGCGTTAAAACTCACGAGGCAAAGTGGCTCACACACCACATCATTATCATCATCATCATCTTTGATAATGATGGCCACGCGTGGGGGTTAGAAAAAGTTAAAAGATTGCCAAATCTCCTAGTCCACCTAGAAGGTTTTTGGCAATGTGATAAAAAAGTGCAAAAAGCCTAGCTCAGCCTTAAAATACCTACAATAGTGCAAATCTACAATTGTATGTATGTGTGGTGAAGAAAACAAGAATGTTAGTGCAGTTAAAAAGATAAAAGCTCTGTACTGTCTAAGGTATGTGTGGCAATGTAGCCAGTGCTGCCCTGACTACATAGACTGGCAGAGAGTTCCATTCAACTATTGTACGTGGGAAAAAGGAGAACTTCATATAATCTGAAGGTGTATGTTGGATTTGATCAGCTAGATGATGGAAATGTCTCGAGTGTCTAGTGTAAGGAGTCATGTATTGCGACGGTGTAATATCAACTATCCCATAATGGATCTTATAGAAAAGAGTGAGACGGCTATTCTGTCTTCTTCTCTCTAGAGATTCCCACTGTAGTAGGTTAAAAACAAAAATAATATCAAACAGGGAATGCCACGTACCAAAAACGCAGCCTCCCCAAAACGAGCCCCACAGCACCCAGAAGTGCACACACACACACACGTACACACACACGACACACACACACAGTCATGTACACACACACATATACACTACCAACACACACTAGCATACAAAGCAAACACACGAGGACAAAACGAACAATTAAAGGAACCAGTGGGGCACCGCCTTGGAACGGTCAATGGCAAAAACACCACTGGGGAGCTTAAACCGGTTTATGGTGCGCACCCAACCTCACTCTTACCCCCCACCATGTTCCAAAGTCACAGGACAGTGTAAATAAAAGTAATCCCTGCTAGGTGAATCTCTAACACACGCAATGGAAACAAAAGGCATGGTATGTAAAACACAAAAATGCTCGTGTATAAATATATAAAAAGCAAACCTTGAGAACCAAAAAACGTATGTACTCAATGCCTTTGCAGAAGGCAGAGCACCAAGAGAAACACCCTTAAGGGCCCGACGAAACAGGCCAGAGGACAGAAATCAAAACAGTTTCGTCCCAGTGGGATTTAAAAACTGCCCATCACAGAGTCCTCTCCCTAAGGCTGTCTGTTACTGTTCCAGGCGCATTGGAGTAGTTGTTGGTTACAAAACGTGCAGCTCTTCTTAGCGTTGTTAAGTTTATGAATATCATTCTCATGGTAAGGGTCCCAAACTGATGAACTGTATTATAGAGTTGGTCTGACGATGGATTTGTATGCTGCTGCTTTGGTTTCTGGTTTTGCTGAGTGGAAGTTTCGCTTTAGGAATCCAAGGTTTTGGCTAGCTTTGCTGGTAATTTTATTTATATGTTGTGTCCATGGGAGGTTTGAAGAGGTCGTCTTGGAGGATCTGAGTGTCTCTTGCTGAGTGTATTTCTCGGTAGATGATGCAGTCATCAGCAAAGAGCCGGACATTGGAACAAACACTTCAGGGGATGTCTTTTATAAAGAGGAGAAATAGAAGAGGTTCGAAAACGGAACCTTGGGGGACGCCTGAGTCTACAGTGGCTTCTGATGATACTTCCCCATCAACTACCACTTGTTGAGTTCTGTTGTTAAGAAAGGCCTGAATCCACATGTAAATATTTCCCCTGATCCCATAAAATGAACGTTTGTGAAGGAGTCTCCTAGGATCAACGACATCAAAAGCTTTGCTAAAGTCCATGATTGCAACGTCAACTTGACATCGTTTAACTGACTGGGTAAGATCATGCAGGAAATATACTAGCTGTGTTTCACAAGATCTACGTGAACGAAAACCATTTTGGTTGACAGTTGGTTGTCATCCAAAATGTTGTTTGAGTCTAAGTGGTCAAGAGTGTTACTGATAACATTTATTAATTCTAGGTGTAGAGGTAATGTCTAAGAAAGGTATACAGTGATCACTAAAGCCAGGGAAAATAAAAAAGAAAAATATCAAGAATATATCACATTACTCTCGCACACCAGTATATTTAGCTACTGGCATTTTACACAATTTTTGGCTAAATTAACATAATATTTGGGCAAAGCTGACTGGGTATTGTAGATATGTACATACAAATGGTTTTAAAAAATATGACAGCTCAAATCCGAAAGTAAAAGGTTGGTTAACATTTTGTCTCTTAATTACTGCGTTATGATCTTGAAGCACCGGCATTCGCCTATTTTGGTGTCATTTAAAATGGCTGACAGGGGTTACCGGTGCTAAATAGAGTTCATACGGGCCAGATATGGAATTCTCCATATAAACAATTTTGTTTTTATAGGCCCTTTTGGTTTTGTTTTCCCAGTTTTTAATGACGTATGTGTTGGTTCCGGCTGGTGTTCCTCTTTATATTTTTACACCAATACAATTAATTCCATGAACTGAACTATTATCCTTAGGATATAACCTCTTGTAAAAAATCTCTTTTTAAAAAAAAAATATTGACACGTAGAAACAATAATTATTTTCACTATGTTCACAGTGTCTATCACTATGAATTAAACTGTATAATAACAGCAGAATATTGCCACTTGTAAAAACTTTTTTTTAAATATTGACACATAGAAAAATTATTTTCACTATGTTCACAGTCTCCATCACTGCCTTGAACTCAGTAATTCAAATTTAACAAGAGCTGTCCCTCACAAGTGACGAATGGCCCCGAAATAGGTGCCTCACAGTCTGTGTCCTCTCCATGTGCTCAATAAATGTGCTATGTAATTTTAAAATCCTTCCATGCATGACAGAGTAACCATGCATACAGTATTCCACTACTTTAAACACTAAGTGTGACCTTGACCATTGAGGTAGGGACTTGGGTCTTGCACGCGACACATCCGCTAAATGTGCTAGACATTTGTGCCAAGTTATTTTAAAATCCTTCAAAGCATGATAAGTTATAGTCCTGACACAAATGTATGCATATATATAGAATTCCATTACCTATAAACTGTAAGTGTGACCTTGACCTTTGCGTAATGGATGTGGGTCTTGCACGCGACACGTCGTCTTGATGTGCTAGACATTTGTGCCAAGTTATTTTAAAATCCTTCAATGCATGACAAAGTTACAGTCCGGACACGAATGTGTGCATATATGCATATATAGAGGAATCCATTACCTTCAAACTCTAAGTATGACCTTGATCTTTGAGCTAGGGACGTGTGTCTTGCACGCGACACGTCGTCTTGATGTGCTAGACATTTGTGCCAAGTTATTTTAAAATCCTTCAATGCATGACAAAGTTACGGTCCGGACACGAATGTGTGCATATATGCATATATAGAGGAATCCATTACCTTCAAACTCTAAGTATGACCTTGACCTTAGAGCTAGGGACGTTGGTCTTGCACGCGACACGTCGTCTTGATGTGCTAGACATTTGTGCCAAGTTATTTTAAAATCCTTCAATGCATGACAAAGTTACAGTCCGGACACGAATGTGTGCATATATAGAGGAATCCATAACCTTCATACTCCAAGTGTGACCTTGACCTTTGAGGTAGGGATGTGGGTCTTGCACGCGACACGTCGTCTTGATGTGCTAGACATGTGTGCCAAGTTATTTTAAAATCCTTCAATGCATGACAGAGTTACAGTCCGGACACGAATTTGTAAGTGGGGACGCACAGACGGACGGACGGACAGACGGACGGACAGACGGGACGGTGCGATTTTAATATGCCACCCATTTGGGGGCATAAAAATGATTAAAAACATATATTAGTGTCCGTCACTATATATTGACTTCTATATATATTTTGACACTGTCTCACTATTTCAGTTCCATTCATTCTCATATTTAAAACACTGATTTAAAACTTGTATATGTCATTCGTAGCAGTCGGCCTTAAATTTTTTTTGCCCATCCCAATGCTTTTTAAGCCTTCATTTGAAAGTATTTAAGTTTGGTGCATTGACTACCTGAATTGGTAAGCTATTCCAGGTATCCACTACCCTATTACTATTTAAACTAAATGCATACTTTCTTAGTTCAGTTCTTGACCTTTGTTTGAATAGTTTTTTGTCATTACCTATAGTTGTTACAACTGATCTTGTTTGGAACATATTGTTAAATGATTTGTCAATTCCATTAATAAACTTAAAGACCTGTAAAATATCTGCTCTTGACATTCTGCATTCTAGAGTTGGAATTCCTAAAAACCTTAACCTTTCTGAGTTTGGTAATTTACTTATTTGACTTAACATTTTGCTTGCTCTTCTTTGTACATTTTCTATAGCCCTTTTATCCTTCTTTAGCCTAGGTGACCAAACAGTGGATGCGTATTCTAGATGTGGCCTAACTATTGACTTATTAAGGGTCAGGAACATGTCTTTAGACATGTAAGAGAAGGATTTTGCAATAAGTTCAAGGTTTCTATTGGCTAATTTAACTTTTGAGTAAATATGGCTGTCAAATTTAAGCTCGTCGTTAATTATTACACCCAAATCTTTTTCTTGCTTTATGGTGGTAATTTTTGAAATTATTCTTTCATTTTCTTTCATAAAATGTTCTGTGTTACCATTATTCCCTATGGTCATTTGTTTACATTTTTATCGTTAAATTTCAACTGCCAGTCTTTGCTACATTCACAGGCACTAAAGATACTGTCTTACAGTGTGTTTACATCCTGTGGAGTGTTTTTAACTGTTTATAATTTTGTATCGTCAGCAAATAATTGAACATTACGAACGATTTTTTATGGCAGATCGTTTATGTATATAAGAAATAGAACTGGCCCTAGTACACAACCCTGCGGTGAACCACTTGTTACACCTTTCCAACTTGACAGGACACCTTTTATTGATACTCTTTGCTTCCTATTTGATAAAAAGTCTAACTTTTCCCCTAATTTTATAACACCAAATCTTTTTAGTAACCTTTGATGTGGCACTTTATCGAATGCTGCCTTAAAATCTAGATATATGTCGTCCGCATCCTTATTATCATCTAGCGCTTCAGTCCATTCCTCTAAACATTCTAGCAATTGTATTGAGCATGATAACCCTTTTCTTAAACCATATTGAAATTTAGAAATTAAACCATTGCTTTCTAGGTGTTCAATAATTTTATTTCGTATGATTTTCTCCATTAGTCTACAGCATATTGGAGTTAGACTAATTGGTCTATAATTTTCAGGATTGGTTTTCGATTCTGCCTTATGTTTTGGGGTTTCATTTGCACATTTCAATATGTTGGGTAATTTACCTTCAATTAAAGATTTCCTAAATAATTTTGTTAAAGGTAATATTAAAGCCTCACTGCATTCCTTAATTACTTTTGGGTGTATGTTATCTGACCCCTGTGTTTTTGTGGTGTTGATTTCTGAGATAGCTTTACTAATCATTCTTTCAATTTAATACCATTGGTATCTACATATCTGCAATAATAGGTGTTAGGAGAGAATAAATGTTTTTTATGTGTCTGCCATTTTAATTTTTACTTCACTAAAATAATTAATCCGTTTACAAACTCTAGGAATCTGAGGGTAGGGACTGCTCTACCTAAAACAGAGATATATTACCTGTGAGTCCATATACACTCATGCGGTTAATATTATATGTTATTTGGTTTTTGAAGTGATACATGGGGATATATTACCCGCCTTGACTTTTATTACCCGAGCCGTAAGGCGAGGGTAATATTATGTCGAGGCGGGTAATATATATCACTTCAAAAAACAAATAACATCTAATATCCTTTGAACGCCGGTAACGTAATAAACCGTATACGCGGGTTAAATCAGGTTTGGCCTTCCTTAGAAGTGACAGCTACCGTATGGAACACGTTTTGTCTGTATGAATTTAAAGGCTATGCCGACAGCTCCTGAATGTTGAAAACTCAGACGTCCGAGGCAAATGCTGACACTTTAAGACAACCTTGAAAATGACCTTGGACACAATTTTACCAGCTTTGAAAATTTTCATTTTACTAACGTTCGCGTACAAGTCCCTGTGGGATAGTGTTTTGAGCGCGTGCCAATATTTTTTCACAGACATAAAGCAGACATGTTGTACTCAAACCTAGGTATATTGACATCTTATGAGAACGTTTAAAATTGACCTCTCGTTAGCAAAAAAAAAAAAAAGGTCCATGCGCAAGTTAGCAGACAGGGTGACCCCCTGCGCGTGACCTCTGTAGGTGGGCCAATGGAAATTTTACTTTCATGTTACAGCTCAATCTATTTGCTGACGTATACAACACGCGCAGTAAACCGAAAGTAGCATAACGTGATGTACAGTGTTTACAAAAACACATGCATGTCTGTCGAGTGTGTAACAAAATATGCCGGTGTGCAGAGGTTATTAACCACATGAGTGCATCAAGTGGACTACTGCCAGAATACAGATGGTTCTGCTAATGCTGTGAAAAGACTGGCTAATTCAGAAGTCACAGGTAAGGTATTTTCAAATTTAAGTGAAAAAGAGCAACGTTTAAATAACCTGGAAGAGAATACATCTGTAAATTCAGAATCTATGGTTAATCAGTAATTGTCAGAAGCCAAATATGAATTAAAAGGTGATATGAAAAAAGAAATAACACAGGTAGTAGAAGACAAAATGAATTGGCTAATAGCATTGGAGTAGCAAAAAAACAAAAATAATATCAAACAGGGAATGCCACGTACCTTGCCACGTAGACTTGAAATAGAAACATCGTACAGGTTAGGTAAAAAGTATCGAGAAAAAATCGCGTTTTCAAAATTGTGCTAAAAGATAGGACACACCGTAGGGCTATTTTAGATAATGCGAAATATATGAAGGATAAAGTGAATCTACCATGATCATAAGTTGCGGATTAGGAAAAAACGAGGCTCTGTCGAATTTTTAGGGACGTATCTCAATCGGAGGCTGATGTATTCTTATCCACAGCTCAATTGACATGGTAGATTTACTTTCTCACCATGAATATACACAACGCTATGTTTATTTCTGAAACAGAAATTTTACAGTCAGTTTTCTATTTTTCTGAGATGTGCAGGCTGTTTGTAATTAACGTAAAATAGTCCGGCAGCGATGAAAGATAAGCGGTGAAGGATATGATATCTATCACCGGTAAATGAGCGGAAATATATATCTCAGAATCCAAAGATTTAACACCCGAACAAAAGCTTGGACAAAAGAAGAAAAAAACTAAAAACAAACAAGCCAGAAGAAAAAGAAATGTGTTTCCTAGCCTAGATCACATGATCAATTTTCTGGTAATCCCATGCAAGGTTGTAAAAATGGATACATCAGTTCCAGACTATATACCCGATAGTCAGCACAATGAAACTATCAAGGAAAGAAAAGGGTATGAGGCCAATGCTGAAGGTTTAGGTGACATATCAATGATAGGGGATGAAACATTAATTGGATACATAGATAGCCCCCAACAAGAAAGTTTTGGCATGAGAGTGGACATTAATATATCACCTTATATGGCATGGTATTGATACGGGTTATACTCCTAAACATAAGAGAGATAAATAAAGTGTACAAACTGGTTTTAATTGCAAATCTGTAAAAAAAAGAAACATGCTCTTTTAATAATGTTTTCTAATGTGAATACCTTGATAAAAGAAGAAAAAGAACAAAACTAATGGTAAGCATAAAAGAAACAACGCCAGATATTATAGCACTAACAGTAATCGTTCCAAAACATTCACAATTTGAGCAGAAAATGAATAATGTTCAGGTTGTTTTGTCAGGCACTGATGGAAGGTGAGTTGTGGTGTTGGTAAAGAAATAGTATAAAGCTTTTCAAATTTATCTAACAACAAAATATAAAGGATTGGGTTGCTGTTCCATAAATAATCAGGAATGAAATTGTTCAAATTTGGAAGAACAAAACATGATATCGGAGCACCAACATGGTTTCCGGCAGGGCTACTCCTGTACCACACAACTACTAGAAATTATAGATGACTGGTCTGAGGCAATATTGAGGGTGTCCAAAGAAGAGCAGCTCTATGGATAAAGTCCGATTTTGGTCAAGCATCCAGTGTCACCAACATGATGCCTCTCCATAGTTGTACTGCCAACTGCTTTTACATTATACCCTTCTTACCAAACCTAGTTTTTCTTATATGCATTTAATTTTTCTGTTCTATTTCAGTCTACTAACAGATGGATGGATGGGTGGATGGATAGATATAAAGAAATCATTGGTTAATTGTGCTTATGTAGCACAATAACGCCCTATAGGTAATGCGTATAACACGTATAAAGCATGTCAGTAAGTAGCAAGTTAAAAAATCCTACTTTTCCAACATAATTCTACATATACCATCAGGTTTTGAAAAGTGAAGCCTTTTCGGAAGTTGATAATGGGCAGCGCCATGATGATGCATTGTGGGCAAAAATAACGCCGCGGTGAATGTGCGTTAAGTAACGGAATGGTTGAATAAATTAACGATTAAATGTCCATAACGGTGTTTTTTGTTTTGCACAAATTTAGTTTGCAAAAATAACAAAAGTGTAATTTACACCTAAATTCAAGAGAATTGCCGCAAAAACATGCAAGTACAAATAAAAGTAACTTCAAAAACTCATCACTGACTTCCGTTATATTTATTTCTATAGTGACGTCACAGATGTCTGACGATTCGTCCCAATTATTCTGGTCATACCAATTACCGCGAGTCTTACTGGTTAATTTAGGTGCGCATTGAAGTACTCAAAATATATCTGACATCTATGCCCTTAATAAAAAGTTTCATCATTTTTCTTCTAAAAAAAATCAAAATCGTAAATCAAAACAATGTATAAAGTGTAAAAAGGAAGCTTTACTAAATCCATGTTGACACTCATCTTCATACTTTCGGATATACCTATTACCACGAATCTGGAAAAAAATGTTTGAAACTTCTACAAGTTTGTTTCTGCCACAATATAGTTACTCTTATCTGACAGCTTGTCTCTTTCTGAACATTTTGATATAAAAATTGTAGTGACAATTTTGTCAAATGTTTGCTATGGAGGTCATTTCCAGACCAACTGTCCTCACATAATCATTCTATCTAAAAATCTAAAGATTATCTATTGCTTGCCAAAAATAAACACAAACCTAAGAAATAAAATAGTTTTCAGATAGTTTTGAAATAGGAAAATATTTTTGAATACAGCAAATAAGAAAGAAAACTACACTTTAGTATTTAATGTTAATTCGCGGTAATTGGTATATCGTGGTAATTGGTATATTGACCATACGTTTCGATACAGAAATACGAACAATTTGCATCTATAACTGTTACTTCTGTATAATGCATCAAGCATTATTCTCAAAGCTGTATAAGGATTATGCAGCCTCTGCTTGACTGGCTGATTTTCAATTCATGCAAAAGACTGGGTACACAGTAAATAAAAGATTAAGACACAAGTGATTTGCTTAAAGCACAATTTATAAGGATCATTTTTAAAAAAATAAGTTGATGTTTGTTTAATTGAACCACAGGTACTTGACACACATACCTTTTTGACATCTATATGCTATTTCATTATGTAATAGGCATATGTGTCAGTGTCTTCCCTGTTTTTCTTTCAAGAATATTAATTTTAGAAAATTATGATATACATGTATGTGTTGTGTGCACAACTGCACATGCATATAAGTATGCATCATCGTGGTCTTTGATCTTCTGGTTGTCAATCTTTTTAAGAACAAAAGAGTTCCATCATTCATGAAGATCATTTAAAATAGTTCAGACTGTTATTTACAATTAAATTTACGTTCAAAGTTGTTTTGAAAGACTGTTCAAATTTAAATAATATATATGTTTCTACTCAAACATATTCACGTAAGCAAAAAATCCCATCAGATGGGGTTATACATAAATGGAGACAACTGACATGTCAGAGTTCTTAAGGAATGAATGCAGGATGGTAAAAAATTCTCTAGACTACATGCAGATTTTACCTGTGATACATGTAATGTGATTGAAATACTCAAATTATGCCAGAGGTCTAACTTGCCAACTGGATCTCCTTAATTCATGAATTGTCAAGTTAAAATGCTCAAGATGTCAAAGTGTCATGGGGTTTGAAAGTCTATTCTAAAAGGTCGACTATATATCTTAGAAGCTATTTCCGATCCATTGCCTGGTTGTGACTTTCTGGTTGGCAAAACATGGATCATCGGTACGGTCAAATGAAAAAGCCACAGCTTCTCTCAAGTCTATCAAAATCTGCCATATTTAAGGGCTTTTCCGCTTGTTAGGCAGTGCCTAATTTCATATTATAGAATGAACAGTATTATAAATTCGGTATACTAATATCGTTCGGAATCGGTTCTCTAGCCACAGCCTTTTGGTCAAAATAATGGAACGTATTTTGTCAATCAAACAACCACCGAAACAGAAAATTGAGTAAGCAAACCAAAAGGAAAACTCAATTTATTGAAATATTTTGCGCTTTTGGTTGACAGTAAACGTGGTTAGGTAAGAAAATAATCTGTTCTTAGTGAAAGATCGAAGTATACCGTGTTGGCCAGCAGTATCAAAGACTACTTTCAGAAAATTCTATTGTAGATTCTCATTTCTTTTTCCGGAAATTGCAAAACCTTGCGCGGGGTCAATGTTCATAATTTGTTCAAATTGAGTAATACTTTGTATTAAATTCAGTTTGCATCTTTTAATATCCCTGACATGGGCATATTTGGTCATTTCCTGAAATTCTTATCTGTGTGATTCGTGTTATTTGTGTGTTCCAATTTACTAGAACAAAAATCCTCAAGTTCTAGTTTTTGATGTTGTATGCGTCGGAACAAATTCAAACATTGATTGTCAAGTCTTGGTTGTAATCAGTTGCACTCGATCACGCACCTTTTTGGTAATCAATTATCGGAAAACTTTGGGTTTTGAGTAGTTGAGAGTGTTTAACGGGAGATGTCATCAATTTTTTCAGCTGTCAAACAGTGTTTTGTAGATGGATGTGGGTAACTCACGTTTCCTCCAAGCATGCCAAGTGGAATCATCTGAATTTTAGCATACTTTTCAAAAAAATAGGTGTAAACAATATGTAGATTGAAGTGTTTCCATGAACCATTACTAAGAGAATACATTCATACATGTCGTTCTCCCGATAATCACCAGGTTCTCCCTTTATTGAGACCCTTACCTGGTGCCCCGGCGAAGCTCGCAAAAAAAACTAAAAACTACTGATAAGTTAAAATTTGGGAGAAAAAAATCTACGAGGCAAAATATCAACCTATATACATGGTCAATACCCTGACACGTGATATCGATAATGAAGAAGTACTAGTATTGTGTAAAGTCGATTAGGTGATGAAACTGATGTCGAGGGTTGCCCGCAAAACTGTTGTAACTGCGTTTTTATAAATTTTTCAGGAGAAGCTTAAAACTTCCTTATTTAGAAGAAAACAATGTTTTGGCAACATGCTTTGAACATGTGTGTTGATATTACATTACTTTTAAAACAATTTTCTATTTTTCTATCTAGACTTGTTATAACTTGTTTTATTTAATAAGATTGTAGTTACCGCTATATTGCAGGACATTTCAGATTTAAACATGTATATTTGTACTGCAATATAGTTGTAACTAGACTTACTGCTCTTTTGCAGATTTATTTAGTTCATCTATAGATATTCGACTATTCTGCAAAACTGTTGTAACTTGACTTACAACTCTCTTGCAGGAAGTTTTCAACAGTAAAAATATAGTAAGACATGCAAAGTACAACAGTTACTGCCTTTTGCAATTTGAAGAAAATTGGAAGGTGATGATTTTGTATCATTTATTGGAGTAATTAACTGGTGAACAAATGGTCAGAACAATATTTTACAAAATATATATGCATTAAACTTAATTTTTTTGTCAGCTCTGTTATATTTAGTTTACTGAAATGTTTTTTTTATTTTTAGTTTCTGAATTATACAGAGCAAAATTTAACAGTTTCCACACTTCAAGTTAAGAAAAACCTAACATTAAAACATATACTTTTTGAGAGAGCAATACAATATAAAATAACCATTTTATGTTATTATGTAAATACATTGATACTCAGTCTGTTATATAATGCTAAAGGCTATGACCAAGCCAAAACACTTGTTTTCACCAATACCTGGGTGATTTTAGCTTTTTATATTAATTTAAGTTACAATTACATTATGTATATGAGAAACCCGACAAAAAAGCGAAACTACTTACTAGAAAAATTTACATTTGACAACACAATTTTATATACCCGGTACCTTCAGATCAATACAGTTTATTTCTATTTCAATATGATGCTTCACCGAAAATTATTATACTCTGTACTTGTTATCTTTGATTTTATATAACAAGCAAACAAGTATATAATATAGAATGCTTGCTGTTAATGTGGCAATAATTAAAAATCATATAAATTGTAATTAACGAAGGAATGCCAGTTTCCAGAGACTGAAAGTAGTGTTCCTCAAGACTATTCCTATGCTATTTTAATGTTCCAAGCAGGCACAATAATACCAGTAAGAAACCTTAATGTTAAATAATCACCATAAATGTGACTGGAAAGTTTGGTGTATAATTTGTCACCATCATCAAGAATCTGATTTCATGTAGAAGTATGATCCCATTTATGTGGTGTGATTATTCTCCAAAAAGCCTATTGCTGCAGCAGAATTTGCTAGCATTGTCTAACATTTCACTGAAAACAAGGGTCTCCTTGGTGGTTACTATGAAGCCTGTATTGCCATTATGTACGCCACTTTTCTAAACCCAGGAAAAATGCAGCATAAACTTAGGTCTTACATCAGTTAATGTGATATTACCCTTCAAAGTAACTATTACAATTTGCAAAAAGACATTCAGCACCAGCTTATTGTGACTCATAGAAAAATTAATATTACCAAAGGTAAAACTACATAAAGTACATTGACTGAGCGGTATTACAGTTTGACTTCTGTTGAATAAAGTTGAATTTAATATAAAGACAATGATTATCCGAGTCAACAAGAGCTGTCTGTACGACAGAAGGCTGCACTTTTCTCAGTGCTATAAGCAAAACAAGAATCTGTATTTTCAACGTATAAACAAGGGCCATAAGTAGCAAAATATAGGAAAGATTTCCATGACATCACACAGCAATTTAGATAACATTGCTGCGGGCAATAACAGTTGTGTTTACAATGCTTGTGTACTGGAAAGGAATTTTTGAATTTTTATATCTTTTTTGCTATCTGAAGGATTTTTAAAATTCAAAAAGTTATGAAATGCTCTTGATACTCATATTTTTACATTGAAATAGTTACTTACTCTGGCTTTCAGATGGGTGTCATGATGGGATATAATCATTTCAACTTCCAAAGTAATATCTCAAAAAGTTATATCAATAAGTGGGACTCGTACGAAAATCTTAAGCGAAATTTTAAGTTGAAAAGGGTCATAATTAAAAAGAAACCTTGACAGAGATATCCGCTCTTGCTGACATGTTGGGTCATGATGGTTAACAAGTATTCCAAATTTTGAAGTAATATCTCAAATAATGGACTGATACGAAACACTTCACTGAATTGTAAGTCAGAGTTACCTCTTCTTTTGCCTACAGATGATGCAAAACAAGAATTCCAAGTTTCACAGCTGCAATAACTCAAAAGTTTAGGTCTTGCCTTCACCCATATTTACCTCATATGTATTTTCTAAGTCAAAAAAGGGCCATAATGCTGACAAAAGCCGTGTACTTTTTGTTGTCTATTGATGGAGGTTATGATGGGAAATATGTACATGTATTGTAGGTTTTAAAGGAACATCTATAACAAGTTAGAAAAATAAAGATGCAGGCCATTGCATGTGAATGTTAAAGTTTTCATGGAGTCTCCGGTTTTAATTTTATGGAGTAACTGTGTTTTATGGTTATGTCTTTCGAATTCTAGTAATTCTGTGTTACCTTTCTTAGAATTTTTACTGGCAAGCATGGAAAAGCTGGTTTATTTTAAAAGTTCCTTCAGTTACTTTTACAATGAAAACAAAGACAAAAAATCTTGGTCTTTAATTAGCTGTCAGGGAAGATATATCTTTATTTAAAGTCCCAGGATCACTTTCAAGTTACTCATATAGTAAAATAAATTTAGTGATAGTACAACGCTGGAGCCATGTTCTTTTTACTCAATGCTGACATTTGCCATTCTTCAGTATTCAAGTTCTTTCGTCACAAATAAGAGTTGCCACAAGGCATTTCTTATTCTTTGCAAATACTTCTCTATTTCTTACATATTCTTATTAAATTAAAAAGCATAGTTAGGAATGTTTTTGGTACAAGTAAGGTCATTTCCTTCAGGACATATGAACTAATTGTAACTGTGCTCCTAGAACTTCAAAGAGAATTTGTGCATTATGAATATAGGGCCTGAAAAGCTCATAAAACATCTGTAGTACCATCAGGACATTGTATCACAAGACTAAGTATTCTTACAATTGTTGTAATTTACACCAAAATATTTCCCAATTATTCAAGTGTTACATAGTATTCTTAACAATTATAAGTTTTGAAAAGTGATTAAGAATATTTATTTCTGGGTTAGGGCTATTGATCATTGTCAAAAAACTTGTTTTGCACATTTAATATTTTATTTGTTGTGTTCAATTTTATGGAATCCATCATGCATTTGAAAAACTCAGTTCTGGTCATCTGTAATATGGGAAACTATTGGCAACACTTTTCATCACTGATTCCCATTGTGATTCTTGTTGACAAGAAATATCAATGGTACAATAAGATTCAATGTAAAGAAAATATTTTCATTAAATATGTACTGTTGAAGCTCACCTTCTCAAACAGGACAACTTGAATACAACAAACAAAATAATTTTCCATCAGCCATTATGACCATATCAGAGTTTGAACCTTCAGTGTTTTGATTAAAGCAGGCAATACTTTGTTCTATGCCATCACTTTTTTATCTTTAGGTTAACGGGTCTTTACGGATGGAAGTGATACGATAAGAAACAATTTTTAGGCCTTCTGAATCTTTTTTGTGATAGAATTTTATATGTATTGCAGAGAAACAAACAGTGCAGTGGAAACGAAAATAAAAACATCAATGAATAAATTGCATTATAGTATGAGTAGTCTAATAAGGAAAATCAAAGGATGATGACTAAAATTACTTTACAAACTTCTGGTTTACTTTACACTCAGAAATTTTTTTGTCATTGAAGAGAATGGTAACATAGATAACACTCAGAAAAAATCCTCTTTATTTAACTAAATTGAATCGCAAATTAAAGGTTCACTAAAATCTGTAGGGGACTGTTTTAACCATAAGAAATGCAAATTATCAGTAAGATAATGTCTAACTACTGTTCAAAGGCAAAGTTTTTGTCACATTAACTTTAGTCATGATTGTGATGTCCATCCTTTTCAAGCTGATCTGCAAATTCCTTAAAAGTTTGTAACATCATTCCTATGATATGCCATCAAAATTTAAAAATGGACTGCTTCAAGTTGAAATTTGATTAGTAGGAAATGGTTTTGAATTCATTTAGATTCATAAATTTAAGTACTGGTTATATGCACTCACATTGAAAAAGTCTTTTTCCAGATTATATCTACATTTTTGTACTCTTTAATTTTGAGCATAAGATGATTTATTTATTTATTTGTAGCAGTATTTTTTCAACATAAATTCAGTTACTATCATATTGCAGCAAAGCAATACCTGTTTTCTATGTATATTTAACACTGCAAAATGAGTTACAACAGTTTTGCAGTGTACACTACCTTGTATTTAGGTAGAGCTGATCATACAAAACTGTAGTAATTCCAGTTACCACTGTTTTGCAGTTATTTTGAAAAATATTTTCATGTAAATTTGTCTGCAAGACAGAAGTAAGTCAAGTTACTACAGTCTTGCAGGGAGCATTTTAGACAATCTGAGATACAACTTTATGCAAATAATAAATAACTTCATGAAAAAAAAAGGTATCAATCTGGCTATTAAATCAGATTATGCGTATCAAAAAAATACATAAGAAAATTGAAAAATGTCATTTTTGATAAAAAATGTAGTTACAACAGTTTTGCGGGCAACCCTCGATGTGTTGACACGAGTTCATGTTAATTGTCACTTTCATCTTAGGTAACTTGCCAAGAGGGTATTTTGCGGCGATTTGTAAACTTTTTAAACAGCGATGATTGGCCTATAATCAACCGTCAAACGAGTCACTATATATATATGCTCCAAACATGCCGCTAAATTGTTTAACAAAAAAGATTTGATGTTTTGGTAACAGCACCAAAACAAATTTACACATCGATTGATGGGTGTCCATACAATCATGCATCTGTGTTGTGATAAATTATCAGAAACCTTTTGCATTCTGATTGGATGAGAGTGCATAATGGGGGAAGCCTTCAAATTTATCAGCTGTGAAACGGTGTATTGCAGATTGCGACGATTAGTGACCCGCATTTCCTCAAAGTTTTATGCAAAAGGTGGAATCGTTATGAAGTGTTTCTTGTGTAAAATATGGTATTTGTTATAAAATACGGCCTTAGAAAAGCATGCTTCCCTGCTTAAGTTTTTTTACCCTGTATTTCATCCAAGAACCCAGTAATTTTGCAAAAATCTCCTGGCAGTAATCCAAACTTTGTGCCATGTTTGTTGGTGTAAGACAAAGTAGCAGTCTTTAATTATTGTTATCGTTTTTTTTCTTTAGTTGATGACAATTTGGTTTAATGATTCACATTGGTTTTATTACTGTTTTTAACTACATACAGACTTTGGTGATGCATAGTTTTAAAATTAAAAACAAAAAAAACAAAATCTGCAAGTCTGATACGTCATGTATGTCAAAAGGAATCTCTCTACGACAACATTTCCATTCACTAGTCCAATGAAAAAGACTGCTGAATCTTCTGACTGTTTCTTTTCATTTTAAGTGATGGCAATTTATGAATGTAAAAACTTAGCATGCTTAGCACATGTAGTCTAGTAAGTCATATTTATTCTGGATAACTGATTATTAATAAACTTGTATGAAAAAAGAAACATACTCATTTAAAGTAAAAGAGGTTTTCACGCCAGTTCCCAAACTTGACAAAAAAAACCTGTGATACATCCCTTATGGGTGTTAGAATTTAACCTTGATATTTTCATTACCAAAAGTGGATAATTTTTACATTTAATCATATTTTAGTATGTTTTTATTATAAATTTTAAAATTTCCAAACATCGAAATGATTTGATTTCACAATGAACATGATGAAAGGCATTTTCTTTGGATATCTTTTAAAATGTATAACATGGGTTTTTAATAAAATTTCATGAGGAATAGGCTGATCAACGTAAGTTTCACCTTACCGGTAGTCAAGATAATTATCACTTGTTATTTTATAAAGTATTTCATTTGATTAATAGCTTACACCAGGGCTTCCGTTAAGCGGCGTCCGGCCGTAAAATACGCCATAAAATTGGACCAGTACGCCAATACACAAGACCCCCGGCGTACGCTTGACTTCCATAAATTTCCGAGGACGACAAAATCGCCGACCCGTGGCGTCCAAACAAAATAAAAATGGAACATTTTCACGATTTCGGGACCGCCCACGCGTGATTATTCACGCTATTCGTTCACAATCGGCAGTATTGGATTCGCTCTAGAACGACGTAAACTCCGCCCCCAGCAATTATCGTGGGCTGTGATTGACAGATGCCGTGTTTGGTCAGCGTAATTACCCGAGGTGTCGCACGCTTTTTTTTGAAATGATACGATAATTAGGGCCAATTAACAACATCTAATGGCGGCATAATTTTACTTCAATTACCGTAAATAATTAATATGACACGGTGTTGTTTGAAGATCCAAACATCTAGCGGTAATTTTGTCTACTCTATTGACGTCCTTTCAAAGCTGTGAATCGGCGATTTTAGAACTTGATTATAATGTCTCGTCGGTAATGCAGGTGTTCAAGTAAATGAGTAAATGCAAGTTTTGGTGTAAAATGGATTTGAAACAATCGTCATATTGTGCTTGTCTGCTGATATGGTACAACGAAGTCGTACTTTGTTTCATTTCGTCGTTTCGGCGTCGACCGAATCTAACAAACGTTAGCGTAATGAGGAGTTTGAAAGCACAGAATCCGCTTCCAAAAAACAAAAACTTTAAGGTTGAAAAGATATGTTATTAAACATTTTTTTTTCAGTCTGAGGGGAAAGTAGGCGGGGATTGGGAGGGAAATTTTTAGTCATTTTGTCAAAAAAGGGGACTTTTTAGAAAATGTATAAAATATAGATCTACTGTGTAAAAATGTAATAAAGAACAAAATCTATCAAGTTTGTTAATGGCATTATTCTTTTGCCAATTATTATTCTTTTTAAATCTTTTGAACACCGTTTTCGTTGAAAAAAATAACAAAAATCGGGGTCGCGAAAATAAGTGACAAACGAAAAATCGGCGATATTCGGCTGACTATTTCACATATAAGGTATCAAATAGTTGCAAGAAATTATTCTGAATCGTTTTTATTTATGAAAACTTACACGTTTTTGTAATAGTTTTGGCCATCTCTTAAATAAATTAAAGATTTTTTCAACATTTTGACGCCCGAAAAAAAACACTGTAAATAGACTACAATAAAAAGTATAATATGTTGTTTGTAAATGTACGTTTTAAGTACTTGTTATCTTATGCACTGAATAATTGAGATCTTTGGTCAAAATAAAAAAGTTTTTTGCAGACAGATTCTTCATTTTCATTTTTTTAACATTAAGTAAGGTATTTGATGATGATGATGATTGATGATGATGAAACGATGATGATGCCCAATAGGTTCGCGTACTGAGGACTCCGTAAAATTTTGACAGGGACTTCCAAATCCAGTTGCCTTGGAGTCAGGACTTCCTTAATTTGAAACTTAGTGGAAGCCCTGTTACACATGCTGATAATCTTTAAGTGAAGAAATATACCTATATTTCTAACTTCTGTTAGAAACTGCCTACTGTCTCAGCATAGAGGCTGTTATTAAACTGTTTGCCTATACATGAAAAGGGTGTTTAACCATATGATAAAAAAAGAAGCTGTGTTGCTTATGATCTGAGGTCACGCAGCATCATTTGCTTCCGATGGAGTAAAAGTGAAAATGGTTATGTTCTGTTCTGCTCCTCAGAACTTAAGACTTATTTAATAGATGAGAGGCTGGCACAGGACTTGTCGGTAATTCAAAGAGTCCTCATTTAGATTTGACTCACAAGTGTTGTGCAGTTTTGAAACAAGTGAAATACAAACTTATAAGTTTGTGATTTTGTCCGTTCAGTTACCCTATCCGCTATTACATTGAGATGTACTAGTCTTATTGTCTGGCTCTCAAATTTCAGTTTTGTTGCTTTGCGATCTGTAGATTGCATACTATTATCTGTCTAATTGTAGTAACTTGGAAGTATGCCAAGTACTAAATCAAATTAAAGTACAAATGTAGGAATAATGCTATTTTATCAGACAAGTAAGTGACTTGTTTGACATGTGTAACTTCATAACAGGATGTAACTTAAGGCCCCAAGTAACTGGTGCATGTACATGGAAAGAGGGTGGGTACAGTTACTACAATTTTATTGCTGCCCATTCCATTGAACTTGGGAATTTTATTTTGTGTAACAAATACCATTCTATATAGATCATTTTAAATAAAGAACACATCTACGCTTCTTGGTGCCTTTACATGTTTTGCTGCTAATTTGTGATTGGTAAAAACCTGAATATTTTTAAACCAGTTTTTGTATGATTCTTTTCAATGAACGTGACAGGATCACCCTAACTTTGAAAATCTTTCCCACTCAATATCTTGAGATCTGTATCACTCAAAGTCTTCAAACTTCATAGGATGATTGTTCTTACTGAGTAGACAGTCCACACTGTTTTTGGGGTCATTGGGCCAAAGGTCAAGGTCACAGTGACCTCTGTTAGCTTTTCCTTTATAACATTTTGCAGGTCACACTTTTCATTTGATTTTCATGAAACTTGCTGAGAAGCTTGCATACAACCTGTAGAACAACCTTATAGTTTTTAGGATCAGTGAACAACAGGATCAAGGTCACACTGACCCAAACTTTGAAATCGTTTCCGCTCAATATTTTGAGATCTATATCAACAACAGTCTTGAAACTTCACAGAATGATCACTGGTCTTACTGAGTAGATGATCCCTACTGTTCTTTGGCCTGTGGGTCACGATCAAGGTCACAGTGACCTCATTTAGCTTTTCCTCGATTTTTCACAGAACTTACTTCTAAAGAACAGTGCACTCCAGTAGGGCAAAACTGGCCCTTATGGGCCTCTTGTTGGCTAATCTCCAGGATAACAATGTTAAGTGTAAGCCAATGCTTAGTTTAGAGGTAGCTATTTTACAGTCAGACATTAAAACAAGATATTCTATTTAAAGTTGAACTGTACAAGACCCCTTTGAAATAATATAATCTGTCTTTAGCTGGTGGCTGTAACATTATAAAAACAAATGGCGATCTTTGATTGCGTGAAGCACATCTGTGCAGTATGATCATGATCTTCATTATTCATTATACAGTCCGAGAATTTTTGGTGAACATCTCCTTTAATGATTAAGATTATGTTTGGAACAGGGACAAGACTTTGTTCAGTTTAGAAATCAAGCAGATTCAGGGGTTAAAACTGCCTTAGAGTGAAGCATTTGACCTGTAAAAAAAAGTTATATTTTGGAACAACTGAAATACTATATAACCAAGTTATGATGAAATTGCATCAAAATTTGAACTAGATGATGTACATGTATTATGTAACTACATCTCATTTTAGCTCGAATTTTTGAAGATTTTTTTTCAAGTAAGGCCCTTTATTGACTTAGAATCTTGGTTTAGTTTTTCGTATCACTTTTTGACTTCCTGTTTGAGATATCGTTTTGAAAGTAGGAGTACTTGTTTACCATCAACACCCCCACATGTAGGTAAGAGAAGGTAACTCTGTAAGGATTTTTATTGAATTACTAAATAAGTTGAATTCCCCCCCCTTTGTGCCACCTGTCTTAAGACTACCAAGCACTCTCTCGATCCTGACTGCCCCGCCCACTCACACACATGTTGGGGAAAATATGGTAAGTGAATAACCAAAGGTTTTTATCTGTAAGGTAATGTATGTTTAGATAGCTACTGTACATATATTTACAAGAATACCATTGATGCAAAGCATCAAAGGGCGCCGAAAATAGTTTCTATTTCAACATTTATTAGTTATACGGTTTTTGCATATCGCAATGTAGCCTGACAAAAACGTATAAATACTTGTAACTAACTCGCAACTATTCGTAACAACACGTTAACAGGTCGTAGTTTACAGGTAAAAGCTTTATTTAGATGAATTGTAACATTCCGTAACATACTCGTAGCAATCCATAAAAAGCTTGTATTGCTCGTATTTATCCGTGGTAACTCGGAAGCAATCGTAGATCTTTGCCATAAATAGATCGTAATAACTCATAAAAGTGACCAAATCGTAATGATCCGTGTACTTTTACGAATTTGTGCCATACGTAAGGATTTGTAAGACAAATCCGTGTGTGTGAAGGTAGCATTACTTTTATTCTCATGTTTAATCTGTAAAATTAATCAAAATTAATGCTTCTCAATTTTTATACGTTCTCAAGTAATGTACATGACTGTGTAGCGTTAAATAGCTAAAATTAGCTTTTTGATAACCAATCATTATTAGTTTGATTTGAATGAAAAATTTTATGAATATTTGCAGAAAACATTTAAATCATGGTGGTTTTAAAGCTGAAAAAAAAAACGGAAGAAAAATTATTTTAAAAAATTGGGTTTGACCGGGATTTGAACTCCACTCGTAAAATTAGGCGGTCATCAGCTTACCCACTACACCACGGAGACTGGCTTTAAAGCACGTGGTAAAAAATAAGCTGATATTGTTATAATTTTGCAAAACCTTGTTGTTTTGCGTTTTCGTATTTTTTCTAAAAGATATGAAAAGGAACATTACAATTAAACAATTACGTTTTAATGAAGGAAATGTGTATAATCAATATTTTAATGTCTATTTCATATTATTTTAGCATACACAGGGCTCGATTTAGCACTGGACCGTTGGCCCGGGTCCAGTTAAAAAGCCCATGGTCCAACTGACCATCTAGTAAGCTGGTCCGCCGGTCCACATCAAAAATGAGATGACAATGTTACAAATCTTTGTTTGTCAGCGGTTTATAGAACGAATTAATAACATGTTTTCTAATTTGTCAACTACATCTATCTATAACCAATTGAAATCGCGTTTTATACACCTCCAATCGCGCCAAATAGCGTGACCTAGAGCTTGGAGTTGGATTGACAACATCGCGGCACTTCGCGGGGGAAAATAAAATCGCCGTACGCCGTGTGATTTTTCAGGTAGATGAACGGGATTACGTGATATTAAATTTAAATTCTTATTGGTAGATATTTGTAAACACGCGTTTTTTTTTGTCCTTTATACGATTTAAATTGAAAATCATAGGCCGACCGACGAACATTTGTGTAGCGTTTTCAATATTGCGTATCAACAAAAAAAACACTTACTAATAACATTATCTAATCCAAACTAAAATTTTTATAATCCAAAGTCAACAAATACATGTCTTAAACTGTCAAAATATGTCTTTTTAATGCCACATGCTTCACTAAGATCAAAGAAACCTGACTAGCGCCGACTAGCGTCGACGACCTTCTTTGATCTTGTGACACGTGCGGCTTTGTCTCTATTATTAAGTGAAGTTTGCATTAAAAATTACTTTATTCGGCAAAGGTTATTCATTAAAATAAATATAAGAAAATTGTTCCTGAAAAAGAGCCCAGTGAATGATAAACGAAAATCGGGCACGCAGAAGCGCGACGATTTTGTAACAAACAACAAGTTGCTCCGGTAGTTTTGTTTTGAATAAACAACATTCGGAACTTATTAATTGTTAGAGAAATAATTTTTCACGTTCATCACACAGATGCTTGGGGTATGGACTCGCCACCCAATCTATACTTGTCCCATGTTGTACGGAACGTATATAAATGGCAGTGGCTAGAGTTACGGTACCGTAACTCTAGCCTCCGAGGCTAGAGTTACGGAAGTTCCGTATCTCTAGCAAAACCCTATGAGGAAAGGCTAGAGTTACGGAAGTTTATAAAGGCATATGTATGTTTCTTTAAATATGCATGATAATGTATTGTAAACTTAAATATTTCACCAGTAATAGTGAATAAACCGATCTGTCGGCAAATGCAGCGTCTTCATAGCCGCCATTTTGGTAATACATAATACATTGGCGGAAATATCATTGTTATATTCGTCTTTACTTGAGCGTTCCATTGTAGTTGGACAATTATATCACATTTTGTGCGAAGCATGATATAAGTTAAGTAAAATATGTTGTTGACACATATTGTTTTTGTATTTAATTGTCTGACTACATCTAAGGCACACCACGAGAAGGCACTCAGATCGTGACAAAAAAATAATTGTGATCGAAAGTACAGCTGTTAAATTAAAAAATTTCGTTTTTTTTTTGTTTACGTTTATTGTGCTCTTAGAATTCTAATATTCTTCTTTTCTTTATCTTACTATTGCTTTATTAACGTTGTTTGTTAACAGAGAACACATAAATATGTGCATGAGTATACAGCATGACAGTGATAGTTCCGATATTAGCATTATATATTAAGTATAACCAAAATGGCGCCTTTGAAATTGTCGTATATACAACAGATCAGTTTATTACGATTACTGGTGAAATATTTAAGTTTACAACACATTATCATGCATATATTAAAGCAATATACATACCTTTATAAACTTCCGTAACTCTAGCCTTTCCTCGTAGGGTTTTGCTAGAGATACGGAACTTCCGTAACTCTAGACTCGGAGGCTAGAGTTACGGTACCGTAACTCTAGCCACTGCCTATATAAATACAAGATATGAAACAACTGAAAACTCCAATCGCATATTTAAAGCATTCGTGTAAATAAGGAATAACTAACCGGTTTTTCCGATGCAAAACAATATTCTGAATAAAATCCCACTCCAAATTGCATCGAATACGGTTGTATTAAGAGAATTTCGAGGAAAAACACTTCTGTCACTTGCGCACAAATCAGATTTAGTATATACATGAAGTTATAAAAATAGGTTCCCCGCATCGCAGTATATGAAATAGCGTAAGCGGGGTACCATTACGTTTACAGCGGGGATTTCGTCTTGTGGGAATGCTATTTATAGCGGTAAATTTTAAAGCAGATTTATAAATAAAACGACTGGTTACATTTTTATTGCCTAAAGTTTTCGAATTGTTACTATTTTTAGAAACAGTAAAGGTGAGATGTGATAGAGGAAATCGATTTGTTTCAAATCTTGTATTTATATGTATTGTCACAATACACATGTGATCAGTAGGTAAGTAGAATAAGGACTTGCATTTGTAATTGGTTAGATAACACGCAGTTGTAGGATGTATATAAGGTACTGCAGTGAGCAGGGGCGAGGGTCAGGCCTAAGGGGATGAGGTCCAGACCCCAAGCATCTGTGGTTCATCAATCAGTCGTTTCACATAGCTTGGACTTGCAAACAATTTCAAAATTGAAAGAGTTAATTTTGTCATCCTTTATGACAGGCCATTTTCACACCTACGAGTGACATATGCGAAGTGGAAAATAAACATTGACCAATTGCAGCGGATATTTCACGGAAATAAATATTTCAAATCTACATTGAGGTTCAGATAAAAAAAATCACTTTTGAAACGATGATATCAAAAACGTAATAGTATAGCGGCGATTCGCAACGAACATACCGCAGTGGCAATGTGTGAATCAATCCTTGGGATTCAAAGAATCTACTTTTACAGGTGTATTTTTTCAAAATTTTAATTTTATGATGTAATAAAAAAAGTTACTCAGAAATACGTAGCGAAACGCGATAGTCTCATGATCGATATTTTCGCTCATAACTCCACTCGAAGTCACGTTATTTTGAAGTCACGTTATTTATTTTTTTTTACATTTCTTTGCATTGTCAATTTATACTATTTATTAGTGCAAATATTTTGGTCCAGGTCAGTAGACCTCGGTCCAACTGAAGTCTAGATGAGGTGGTCCGAAGGTCCAATTAAGTTTTCAGTCCTAAGTCGAGCCCTGATACAGTTAAAACCATTTTCTTCGCATTCTAATAACCGCTCCTACCATGTACTTCGGGAAAAACTATTCCATAATGCCGTCATCGGCGGCGCCAATACATGTAATGAATTTATCTCATAAATGTCATAACTATCAAAATATGTGTCATGTTTACAGAAAGATAAACTGATAAAATGTCCAGTGGTTACGGCTCCTGCTTACCAATCCAGAGGCGCCAATAATGAATTTATCACATAAATGTCATAACTGTATCAAAATATGTGTCATGTTTACAGAAAGATAAACTGATAAAATGTCCAGTGGTTACGGCTCCTGCTTACCAATCCAGAGGACTTTGGCTCATTCCTAAATCAGACCACTTAAACTTGGTCCTAATGTATGGGACACTTCTGAAGATAAAAATAAAGTAATCCTTGAACACGATCAAACACAGCTCTCATCAAAATTCAGACCTATGCACAGGAAAATGAATCCTCTATCAAAAAAGGCAGCAGATAAAGTACTGACACTTCAGTTTAACCTTATAATACCCAGCTGGCAGTTACTGAATTTGTCTGCGACCACAGTAGATCCTGATCAGCATGCACATCTGTGTAGTGTGATCATGATCTGCACTGTTTGCTACATGTATTCTATCATTCATTGAGCACCCATATTGCCCAATTTGAAAGATTGACAAAGTCTATTTTAGAAATTGGAGAGGGTAAGGCTTAAACAAGAACACTAGTGGGTACCAAAGAGTTGAAAGTTGGTGGTTCCTGGTCTCATTAACTCTTACCATGCTAAATATCTAAAATGGATTTGTCTAATTCTTTCAAATTGGACAGAACCATTGATTTTTAAATGGGTGTTCAGTAAAAAAATTTTTTTAATGAAAACAATGATCACTACAGATTATGATCAGATTGCCGGGTTATAATGGATTAAGTGTCCTAAGTCAGTTGCTGTTTACCTGTCAGTCCCTTCCACCATCAGTCATAGCGCTGTAAACTCTGCACCACAACCCCCAATTTCAACTCTGTCTTTTGCTTTGTGCTTGATCAATCCAATTTCAACTCTGTCTTTTGCTTTGTGCTTGATCAATCTTTCGTTCTTGTCAGAACTCTAAACTACCCTGGGCCTATTGTTGTTTCTGAAGGATGTATTTCATGGGCTAATTTTCAATAGTGAAAGTACAGATAAATTATGTAGATCATTTTTATGTAAGTACAATGTAATAAAAAAAAAATGCTATGTCAGCTTATTTGATCTTGACTAATGGGGAAAGGCTAGACCGTGTTTCTTGGAAGACGATTTACATGTAATGACGTTTAAAGTTTTACAGTCTACGCTGGTATGTAAGTGTCTTGTTTCAATTAGGTGGTTTTCTATTCAGTACACTGTTCAAACAGACACCAAAATGTTTGAAAAGTTTGTATTGATCTCATTATTTTTAAAAGAGGCTTTCATGGACGTTTGAATATATAATGCAAAAGGAGGTAAGACGTTTGCGTGATGGCATTTAACTTTTTATTATAAGGAGTGCCAATGGAATTTCTTGTTCCTGGTTAAAAGTCATTCACATTGAGCATGTTAAGTTATTTAGGTTAGGAGGTTCAGTTTAGATATCTAGTTTAAGAGGTTAAGTTGACTTTATTTATTTTGTGATATACTTATGATTCATTCAGTTATGATTTATATAAAAATGTTTGCTTTAAATACATGTATGTTGTATACATGTATGTAGTTTTAGATGATAGTCACATTAATCCAATTTAATGGTGATTTTGGATTTTCTCTAAAATCTTATTAAACTGTTGTAAAAATCCCACTAAACTGTTGTAAAAATCCCACTAAACTATTGCAAATTCCATAGAATAACATCTGGAACAGCTGATGTCTCATTGGGTCTGAGGATTTTGTGTGAAAAAGGGTCTGAAAAAATTGTGGTGGGAGTTGTCTGCAGGGGAAGATTTTAGTGGTTACGATCAGAGGTCATTGGTTGAAAAACATTGGGATCAGACCCAGCAGTGCATTCTGTACTCAACAGTCAAGTTCTGGAATATTACTTGATTTTAGCAGGCAGTGCTCACATAGTATGCAGGGTACCAGAATAAAGCTATAGCACAATTTTATCAATACTGCTTCGGTTGAATAGTCAAACCAGACTAGATTAACCAATACATGCTGAATATTACATATATTTTTATCACTAGAAAAGCGTAAGTTTTGTAATATGAGTAAGTAGAACAATTTTAAAGTGTTTATAATTAGGTCATATATACATGTAGAACAAGTAATTGGTGAACTGGGAAATTTTTATAATGTTTAAAAATAGGTTGTAATATGTTAATAGGTCGACTTACTATGTTAGGTTAAATTGGTAAACCCTTGAGATTGGGATTCCCACCAAACTTTTCATACAGACTTGACACTTCCCTCTACAGTTGAAAGGTGACAGGTGGAAGTACATGTACCCAATGACAATTGATGAGATCATAATTGTGGAGTCACATGGTTGTTGAATCTTTAAAAAGGTTGTCAGTCATGTGTATGTACATTAAGATGGGTAATTACTGCTGGAAAAAATATATACACATAGATAGTTATGTCACATAATTATATATTACAAAAATGTCATAATAACAGTACTTTAATCATTACACTGTTAACAGCAAATTATATGATTCTTTCTTTACAAACAGTGCAGATCATGACCAATCTGCTGATCCATTCAGTGTGATCATGATCTGCACTGTTTGCTATTCAGTCTGTAGATATTTTAGTGAGCACCCCTTTGGTAAGTAGTGGTACTGACCTAATTGAAAGGTAGACCAGTCCATTTTAGAACTTTAGTGGGGTACAGGTTAAGGAATTTTTGCTTACCCTTATTTCATGACACAAAACTGTCAGAACTTGATGCGCATAAGTTGGTTTCCTCCAAAAGTAATGAAGATATTGGATTGAAACATCACAAAGGTCTTCAGGTCATACCATCAAGTCCCATAACTCTGACTTGTTTTGGACAAAATTATGCCCCTTTTTACACATAAAGAATCTGTGGTTATATAAGTTTTTGCATGCAAGACCAAAAGTACTGAAGAGATTGGATTAACACTTAAACAAGTTTTCAGGTTAACTTAACAATGTACCACCATTTAATCCCATGACTATTGACCTATGTTCATGATGTTATGACAAAATTATGTCCCTTAATTATTAGACTTAGACAATTCTTGTTCAACTTTTACATATGAGTAGCTATCTCTATATTGATTGGATCAAAACTTATTTAAGGGTTTTCATCTTTCATTGTATTTTCCTCTCTTTACTGGCAATACTGTTGTCTGAGGGCCAGAAGCTCAAAAAGTCGAGCTTGGCTGTCTCCCGGTCTACCTGCACCAGTCTCTCATGGCTTAATGTGTTATGAATGGTTTGCAGCTTTAGCATCATGCCCAGGTGAGCAACTTCGGGTAAACTAGAATACATCGTGTGTTTTAAAAAAAAAAAAGATTTCCAGGCTTTGTGTGATACTTGACATAGATTTAAATCAGTAATAGTCAACAATCAAACTTGTGACACGAATGTGCATACAATTTAATTAGGTGAGTCAGCTGAGCCAGTGTGAACCTCTTGTATAATGAACTTCCAGTGGACTTCCTTTTAGAGTGGGTGTTCAAAATTTTATGAATTCATTTAGTATTTTTGTTAACCTAGATTAATCGATTCCTTGAAAAGATATGTTTAGCTTAGTACAGGAAATTTAAACATAGATCATTTTACGCAGTTGATAAAGCTCCGCCTCCTATTGGCCCGGCCAAGGTCAACTTGTTACAAAGTGTAAATTAACTTTGATTTGATGAAGGGTTCATAAATCATTAATTTGTGAGTATAATATTGTATTTATTATTGTTTTCAACTTTTTTTCATCTTCAATACTGAGTTGACAATTAAAAGTAGCAGAAAAGAAAATCAAATTAAGTTTGTGTATTTTATCAGGTCAATTTGCTATTTTAAGTGTCAGGCAATTTCTACACTGATAAATTGTGTTAAGCCTATTCAATATGTATGTATATTAAGGATACAGTGCAGGGACAGTAAAACTTTAATATGGCAGTTTTAGAGTTAGTTAAATAATTTGCGAAAAATGGGAGTGTATTCAACAACAAAATTGTGAAAAGGTTGCCAAAAAGTGACAAACCATGACAGGTGACTCATTTACTTTGTACATGTACATTGTCAGATATGTATCACTCATTGTTTAGTATTTTGCCTATAGATTTATTTTATGCCTTTTGTTGGTAGATGATCATTTCATCGCTGAAATCGGGATTCCTTTAAGGTCACCTGACCACACTTCATGGGACCAGAGTTTCCTTTCTGTAGCAGTTGTAGGGGAATATTAGGGAAGGCCATTTAAAAGTGTTAGCAACATTGTGAGTTTGTGACAAAGCTTCTTAAATTGCATTTGTATAAATATATCTATTTCATACATTTTTACGCTTTGTAATTTATATGTTTATACAGCAAATAGATATGTCACAACTTGCAGCTTAGTATAAACTACACATTTTACCTGGTACAGTTGAACAGGTCTACGGGTTGAACATATAACTAGTGTTAGTGCTTCTCATTTCATATACACTTACAGTGCTTTCACTAGTTTCAAGAGGCAACCTCTGTATGACCCTCGATCTTGCTTTATGTTGAAGCAGAAACTAAAAATTTTAAGACAAATGCACTTGCAATATGCAGCCCCTTCCTTTAAGAGTTCACATTTGCTATATCTGTACACTGGCAGCCAATGGTACAGGTTGAGCTGTTAACTGAAGGGTTTTTATACCCCCAAAGGGATGTTTTATAAGATAACCCCTCGCAAGGCAGCGTCCACACTTTGTCCGCTCTCTAAGTCCAACAGTTTTCATCTGATTTTCACCAAACGTGGTCAAAATGTTTGTTGGCATAGTATCTTGGCCAAGTTCGATAACCAGCCAAATCGACCCAGGCACTTTTGAATTATGGTCCTTGCTTTATGTAAAATTAATCAAATTCACTTTGTCCACTCTAAGTCGAAAAGTTTTCATCCCATCTTCACCAAACTTGGTCAAAATGTTTGTTGGCATAAAATCTAGGCCAAGTTCGATAACCATCCAAATCGCCCGAGGCACTCTTGGATTATTGCCCTTGAATTATCGAAAAATTATGAAATTAGCCTTTTTAGCTCTATAGATCAGACAGGTGAATTAGCATTGTCTGCTCTATAGTTCTAGCAGGTTATACAAAACAAAAGACACCTGTCAACAAAGACCGCTTTAGCTTCTTCCGGATAGTCGTCATTTTTCACAGGTTTGACTGTATAGGCAAAAAAGTTTAGTACAGTTCAATACCTTTTATAGGAGCTTCTCAGTAAGTTTGACTGAATTGGGGACAGTGGAGATCATGATCTGCCCTGGTTACAAAGGCAAAACCACTTGCACCCATCAGTGTAAGGATTAATTGTGTGAAACATCAGTGTTTGGCCATGGCCCTGTTTGTGAGAGGCTATAGTATGAGTGTTTCCCTTGGAATGATCAGTGAATAACTGCCCATCAATAAAGTAACGGAATACTATTGAAAAAAGCTTTAAAACCCACGAAAAAACGTTTGGCTCAGACTCAAAACCACAACTATTTAATGAGTGGTGATGAACATGTTTTTGACTCTTTCAGTTTTATAGTAGTGGTTTCTTGAGAATTCTAATTATTTAAAGATGACAGGGTCACCTTGACCAGAAATAAAACTTGGGGACTATTAAGTCTTTTTACTAGGATTTCAGAGAAATCCTTGGCATCCGATAGGGATATTATTGCTGTTTGGGTGGGTTGACACCTGTTATCATATTACATTAAAAGAAATTGTCATCAAAATGTGGTGAGCTTATACACACAGACCTGACAGACTAAATGACATGGGAATGCATATTGGCTGCAGGGGTAAATTGGTTTTTCTTGTCCTCTCCATATCTCCTAAACTCCTAAGAAGCTACTAGTAAACATACAGAACCTATTCCCAAACCCCATTGGATCAAGGTCACAATTAGGGGTCAAAGGTCATGAGAATACATTCATGTGAAGGTATTTTCAAGAAGCGTATACAGATTATGTTGACAGTATTTAAAGTTGGCTGACTTCACCTTAAGGGTCAAAGGTTTAAATCTTCTCAACATTCTTTCATGCTGGGCCAAGGGGATATAACTGTCTCTCAGACTGCCTTGTTTATTTAACATTGACAGTCACTGTAGACAGAAGTTTTGGCAACTTTATTAACTGCTCTTGATGACTTCTTGCTTGAGCTCTGACCAAAGTTGTACAGAAAGAAGAGATATAGTGAAAGTAGCAGTCAAACTCCACAGAAGGGATTTGGACATGAGACCTCTGGGTTAGAAGTTAGACTTTGTACCAATAACCGATGAAGCCCTTTAATTGTCCTCAATATTACTGCAGTACAGTTCTCCTATATTCGAGCTGTTTCCACGTGAAAGTCCTAGAACGTCTTAACAAGTCATTTACAATCCTCCAGTAAGGTCCCCCAAAATTATGTTAGTTTCAGGTCTCGTGATTTACCTTACTTTTTCACTTCCAGCCCTTAAACTTTTTTTTATAAGATAATGATCAAAAAGACCCGTTTTCAGGTGCTCCAAGAGCAAAAAAAAAAGGGCAAAAGAAAAAATTTTAAATAAAAACTGCAGACTGACCTGAATTTTTATTTGCAAGGAGACCAAAAATGCAGATTTTTTATGTTTAGCCTAATATGAAGTTGAAGTTGATGTCATATCAGATAACTTTGTTAAATCAAACTGATTTAATGTCCTTAGGCTGGAAAAGCCTTTTGTTGTTGGGGCAGGACCTGGTGTTGATATCTTCTTTAACAACGAAAGATTCAAGTTGTAAAATCACGGAAGTCATGTTAATTAATTACTGTGCATAAATTTTAGTGTTAAAAACTATTCTGTTTTTCCAATTTGCTTGAAAACTGGTCCAATACCGAAAATTATGAAATGTGACTGTAAGTAGGGGGGCAGTGTTGTTGAAAGTTACCCCCAGCAGAGTCTTAAATGTTTGTTTCAGTATAATATGTATGTTATTTATGACAATTGAATTGAAGGTTTGGAGTGATAGTCTGTTGAAAACAATACGGAGATATTTTAGTTTTGCAGCAAACCCCCCAGAATCTTTTTCTTATAAAAGAAAATACAATAACTTGCCGTTAACCTTTAGAATTCTTATGCTGATAACAATAAATTGTAAGTTAAAAATCAAGTTCAACAAATTTTGTACAAGCAAGTACAGTTGCTTTCAAACATGAACTTCCGCTGTTAATCACTTTTACCATATTTGGATGCATATTTTTGGTTAAGAACTTAAGATATCACTTCTAAACTAGGTTACCTCCCATGTGATTTAACGTGGGTTAAATGGTCATTTCATCAAGAGGACATGCAGAATGCATGTTGAAACCGGGGAAGGGGAAGGGCGAGGTCACAGTTAAGGGTCATTTGTTTTTCGCATCTGCTCATTATCTCTTGAAGGTAAAATGCAGAACCTATCTTCCAACCGGGCTGGGTCAAGGTCACACTTAGTGGTTGTTGGTTTAATTCCTGAACTCTCCATATCTCCTTAACCATTTGAAGGATTTTGATGAAAGTTGCGTCAGATGTTCATTCGTCAAGAAGGAATGTAGATCTCATGTCCCAACCCAATCACCACAAGGTCACAACTGTTAGGGGTCATTGGTTTTGTAAGTGTCCACTTCATGTCATGAAACTTGCATTCATTCTCATCAAGTTTCAACCACATCAGCTCGAGGTCACACACAGGATTCATTTATTTTTAATGTAAGCAACAAAAGTAGCAGGTGATTTCTGATATTTGCTGGCAGGAGTTTGCAAGAAGTCATTACCTTTGCTTGTCCAGTTTTTTGCGTCTGTTTGGTTTGAGGGAAAGTGGTTGAGACGTTAATCTTTGAAGTGAACAAAACAAGATGCATTGGTGGGGGTATTACCTATTTTAAAGTCAGTGATAATTGTAGATTGATCAGCAATGATTTTAAAAAAGAAAATTACCGGAAGGAATAGGTTTGGCTACACTCAGTTTCAGGTAAACTTAGTGGGTTCATATAAAACATATTTTCTGGTACCAAAAGGATGGTGTGTGGGAAATAAGAATGCTGGTATGAATGTATGAATCTTGACAGTGGATATTTTTAAGTGTTTATGCGTTTTTTTTTAAAGTAGGAAATCCTTCATTCAGTTTAAAATATGGTTAAACAGGACTTAAAATTGCAAAGTTATTTATATAACCATGTGTTGTAGGAGTGTGATTAACAGTATCCTTGTTTCTAATATTTAATTCAGTTTATTTGATAACATTTTACAGTGTACTGAAAGTTGTTGAGCAAACACCATAACTGTACTTTGTATTTTAGCTCCTTTTATTTATCATTGCAGGATGTTGAAGTAACATTATTTGTTAACAGTCTAATCAACTTGAGAAAAGACGGAACAAATGCCGGAAGGAACTGACAATAAGGTGCGTGCTGAAATTCAGTTTGACAGAGAATTTAGCAGTTCTACTGATAACTGCATTATGGTCGCCCGACCAACTCCATCACACCATTGTGATGGCTACAACTCTAGTGGTGGTAATGATTCTGATGATGGCTCAAGCTACTGGGACAGAAATCCGAGAAGTGGACATTCTCGGGGACCAGTTAAAAAGAGTACTGATATGCATGGAGCTCAGGAAGGCATCAATACCAGAACCAGAAATCTTGGCCTGTATCGACAAGAATCTTCACAGACAGGTAAACAAGCTCAGAGTCTGCAATATCAAGTCTCTTCGAAAAGAAAGCCCAAAAAAAGGTCCAAGTCATGCAAAGAGAATGACTTTGAAAAAGAATACTGGAAAGAAATGAAAGGAGAGTTTAGACCAGAGACACTCAAATTTGAATGTGAAGAAATAGAAAATGAAAAAAGCATAAAAAATTGGAAGAAAAGAAAACCTATAGAACAGTCCAATAATGTAGAGGTCTTGAAAGATCAGCACAGAAAGAAGATTAAGGAGAATAAAGAGCTCTCTGAAAATGGTGAAGAAGAGTTGGAAAAATTTGACAGGGAAAGAGACACCTTTTTGGATAAAGACCAAAACTATATGAAAACTGAATACAGTGAGGACAATTTTGGGGATTGTGAGATGAACAAGTTTAGAAAGGACAGTTTTAATGAAAAAATGTTTGCAATTGAAAATGATCAGACTGCTATGTTGGAAAAACAAAACCTGAAGAAAATAGATGCCCTGAATCCTGAGAAAATTGATCAAGAGAAAGAAATTACTAATGAACAGAACATATTGGAAAAAGAGAAAATGAAAGTTCAGCAAGGCTTAGAAATCAAGAAGAGGTGGAAGGCAGAACTAGAAGACCGACCCAGATTGAAGGAGCTGGCTTCCAAGGAAGAACTGGTCGTTAACATGGAACAGGGTAGGGATGGACTGAAAAATGCTGATAAACTGGGGCTGACACTTGATAATAAAGCCTTGGATTCCATGTAAGTATTTTTGGTAGCTCACCTTGCACAAAGTGCCAGGGTTAGCTCTTCCCTATTGTTCACTCTATCTGTTGTTATCTGTTAACATTTTGCTTCAAACGGCATCCTCTCTGAAACCACTTGGTCAATGTTCCTTGTATGAAGCTCTATCAATGTTATGCAAAGAATTCCATTCCATGCAGAACTCTAGTTGCTATGGCAATGTTTAGGAAAAACTTTAAAATCTCTGAAACCACAAGGCCTAGAGTATGTAGAGCTTACATAGTTTGCATGTAACATTGCCTAGTGAACCTCTACCAAGATTGTTCAAATCATGACCCCTGGCCAAAATTGACCCGGATTGGGGAGTCACTTGATTTGACATAGGCATATAATTGTAGGAGAAACTACAAAAATCTTTTTGTATAAAACCACAAGACCCAGAGCTTAGATGTTTGAATTGTAGCATTGCGTAGTGGACCTCTACGAATATCGCTTAAATCAGGACTCCAGGTTAAATTTGAACATTTCTGTGACACGATTGTTGATCTTGTATTATAGTCAATGGTAGCCAGGTGAGTGATACAGGGCCATGTTGGCCCTCTTGTTGAGTGTATACAAACATAGAGGACTTTTAGAGCATTTAAGGAAAGTGTTTAATGCACACTATTCTGATCTTTACTAAACTGTTGCGCTCCATTAACATCAAGGTCAGAATTTTAAAGCCCCACTTCAGCGGCTTATGTCATTTACAGTGAATACTCTAGTTTCATTTCTTGAATTTTTTGGACTGAAAATTTTCCACAATCATACCCTCTGTAATTCAAGTAATTGCTTTGTTGAGGATAGTGTCTTCTTTTAAGTGGGGTTATATTTTTCGATAAAATAAACAACCTTTAAAAACAATTCTAAGAATACTGACGTATTAAGTATTCATGTACATACTTCCTATCTTAATTCTTATTATAACGAAAAAATTAGTTACAATTTCTTAGAAAACATCTACAATTGTCATTGAATATGAAAATGAAAGTTGACATTATGTCATCGGCATTATGTCTTCAACATGAGCTAGAAGCTTACTGTAAACTATCTATTGTTGATTGTTCAGCTATTGTTGACAGTTCAGCAGTTGAAGAGTATACCGGTAACTGAAAATGCTGTTGAAACAGTCATTTCACCCCAAGAATGAAATGGGGGTGGGGGAAGTGTCATGAATTATTTCAAGGGGTCAAATGCCCAATAAAAAATAACTTCTGCACTACAGAGGCAAATCACAGTACTTACTTAACCCTTTATCATGTGATATACATGTATGTCAATGTTGCAGTCCTAGTACATATATATTTTGCCATTGTCTAAGAGTCTAATAATAAGTAATTGAATGTAGGATCAAGTTTTAAAAGTCTTAGTTATTCTAACTCAACTAAGATCTTTTAAATTTTCATTGTTGATATGGTATATAGACAAAGAGGTAGAGGGGCGAGTTGTAGGTAGACAACTATATACTTTTTCTATTTTTGCAGTAGGGAGAAATTAAGGGACAAGGAAGAGACGGGTTTGAAACAGTTCCTTGACCCACAATGTGACACTCAGACGGAAAAACAAGATGTTGGCAAAGAGATATCTCCACTTGGTCAAGAGTTATACATGGCTGATAAAGAATCAAGCTTAGTAGATGAACCGTCCTCCCTGGGTTTTGAAGTTGAAGAAAGCCTAGACGAGACTGTAGATCCAGAGTCTTCAGTAAAGTTTCCAAATTTAGAGGTAATGTGAAATTTTTATGATTTTAAAAGTTAAAGAAGACCTGAATTTTTAGCAGGGACAACATTAAATTATGATCGAGATAAAATAAACGTAAAATGTTTAGGATAAGCGTTAACCGGTAACTAGCTCATTTTTTTTTGCCTATCTGTATAAAGTGCATAGTTAACATGACTATGAAAGAAAGACAAAAACATCACGGAATAGTAGAAATAACCGAAATACCTTTAGAACAGTAATATGGGTTTAGGTGATTTTTTGGTCCAGATTTTCTTGTGACTCATACATGAAAGATATCTCTTTTTCTCAGCTTGTCTTAGTTTTTAGATGATCTGATACACATTTTATACTACCCTGCTGTGCCCCGCCACACCCAACCCCCTACCCTTCTACCCCTAACCTAACCTACCAGCATGTTGCCAGAACCACAATATTTTTTTTCTTCGCCTAAGACAGAATTATCTCAGGACTATATTTAGTTTGGCTTGTAATACGACTTCTTCAGAATATTTATTTAACATGAGATTTTAACCTGCATTTGGCTTATCGCATTATTTGCAGTTTTATTTGGCCTAAGTATGTTGTAATCTTATAGCTTGAAAACAGTCTCCCAAAGTGCGTCATTTGTCAGTAAATTTATCGTTTTATCAAAAGTTTAAACACCTAGCTCCCATGTTTTATATCGGCAGAAATTGACCTTGAAAGTTGTTTATGCATACCTGAACAGTAACCTGTGTCTCCAAAACTTTACCTGACAGTTGTATCATATGTTACTATTTATAACGTTTTCATATACATGTAGCCACGTCATAGCAATTATTGTCATGATTTGTATTCTTTTTTTGTATTTTGGCAGCTTGTGTTCTATACCCTTGTTCAAGGTTTTTTGTACACTAAGGTATTAAATTGTGAAAATTAACATGCCACTGTTGTTGATTGGGTAAGGTCCCTGACTCACTGGTAATCACTAATCCTCTCCCTGATTGAGGGTAATGGGTTTGAGTCCTGGTTCTGACCTGACCTTTATTTATTGAGTATGAGATCTACTGGTTGCGGTGACCACTCTAGTTTTGGACACTTTTAGTACCTATTTTGCTATAACTTGCGAACTATTTAACAAATCTTTATGAAATTTCACCTCAACCAACTTAGGTACCTCATGCTACTGAAAAGTTTTTTTGTTTACTTCTAAACATTGATTTAGCTCACAAATAAGACCCAACAATGGGGTCAATAAGGGAGGTTATTTTTACAATCGAGAGTACCCTAATTTCGGACAGAATTAGATGCTTGTTTTCTCCTCTTTCTCTGGTGTTTTATTAATTCCAAACTAAAAACATAAAACAGTAAGTATTCTGTAACTTGCCGACTCAAAATAAATTTACATTCTGGGTTAAATTCCTTCTTAAAGCCAATACTGTAATGTGGATAATGATGCAAGAACGAAAAGGATAAAACATGCATGTTTTGGTGGATAGGTACAATGTAGTTTCTCTCTTCTTCTAAGGTAAATATTCACATTTGTGTTGAGGTGTTGCTGTTAGCTTGGTTGAAATCAAACGTCTGAGCGATTGACAACAGATGATCCACAACAATAACAAAATAAAGCGTTTTAAAGGGTGTCCAAAATAAAGGGTCTCCGAATTAAAGGACCGTAACCAGTATAGTTCTGGACCTTTTGAGGGAAGATAGTTACGTAAACTGCGAACTGCATACCTGTAAATAACTAAATTACAGTTGAAATGGATGTTCTCCCTTTCAATCATAGACCATAGACCTTCAAACAAACAATTTCTGTAGAACTTGAAAAGAACACCTTCTATAGAACTTAAAAAGATAGAAAAACCATTAAATAGTGTCACTACAGTACTACACAATACTATAGAGTATTACAGTCCATACACGATAACCACTAAGTCTTGGTGACATTAATTCCAGCTGCTGACCACATGAAATGCAAGATGAGCTTCTTAGGGCTAACTTGGCTTTCTTGTATAAGAATTGCCAATTTGCATTGAATGCATAAAGCAGGTGGCTCTTTAATTGAGGTGACTGTCAATTAAGGTTTAGCTGTATTCTCCTTTAATTTTGTAGATTGCCAATAAACTTTGGGAGCAGAGTCGGAGAGAGTATAACATATGTACGAGCATTGATGAAAACAGCTGTAGTTTTTCCTGGGAGCGTCCAACCTCCATCGACTCACTAGTATGCACTTCACTTGCGGAAAAGGAGCAATGGGAAGTCAGGCAATCATGCCCACACCTCTACGGATCTGTTTGCTATCAGGATTCCAACAGACTCAGCTATGAATTTACTAACATGTAAGTTTGCTTGAATTATTAAGGGGACATTAGGCTTTCGACACATTTTATACTGTATATGGCTGATAATACAGACCAGTATACATTGTTGTATGATGGTTTTGGGATGAATCTACATAAGAGCAAATTTATTTATTAATGATACCGTGCAGAGCAGTTTTATTTCATCTGCATATAATTTTTCTTACTTTATAAGCAAAGATGAAGTTTGTACAGTTATACAAATATCTGACATGGAATTGCTTTTTGTTCAAGGTGAAAAGTGCTTTTTTCAGACCTACATACCTTTATCATATATGATTTAAACAGTAAAGGACTAGTTTAAAATATGTTGATGAAAGCATAGAGACTTGTTTTAGCTGACCTTAGCACAAAGTGCTCATGGGGAGATATTGTGACCACTTGATGTCCGTCATGCGGTGTGTTGTCAAAAATTGCTTCAGACGACATCTTCTTTAACCACTGGGCCAATTTCAACCAAACTTCATAGGACTGTTCCTTGGATGTTTCTTTACAGAAATTGGTCAAACTGTTCTGCTCCACTGCACAAAGTGGCAGTCAGAGCTTAAAATAGAAAAAAAAATTCAACAACAAGTCCTTAAACATTTGGTGCCAAGTTCAGCCAAACTTCACGGGATTGTCCTCTACTGAAATTTCTCAAACAGTTTTGCTCCGCTGCACATAAATGCTGCCTGAGCAAAAAATACAAAAACCTTTTAGCAAAATCTCCTGACCACTGGGCAAATTTCACAGGATTGTCACTCAAAAGAGCTTTGCTCCAATGCACAATAATTATTATCTTTATTATCATGAATTCAGCAGATCTGATAATGTATTGCAGGTGATTTTTTTCTTAATCAGTTGAGCGATAAAGGGCCACTGGGCCTCTTGTTTAAATGTTTGTCGGTTTATCAAACGAAAGGAGTTTAAAGCTTCATGATCACATTTATTTAAATGGAACTGTCTTCTATTTACCCTAAGATAATGCATGTACATGTATATGCCTTGCATTTTAATTCTATGTTGTGTCTTCATGAAAATGTGTGGTCAGAAATGTGTTTTTCATATATTAATTCTATTCCTTTGCAATAAAAACACATGTTGTTTGATGACGCCATGATAATATTTACTTTTAACTGAAGATAAGTTTGGACACCTCAATTTACTGTTCAAAGGGGTGTGTACCGAAAGTTTACTGACTTAATAACAGTGTTGATTTTTTTTTATTGCATGATCTGCACTTCGTGCAAACGTAAAATCACTTGCTGGCAGTAAAGGAAGAATTAAAGCCATTTCAATGCAGATGAAATATCCTGTTCTAGCTGTACAAAATTGATGGTATTTTATTCATATGTTATTTAAACAAATTTATATGTTGTACTATTATATCTTAGACTGATGCACAAGACTTATGGCCAAGCCCAGAAGGAAGCTCTGAGCGAACTGAACAAGAAAAAGATATATGGTGAGCTTATGCATTTACAGCTTGGGTGCATTGGACCAAGTTTACATGCAGTAATACCAGAAATCAACCATTAGCCCTTAATTATGTCTTTCCCCGCTTCAGGGGGAAACATACTTTTTTGTCGAGCCGCTTGCGAAAGCTTGATATAGTTGTCCAAATGGCTGTTTGGTGTATGTGTGTGTATGTATTATCCATGGATCAAGGGATTCTTATATAACTTGGCACAAATGTTCACCATCATGAAACAGAGTATCATGCACAAGTACCAGGTCCCTAGGTCTAAGGTTAAGGTCACACTTAGAGGTTAAAGGTCAAATTCAAGAATGACTTTGTCCGGAGTATATCTTCTTCATGCATGGAGGGATTTTGATGTAACTTGGTACAAATGTTCACCACCATGAGATTGAGTGTCATGTGCAAGAACCAGGTCCCTAGTTCCAAGGTCAAGGTCACACTTAGAGGTCAAAGGTCAGATACAAGAATAATTCAAGAATGACTTTGTCCGGAGCATTTCTTCTTCATGCGTGGAGGGATTTTGATGTTACTTGGCACAAATGTTCTTCACCATGAGACAGAGTGTCATGCGCAAGAACCAAGTCCCTAGGTCTAAGGTCAATGTCACACTTAGAGGTTAAAGGTCAAATTCAAGAATATCTTTGTCCGGAGCATTTCTTCTTCATGCATGGAGGGATTTTGATGTAACTTGGCACAAATTTTCACCACCATGAGCTACCCTTGTTTTTAGAATTACTTATCTTTGTTGTTACTATAAATAGCTTATATTGTAACTTTTTTATTACTGGCCGTAGAGAAAATTGAGACCACTTTTCTGTGGTACAACATGCATGTTACATCCAATATTTAGGTGTATTTTGACCTATCTCTACTTGGTTAGGAGTTAACCCTTTTGACAGCTGGCGGCTCGACATGTTGCACGTGGGCATCTAGTTTCCTCTTGTCATCTGTCTGTCTGTCCTCTTTTCTTTGTCTAATCTTCATCTCCAAAACCCCTTTTTGGGTTTTCATCAAACTTTCAGGGAGCATCAATATGAAGTCTGGTTGTGCATATTATTTACAATTTGGGGTCATAGTCAAAGGTCAAGGTTACAGGGGCCTGAAATGGCAAAAAATCTTGTCCTCAGTAAAAAGTCTTCGTCTCCAAAATCACTTGTTGGATTTTCATCAAACTTGCAGGGAAGAACCATTATGAAGTGCTGTTCACTGTATTACAATTTTGGGTCATATAGCTGAAGGTCAAGGTCACAGGGGGCTGAAACTGAATGGGAAAAAATATTGTCATTTCAACTTATTAATAAATGAAGTATGGTTGATTGTAGGATCATGTAACTTGTTACGGTTATTGTTAATAACCTATGAAATTCAATGATCTTTATTGAGTTTGAGGTCAGTGAGTCAATTGTCAAGGTCATTTTGGGAGGGAGTCTGAGATGCGGGAAACATAAGTCTGTCTTTCAGTTTTGACAATACCATTTAATGTTAACAGGGATGCTCAGTGAATTTTTTACTGTAAAGGGAACCAGCAATTTAAATTTGACATTAAGAGAGTTTTATGTAATTATTTTCTAACTTACAGGTCTATTAATCATACTGTCAAATATTATTTATTTAGCTTAATTTTGGCTAAAATGTGTGGGTTTTGAGTTAGATCTGTATTTCTATGCCGCTTCATCTTACTATAGTTTATAAGCTGTAACTGCCTTTTATACATTCATTCTTAAGCATGGTAATTGCAGGTTTGACTGGTGTTAAAGTCATCTTATTAATTAACATGTTTAAGGTAAAATTGTTTGCATATCATTGATTAAGAATTTTATGTTATTCCACATTAGATTATCTTATTTCAGAAACCATCAATACTAAATCTGACAAAAAAGACGAATTTGAAGATTATGAAGAAAAGTTTAAGAAAGAAGAGAGGGACAGAAAAGATGAAAATTTAAAGGTTGATGAAAATAAAAAACTGGTCAATGCTGTAGAAAAGACTGCTGATGATGATGATACTGCTAATGATGCTGATGACAAGGTGAATGTTTGTAAGGGGGATGAACATGTAGATGATGACCATCATGCTGACTTAATTGACAGCACACAAAAGAATGAGAAAGAAAGTGCAAATAACAATGGTAATGGCAATGCTGACTTTGTTGGTGATTTGGATGATGAAATTGACGAAGAGTCATTGGAAATCATAGATGCAGAAGAAAAAGATTTAGATGAAAAAGAAAACACTACAGCTGAAGATAGATTATCAGCAAATTCCCAAGATAAATTTGAAGATAACCAGATTGATGCAAATGCTGCTAATACTGTGGATAATGCAGACATACAAGAAAAGTCTGAAGGTGCACCAGATACACCAGAGAGGTTAATGGGTGCTGACGAGTCAAAAAAAGATGAAATGGCTCATTGTAGGCTAATGTTTGAAGATACTAAAGAGAATAAGAAGAGAAATCAAAGCAGTATGGTTTGGAAAGGTGGAAGAATGAAAAAGTTTTGTGATGAGAAGCCAGATATCTGTGAGAAAATGAAGAGGATACCTAAACCAGCATTACCAAATCAAGCAGATAAACGTAAGGTCCTTTTAATTCCAAATGACTTTGTAAACTTAAAATTCAAAGTCTGAGTTTTGTTATCAAAGCACTGTTTCCAACTTGCTATAGAGCAGCCTGTATTTGATAGTATAATGCAACAATCAGAACAAATTACCCCCAATTAATACTTTAGCTTTTGCAGAGTATATCTTCAGACAGACTGAAGCTGTTAAGTTGGGGTATTGATCATTTTCAGTGATAGATGTATATTATCCTTGTTCAAGCTGTTCCACTTAAATGTTACAGAAAAAAAGGAGGTCAAGGTTTGATAATTTAGTGTCTGGTCTGGTAAATAAACCACCACTGGCGACCGTACCTCCTCATATGACACCAGTACTGGTTTTTCCGGGAAGCGGACTCGAGAGTGACTAGATAAGCTCAAAGCTTTCTTCACAATCGAGCTAAAACAATTAGTAAATACTTAATAAATAAACCACTAGATCATAATTCATTACCGGATAGTAAAATAAGCCAAAGCTTATTATAGAGATTTAAGGGTATTTTTTTTGCATCAATACAGTGGCACCAAAAAAGAACTGGAACGGTAGAAGATACAGTATGTTTGGTCCTAGTGAATTCGGTAGAAAATGTTCCACTAATTCTGGAGGTAGAAGTGGCAATGGAGGGAGAAATAATAACTCTGGCGGCAATCCGAGCCCTGTAAGTGTGTTTATATCAAACCTTTAACCTGCTAGCAGTGCAGATCATGATCAGCCTTCACAGTCCCAGTCATAGTCTGCAATGTTCACTATGCTGTCAGTTTTCAGTGAGCACCCCTTTGAATAATTAATAGTACTGCCCAAACTGAATCACGGGCAACTCAGTTTCAAAACTTCAGCAGGAGAAGGGTAAAATATCCACATTTGACAAGGCTTGAATAATTTGAACCTCACTTCCAGCAAATCGATATCATCTATTTGTACTATTGCTCTGGCAAAAGCATACAAATAGAGTTCCCAGATAGTGTAGTTTATGATAATTTTTGTACTTTTCAGTGTCGGTTTGTTACATAAAATTCATTCTTTCCAATTTAGAAGACTAACTATAAAGCTTGCTTTTACAAACTAAATATTGAAAAATTACAATTAAGCAAGCCATCAAATTAGCTCATCTATGCTTCTCCAAGGCAACTCACACACACAACTTCTTTCCAGCTATCTCAGGTTCACAGATCTGATGTTATGTGAATGAAAAATTAAGAAAATTACACCTAGTCTTTTAGAAATACACATGCTAGATTATCAGTAATGTAAATTACGACTATGTTTTTTAGCAAAGAAATAATGGAGATAAGAACAGCAAGAACCGTAGAAACCAAGACAACAAGGACAGAGACGATGATGACAAAAACAACATCAACAACAACAATCCAGGACACCCCAATACCAAAGGAACTGAACCAGAAAATGTTGATCCACCTGAAAGCACAAGAGACTTAGGGGATGTCAGCGTGCCATCTCCAGACTTTAAAGGATACAGGAAGAAACACACTAATTTAGACAACTTTGGATGGTTAGAAACAGTTGGACAGGCTAATGAGGTGAGATATTGGTCGTTTTTCTCTCCACATGGTGTTGTTTCATTTTCACAGCTGAAGGTAGAATAGAGTTAAGAAGAATCAAGTCCATCTTAAATTTCTGTAGCTTTATAACAGTGTAATTTGATGGAATGCAGAAGAAGATTGAAGCTTCTGTAGTTACTGTACATGGGTAGCAGTAGGATCTATGGCAGGCTGAAAACAGTTAAGCTGACTATTGATATTTTTAAAAAGTCCTTTTTACATGTTTGGTTATCTACCATTGTTCGATACTTTCTTTGAATATATCCACTGAATGGCCTACTGTGTATTTATGTTGACTATAGTTAGACTTAAAATTGTTGTTGTTAGCTGCACTGATGAGGAAATCAGTTAAGTTGGAATCTTTTTCCTTATGGGCTGTACAGATAAATGAAAACTTTTTTTTATGATAGCTTGTCATTTAGAGCAGTACTACCAGCATGGCCCTCTTGCTTTTAAGCTCATCTGAGCCTAAGTCTCTGGATGAGCTCTAAGTATGGTTTGGTTGTTCGGCGTGTGCTGTCCGTTGTAGATCGTAACAATTTTCATTTAAACCTCTTCTCAGAAATTACATTTTGGATTTTTACCACACTTGCTCTGTAGCATCCTTGCATTGACCTCTTTCAAATATTAGGAAATTGTTCTGGTCCAGTGCACACAGAGCCGCTGTTACTAAAAATAGAAAAACCTTTAAGCACATTTTTCTTACAAACCAATGGTTGGAATGGTTACAGACTTGCTCTTTGGCATCCTTGCATTGTCTACTTTTGAAAAAACAGGAAATAGTTCCAGACCAGCTCACATGGGGGCCACTGTTACTTAAAATAGAATAACTTGCTCTGTAGCATCCCTGTATTGTCCCTTTTAAAAAAAAAAACAGGAAGTTTTCTCTCAGAAGCAAAGTTACAATATATATAGAGCTAGTATATGTTTGCGTGTGAACAGATCTTTTACTGTTGTCATTCCAGGAAAATGGAGGACCAGTTTGGGATCTATTCCTCAGGCTAACAAATGGAGAACACATGTGCTTCAGCGAACGATTAGATCATCTGGAGGACCTGTCCCATGATGCCTTGCAGTGTAGCGTCTGCCTCACTGTAGACTCTTTGCTGAAGCACTATGCTCATTGTTTGTCAGTGTACAACACTTGTAGCATGTGTGTAAAAATCTTTTCTCTCATCTGCTCACACGTTGCTGACTGCCTCAATAATAATTCTGTAAGTATATGTGAAATCAGGATTTGTAAAGCTGTCAGAGTTGTGGTGTCAGGAAGTAGCATCGGCTCACAAATGAAGACTTTGTGGTTCCAAGTCCGAAAGAAGCTTGCTAGAATAAGTGATGATGCAGAAGAAGACGTAGTTGAGCCAAGGAGCACTCCTGATGATGGTAAAAAGCGTCGACCTTACAGAGTCTCTGGATCATCCTCGGGACCTTTACCCAGCATTCCAGAGGGTACACCACTTACATTAACGAGCACCTCAAGGAGTGGATCTCGTGTATTACGTCACAAGAAGTCAAATCTTACAAATGTTGAGGAAAAGCGACAGAGTGGGGTATCAGAAGAAGAGGGTTCTTCTTCAAGCCTCGCCATAAACGCTGCAGCAGGGGCTCAGGGGGTTGAAGATGAGGAGCAGAATACAGAAGAAGTTGACTCAAAACATGGTCTTTACTCCAGACCAGAAATACCTGATGAAGCTGATGCTATTCCAACTTCATCTGAGGAAGGGAGTGTTGAGTCAACAGGGTCTGGGAATTCAGATGGGTCTGGACAGTTTGGGATGATGGCAGGTGTATCCAGATTCGTAAGCCTGCCGATGGGACCGCCAGGTCATGGTGAACCTTACTTCCCAAGTTTTAAAGACAGACCAACTGGAAAGAAAGGAATAGGTTAGTATGAAGTAGAAGTAATCTTTTATTTTCAACATGATGTGATCGGAATTTAACGTCTTATATCCAAATGAGCTATTATACCCCAGAAACGAAGTTTGGGGGGTATATAGGAGTCCCCCGGTGGTTGGTTGGTCGGTCGGTAGGGCGGGCAGGCAGGCAGTCGGTCAGGTGGTCTGTTGCATTTTCATTGTCCGGAGCATTACTTAAAAACTACTAGTTGGAATTCAATACAACTTCATACAATGGTCAAGCACATTGAGAGGAAGTGCAGTGCATAAGAACCATAACTCTATCTTGACTTGTTACAGAGTTATTGCCCTTTGTTACTTTTCCTTGTCAGAAGCATAACTTGAAAACTACTGGTTGGAAATCAATACAACTTCATACAATAGTCTAGCACAATGAGAGGAAGTGCAGGGTACAAGAACCATAACTCTATCTTGAGTAATTACAGAGTTATTGCCCTTGGTTACTTTTCCTTGTCCGGAGCATAACTTGAAAACTACTGGTTGGAATTCAATACAACTTCATACAATGGTCAAGCACATCGAGAGGAAGTGCATTGTACAGGAACCATAACTCTTTCTTGACTCATTACAGAGCTATTGCCCTTTGTTACTTTTCCTTGTCCGGAGCATTACTTGAAAACTACTGGTTGGAATTCAATACAACTTCATACAGTAGTCTAGCACAATGAGAGGAAGTGCAGTGTACAAGAACCATAACTATCTTGAGTAATTACAGAGTTGTTGCCCTTTGTTACTTTTCCTTGTCCGGAGCATAATTCGAAAACAACTGGTTGGAAATCAATACAACTTCATACAATGGTCAAGCACAATGAGAGGAAGTGCAGTGCAAAAGAACAATAAAACCATCTTGACTCATTACAGAGTTATTGCTCTTTGTTACTTTTCCTTGTCTGGAGCATTACTTGAAAACTACTGGTTTGAATTCAATACAACTTTATACAATGGTCAAGCACAATGAGAGGAAGTGCAGTGCAAAAGAATAACAACTCTTTCTTGACTCATCACAGAGTTATTGCCCTTTGTTACTTTTCCTTGTCCGAAGCATAATTCGAAAACTTCTGGTTGGAATGCAATACAACTTCATACAATGGTCAAGCGCAATGAGTGGAAATGCAGTGTACAAGAACCATAACTCTATCTTGACAAATTATAGAGTTATTACCAAGAACAATATCTCTTTTTTAGTTTTTTTTACAAGGTATTTTGTCACTACGAACTTTCTCAGTTTATAAAGCAGTCTTTCGGGGGGTATTAATTACATTTAGTGATAAGTCTAGTTTTAAATGAAATACATCTGTACAGGGATATTTTAACCACGATATTCATCTTTACCCCCCACATCTGCATGCTGTATTACCCTATCGGAGTCTTTGTGAAAGAGCTTCAAAAAGATGTATCTTAGATTACAAAATAAAGTAAGGCAAAGTAAAGGTGAAACAGTTTTTCCAAATTTTGACATTCTACATGTCATTTTTTCCATTTCAAAGGGACTCAAGATCCAGTTCTATAAAACAAATACCCACTTTATGTAGCCAGTTTTGATGATGAATTTCTTTGCTGGTTGCTCAATGCAGGTCGACTGTTTGAGAGCTGTTTCCCTAGAACAACCTACGCTTGTACATGGTTTGGTATTTGATTTATTTCAGGAGAAGTTGTGTATGCAGGCAAACATCAGCTGGTTGTTGTAGTGACGGTATGGGAGAAGTTTAAAACCCAGTACCTGATTGAGGCAAAACTAGCCCGACATTACACAGAAGAAGGGGTCATCTTGGCGGATTTCAAGGTAACGTAATTTGCTCGTACTACTAGTATTTATCAGAGACCTGCTGCCATAACCATACTTATTAAGGAGTAAGGGCGCAGACTCTCAAAATCTCTGAGGTCATAGGTTTGAGCCCTGCTACCAACCTGGTACATGGATTGAATATTGACTTGAGCTGTCACAGTGGCTTGTCATTGCTCTGATATTGCTTGGAAATAGAATGATAAAATCATGCGGACAGCAGTTCAGTTAATATATGAAACTTGTCAAAGCAATTTATACTCTTTGAATTAGATGACAATAATGTTCAGTACCATAACTACCATTAATTTAAAAATGGTAAATTTCAAAAATGGAGGTATCACATTTGAAGTCCCAGGATCACTTTGAATTTACCGATATAGTAAAATTAATTAACTGATGGGATAATGAGAGAACCATATTCTATTCACTCTAAAACAGTGTTGGCCTTTTTGCTTATTCAAGTGGTTTCTTCACAAAAAAGAGTAGCCAGAAAGCCTTTATTACCTTTTGCAATATCATTGAAAAAAATACTGCGCTATATTTGTAAAGTGTACTTATCAATTTAAAAAGCGAAATTACGAATGTTTTTGGTACAAATAAAGTTCAGTTCCCCTGTAAAATGAGAGCTACTTGTAATTGTACTACTTGGACATTAATTTGAAAAGTAAATTTATTATCTATTACGCTTAGGATTGCTCATCAAAAATTTTGGAAGTATTGATTTTCATCTTACTCCAGTCTTGCACCAAAAGAAGCTTTAATTTTGATTCTCATCACTGAGTATAAAAGTTGTACATTGTTATATAGAGAGTTGAAATGGAGATTTAATTGGATTATTGAAGAAGTTGTATATGATGTCAAATGTTAAGGTGTGAACAGATTGGAAAAGTTTTTCTGTATATTTTCAGAGCAAGCTTCACATCAAAGGACTGCGGTATCAGAATGAATTTCAGTGGGTGAAGATCGCTCACCTTGGCAACGGAATGACAGGAAAGTGTCATCTTGCCATGGATTTCGAAACAGAATTCAAGTTCTGTGTTAAAGAGGTATTACCTACGTTTTCTTGAATTTTGAATTTGTTACACAAATTGGCATAAGTGTTGCTTCACAATTCGGCACATTCACGTTCTTTTTCAGAAATTATAAAAGAAGTGTTATTTATTACACAGCTTGTAATTATGTATATTAGTCTTAGCACAAAGAAATCTCTGGATTTATTTTTCTGTCCATTGTTTGATAAATCTTGTCAGGCTTTCTTAGTAGTAACTGTTAGGCTCGTCTCTGTGGGTGAGTGGTTCAGGTCGCGAGCTTTCATCCATGTTGAGGGTCAGGGTTTGAGGGGCACTACGGGTTTTTTCATGTTATAAAGTTGGCAGTTTTTTATGGAGGATGGGAATCTTGTTGCCTTCATTAAAGAAATTGATCTTTTCATGGAACTGATGTCAAAATTTGTGTGAATTTAGACTTGTTGGCTCTGTTAACGTTTACATAGCCAATATATTATACTATATTGTATTTGAACCTTAATACTTCTTAACCTATAATTTCTCGAAACTAAATCAATCCTATTATTTCATGCTGTCTTCTAACATTCACTGCACATGATTTTAATGCGCATTATATGACCTTGGAAGCCAATGTGCCATAAAACACCTATCATTCTTGTCCATCGGAGCGGAAACCGAAAGTTAAAATCTGAAACTGTGAAACCGAATGGAATTAAAATGAATTTATAAATGTATTCAAGTAGGACTGTGATTGTTCTTTTGTGCAGATTCATATCTCTAACTATGAGAAGGAGGAGATTGAGCTATGGAGTGAGTTAGATCATCCGAACATTGTGCAGGTATACGGTGCCATCAGACATGGCGAGGAAATCTACATATTACAGGAATTTATTGAAGGTATGTATATATGTGTTGACTAATGTAGTTTGAGGGAACATTGAAGGAAAGGGTTGAAACATAATTTATATGTATGTTTGAAGTTGATTCACCATTGACACAAAAAAACTTTCTACAAGTTTTGGGGTCAGGGTTAGGTCTCCAGACTGTCTATTTGGTGGAGTGATTAGTGGCAGGCTTGAAATCATTGAGGGTCATGGATCCAAGCCCCACTACTGACTGTGTCTGTTTATGTACCTTAACACCTTTGAAATAAGTAGATATTTTATGTAGCTGCCTCGGTGCAGTGGTAGCGTGTTTGCCTCAGGATCCCGACCAGTGCTCAAATAGTGATAGTGTCCTTAGGCTAGATCCACATTACTCCACGTTGCCTCTCTCTCTTTCTTAGAGGTTGATTCCATCTTGAGCGAGTCTAGAGAGAGATTAATATAAGCTGTAAGAACATATTTTACGATCGAGATTAAATAAATTGGTGTAAGTTCAATAAGTATTAAACCCCAAGATAAATAACTTGTTCCAGGTGGATGTCTTACTGAAGCTATCAACATTCAGAGGAAGTTGGGACGCCGCCTAAGCCAGCTTGCAGCCTTGAGATACTTCCAGCAGCTAGTACAGGTGCTAAAATACTTAAAGACTAGGAACATTCTACATGAGGATCTTAAAGGTATAATATGAAGAACCACATTGTACCAACACAATACAGTTATCGTTACAAAATATTTCACATTTAAGTTACTAAATTTTAGATCCATGTTTTCTTTTTCGTAGAATGTTAGCTCTATAAAACAACTTTTCATGGTTAGTCTATTACCATTGTGCATGTGTTAATTTTTCTCAAAAAAGTACACACTGTAACAAAAATTACGTTATTAAGTTTATTCATGACTTTAAATGACTTGCATTGATCGTTTTTTGCATTTACTATAGATTAAAAGCAAAACAAAGTTGTAAAACATTATCTGAAGGTGTGAGACAATGATTATATCAGTCAGTTATTTAAACAACAACTTAAAACAATGTTTGCCATTAAGGATCATAGTAATTTGCACAATTGACATTTTTTATAGAAAAAAATATTGACTCAATGGAGCCTAATTAATAATTAAATAATTGAAATTTGGTCTTTATAAAACATACATGATCTGGGAGGTTTCTTCAGATCTTATGAAACTGTTGTTTTGTAAGGTTAACAAGTATCGGAATTCGGAAATTGCATAGTTATATTTGGTAGAAATGTGAAATTTTGGAATATATGAAAATCAGATTAGTATGAATGTATCGTTTAAGGCTTTTGGATTTTTCTTATAGCTGACAATATCCTCCTGAACAAAACAAGTGAAGGCGTGTCATTAAAAGTTGCCGACTTTGGGCTAGCTCGGAGATGCCAAGGTTTAGTGAGAGTGGGAACAAAACCCGTTGGTACTCAAACACAGTGGAGTCCTGAAAAAGCTGAGGCAGTGGGTTATGGCTTTGCGGCAGAGATCTGGGCAGCCGTTTGTGTGCTGGTTCACATGCTGAGTGGTCTTCCACCATGGGTCAGGCGATACGAGAGCTTCAAAGCTTTGATAGTTGTGGTAAGGTGGCTATTTCACATTTCTTGAAAATTAATAAATCAACAAGTTTGTCTGGAAAAATGTCTTGTTTAAGCATGGTGTGCTAATATGGCAACAATTTATAATAAATCGCTATCCACCTAAAAGTTATGAAACAGGTGTTTATAAAGGTTTTACGCATCTTCATGAACAACACGAACCATTACCATTAAGTTTACCTAGTTTTTTTACAGGAATTTTTAGATGAAACTTTAGGGTTTGGTGGCAACTTTTTTAATCTTTTAAATAAAAAACATTTTGCAGTTACTTAAATTGCTCACAGTTTTAGGGTAAGCCTCTTTAAGCAGCCAGCCAGGCGATCTTAAGTGGCCATTAAAAGTAGGTAGCTGCATAGGACAGATGTATTTGATATTAAAAAAAGACAAATTTAAGATACATATGTATCTGCTGCTTAAGTCATATAGCTGTGTAGTTTAGGTGAACACTAACACAGGTTTAACTATATTGCCAAGATTGTGGAGTAACAAGAACATGTGTGTCACTGTAACAATATTAAAATTTATGTTTTAACAATTGTCAGAATGAGGTTTTGTTATACTTAATTCCAGATAGTGGAAAAGTCCCCGCCGCTTGAAGATATTCCTCGTAACATCCACGAGCCGATTAAAGACCTAATTAGGCGTGGGTTTACCGTGTGTCAGGGTAGTAGACCTACAGCGGAAGAATTGCTGTTGCACAGTGCCTTCAGATTGCTAGGTGTGTACATTTTATTATTAGCTCATTCATTTTCCAATTACAAATTTCACAAGATTATTATACCCCCGAACACAAAGTGTAAGTGTGGAGGGGGGGGGGGGGGGTTATGCTGGATTCAGCTTGTCTGTCCGTCCGACGGAATCTTGTGGACACTAGATCTCCAATACCCCTGGTCAGAATTTAATGATACTTCACACAAGTGATAAGTACAATATATTTATATTTTCAGAGGAAGCACCAACGCTACAATCTACTAGCGGCACATATTCCATTCTGGAGTCCATGCACTTTGAGTCACCAACCAATCGCATTGATTACGATCCTAATGCTGACCTGAGAGAAATATACCGGAACTTGGAGCGAGAGTCAGCAGCAGGGGCCACAGCCTCAAATAGCAATGAAGGAGCAAGAAGGAAAGACAGGAAAGTGAGCAGCATTGTTGATGTACATGGTGAAGAACTGCCATACTACAGTAATGATTACCGCGTTTATACTGTCGGAAATGGAGGCAGAGAGAGTAAGAAAGCTGAAACGCCCCTACCTCCAGCGGCACAGGCAGCAGACGAAGGTAGTGGGCATCAGAGCAAGACTGAAAATGCAGTGTCAGTAAATATCTACATACGTAGCAGAAAACCATCGCAGCCGGACGATAACATAGATCCTATGACACATATTGACCGATTTTATAATGACAATAGTCCAACAATCCCGCCTCAAACTCAGCCAAAGCTGGTCATGTATCATCCCAATCTGGAGAGTATAGGCAGTCAGAAAGGTAACAGCAGTTCTCGTGAACCAAGTCTCGAAAATTTATCCAGCGGCACTGTTACAGAGAAATTGATTCCCGATTTTGAAAAAATATTGCAGGAAAACATTGGAGATGACGTTCCTGATATTGTAGACTACAGAAGTGATGAAGAAGGGAAGGAAGACAATATACTGGAAAATTTTGATTTTGAGGAAGGTGTAAGACATGTTCGTGAAAATTACAACTTACCAACCGTGGTTAACACTAGTACAGACTTAAGTTCAGGTACACCACTGACATCAGAACAAGGTATTCCAAGTCATGCGATTTCTGCAGAAAAGAACTCTGATGGTCAAATAATAGAAAATCTAGCACAAGACAATGCAAATAAGATTAATTCAGAAACAGTGACAAAGGAAGCGAAGTCAGGCCTGCCAACAGGTTATCCTGTAATTGGAGAAGATCAGCTTCCTAGCATTAATGATGATGATTTGTTCAAGTCAGGATCTCCCCCAAAATTTAGTCCAGAGATGCTATTACATTCACACTCACAAGGACAATTTAGCACTATTCAAGAAATTCCAGAAGCTTTCGGTCCAAGTCTGGTGCAAAGAAATGAAATGCTTCTAGGTGGCAGTGGCATGGTACATCAAATGATCACACCAGGAAGGCAACGTCTTGAAGGTTCAAGTCTTCCCCCACTGATTCAGCATGTGCCAACATCAAAGAGAGTACCAGGGCATCCACGGACAGCCCCAACTGATACATACATGCGGCAACATCGTCCTGATCAGCAGCAGGATTTGCTGTATCTAGGTCAGCAAGGACAGCAACAGATGCTCACACAAAACCAACAGCAATATTACCTACAGCAAACCCAGCAGCGACAAGATTTGAGTCATACACCAAACTTTGTTACTGGTCTTGGAACTGCCCCGAGACATTATCCTTCCGGTCAGAACACATCTGTTCCAAGTTATCAGTATCACCAACATGGACAGGGTCAACTGAATGTGCACGGTGGAAACTCTGTGTATGCAAATAACTTTCAGGGCCAAAGACAAATGATGCATGTACAAAATCAGTTTCCCCTGAGATCAGAAATACAGCCAGAGGATCTTGCTACCTCAGAACACTTCAACCAACACCGGTACACTAACCCATATGGACTGGCTTCCATGCCAAACCAATATGGAAAGACACAGTTCTCACCTGTTGATCCTTTGTCAATGTATACTCAACACTTCAATCCTCGCCAAACTAGCACTCCAAGGTCAGATGGACACCACAATGGAGCAAGACCAAAAGTTCCCCAACAACCAAAACAACTCTTCACTGGTACTGAGGGTCACTCATTTGGCAGAAGGCCAGCACCCCCGGCAAGTGTCAACCTAAAAATAAATGATCCACGAAGAGTTTACGGAAGTGTGACTGGGAGAGTCGGACAATATCCTATGTATCCAGTTCAGCCGAAAACTCCCATTCTGAATCCTGTGATAAATCCAAGACCGGTAACTCCGCAAGAGGGTAAGTGCAGTGTTAATTTGACTAGAATTGCACAATGGAATATTGCCGTTATTTCTCGACTTGTACTAAATACATTGCTTAAACTCAGTCGAGGAGAGTAATTTTGATCTTTTGACCCTTTAAGTCAACAATATTTGTGAAGGTTGATTTTAAAGATACTTGTATAAAAGTTTTTAAGAGTTTTGTGGTCACTAAGTTGGATGGCTGTATTCTTTAGACATTAAATTTTGTAAAGTGTGTTACAGTAAAGTTTCACTATTAGGACTGAGCAATAGTTAGACTGCCCTCGAGACTGCCTCGATATTAAGACTAGACATTTAAGAACCAAGTGCTCACTTTCATAGTAAAGCAGTCTTGCTAATAAGACCAATGTATTAATAAGACCATGTTTTACTGATCTTAAGTAAGGTCTCAATGCAGGAACTTTACTATGCCAGTTTTAAGGAGTTCTTTCCTCTTCATTACCTTACCCTGCTTGAGGGAAAAAATACTGCATTTGAAACGAGTATAGATATTGATCTGTGTGCTCATATGCTGTCAGGTTGTGATATTAGTCTCCTATATTGTTTGTTAGATATATAATAAGCTTGGGATCATCTGTGAACAGTGGCGGGTACAATGTTATATTATAAACAGCTTTGCAAACCTGGCAAGTCAGATTTAGAAATTTACAAGGATCAAGTTTTAAAGTGCTGAATACTGCTGTAGTAACGGTTCCGTCCACTACTGTTTCAGGGCAGAGAGTAGACCTATGGCTGGATATAGGCAGAGCGCAGCAAGCACCCGATACATCAGCGTTAAGTCATGCTCAAACAGCACCTGTATTTTCCCCGCCAAAAACACCCAAGGTATGTATTCAGGCAATTGAGTAACTATATTTATATTATTTATGTATCATTATGGATACATTGTTGTTTTGTATCAAAGCCTAATTATGTAATAAAAATAACATGGAACTGCATGATGGGCCATCTGTAAGTCTTCTGAAAAAATACTTTATAAATCATCACCAGCCTTGAAATTAATTATGTATATGCCAGCACAGCAAGACAGGTTGAAGATTTACATAATTATATAAAGCTGTTAACTAACTTCTGAATCCTTATAGTCCTACAGTATATTGTTTATACTATGGATGTATACATGTATGCAAATAAATATTGTTTAAATCAGTTGACTGAAATTCTATGTCTTTATACTGAAATTTTATGTCTTGGGCTATTGTTCTTAAGTTCATAAAATCCCCCCCCCCCCAAAGTTCAGTAAGATAGAAGAAATAACTGTTCTATAAGTTACTGTAATGAAACAATTAATGAGTATTATAAATATGCAATGAGTATTATATATATGCAAAGATATATATCACAGCCAGACTTGACTAAACATGGTCATTAATTGGTTAACTGTTTATCAGTTAGTCTGAGAAATATTGACCTGTACGTACAGAAAAGACAAGCAGTCATTAACTTGTGGTCATTCTGTTTCAGAAAAGTCCAGATTTACATCGTACTATGTCCCAGGTGCCAGTGGTACGCAAGTCTCCATCGCTTGTAGGAGTTATGTCTGCTTCATCTAGTACAAAGGATGACAGAATGTCTTCATCAGCGTCAAAATCACAGTTTGAAGAACAAGATGACGCTTACAGTATGTTGTTGTTAATTATTGAATACAGATGCATTCAGTTTGGTAAACACAAATATCAATATGTGTACAAATTACATCAAAGATATTAATTTGCAGAAAGAGAATTACTTTGCATGTTGTGAAAAGTAGAAGCCTGTGAATATTTCTCTATAGAAAAGAAAAAAACATAAGCATACATCTCTTTAATTTATACTTATTTTTAAAATCTCGATTGCGAAACAAGTTCTTAACTTATATTGATCACTCTAGAGACTCAATCCAGATGGAATGAACCTTGAGGAGAGAGAGAGAGGCAATGTGGAATTATGTGTGTCTTGCCTAAGGATACAACCACTACTAGGGAACTGATTGGGATTGAACCCGAGACCCTCTGATAATAAAAAACCTCTTTAGGCAGGTGAACTTACATGACCTTCAGAATTGCAAAGGTGATAATGACTGTGTATTTTTTTTCTCAGGAGAACTGGGTCGTACAGCGGAGGAAGCCCTCTCACAGCACAGCGATCCCGCAAGTAGAATCTTCTTCACTGAGTTTGATGATGATATAGATGAGGAGGTAAATATTACTGTGCAATTAACTGAGACAATTTTTTTTATCTGAATAAAGACATAAATTTCGGCTATAGACTTGAAATGTATTGTATGAACATTTCCGTTTGAAAGTTCCTTTTATAGTCTGGGCAAATATTTTTCTTAAGTGGATTTTGTCAACCTATAGAGTTTGTTACTGTAAAACTTGTTACAGTATAACTTTCTTTATTGGGCACGCTCCTGGACCAGTTAGTCATACTGGCTAAAGCAGATGTGCTTAAAGCAGTCATTCATATTACACTTAATACACGTATGTTGCTGGGACCAAGAGACTTGTCACCATAAGGTGTTTTTCTGTTAAAATTGGGCTGGATAAGAAAGGTTTTACTGTATATACAAAAAACTGGACTTCATTGTTTGACCCTGTGATCGCCCTGGTACCAGCCTTTCTCTTTTTGTTGGAAAATTGGGAGAAATTTTATGGAGGAATTGAATACTAGTGTTGGTCCATGACTGTTGAGTACATTGCTTAGTCTAGTAAAAAATTGAGTTTCAAGCCTGTTCCAACCATATTTTGATCATTTTAACAAGTGGGCAATTTACCTGGCAACCATATTTTTAGAAGAACCAGTTCTAGACTCTTATCCTCCGTAAGAAACTACCAACCTTCTCACATGAACAGACATGTTCGGTAGCAGGGTTCGAACCCATGACCCTCAATCTATGAGAGGTAACAGTGGTCTCAAGCCTGCGATTCTAACCGCTCGAACTTTGTTTGACTTTATTGTTGGGTTTATTCTGCAGATTAAAGGAGAGATGCATGGACTAGAGAGCTATCTAGAAAACCCAGCAGAGAGTTTGGCTCATATGTTAGACCCTGAACAAGGTAAAGTTGTGTTTGTTAGAATATAATCATATGCAATCAACATGCCTGAAGCAGCCGATCAAGGGTTGCATTAAATGTTGCACCTTAATGTCTGAGGATCACTTTGAATTTACTGATGTAGTAAAATAAATTTACTGATAGAATGATGATAGAACCATGTTCAATTCACTCTAAAATCTAAAACAATGTTGACATATGCCTATATATCTTTGGTATTCAAGTCATTCCTTCATGGAAAGCCTTTCTTATTTTTGCTCATTGAAAAAACTACTGCTCTATATTTCTAACATGTACTTATGGAGTTAAAAAGCAAATTTAGGAATGTTTTTGGTACAAATAAAAGGTCATTTCCACCGATAAGAGACATATATCCTGGTAAAATAAGAGCGACTTGTAATTGTGCTCCTGGGACTTTAAAGGTGTAAATGTATCATATTATAGAATGAAGTTTATCAGTAGTGTTTACTAAAAATAGGTGGCCACTGGAACAGGTTTAGTTGTACCTAATGCAAAAGATTTAACAAAAAGTCATTTTAAGAGACAGAATGTATAAGGATTATTTTAGTTTGTAAAAACTCACTTATGAGTAAATATTATAATGCTACGGATGCATTCATTTTGTTTGAAAAGTGAAAGTTTAGATCATGCCCATTGCTTCATTACATGTGCTAAGTTTTTGAACTGGGATATAAGCTAAATTTGTAATTTAAAATGAGCACAGGGAAAGGGAATGACCTCTGTACTGTCATGGCAAACTTATGTGGCTGTTACATGTTAAGTTACACTTTCAGATTGCAGTATCACTGTGACGTTCAGAAGCAGTGCCAATGCAGAGGAGTTCAGCATGAAATTCTCACCCAAACACACTTCTAAAAGCTGGGAGAAAATAATCAAGGAAGAACTAGATGGGTTTTCTAGAGTGAGTTTACTTAACATTCAGATGCCTTGCAAAATGATTTAAATGCATAAATTCACTGTACAAAGAATACAATGTTGGACTGTGGTTCGAATTTGAAAATGTTTTACATTCTTAATTGAATTATTATGCTACCGGAGTAGAGGAGAGTGTAGAACATTTATGACAAACGTAATCTATAACAATCTTGCAAGTTTGTGTTATGTGATCAGGGTTTACTGTTGTCAGTTATTAAGTTCAGTGCTTGGCACATCATTGTTTTGGTAAATGAAATTAGTGTTTCTCTCCAGGCGTGGTAAATTAGTGTTTCTCTCCAGGTTGGGTGTCTTGTAAAATTTGTCATTTTTAGAAGATATCTTACTAATATTGATAAGCTGTCAGGAGATACTGTACTGTTAAGGCCCAGTTTGTGTGCTCACTGTACATCATAAAAGTACTGACGCTGATTGAAGGTCATGAATCTTAGAACTTGTCCCTAAGTAATTGTACAGTAAAATTGATGGCTGTTAGTATCTGAAATAGCTAAATCCTCTAAAGAAAGAACAGTTTTACAAAAAGTCCTTTCTTCAAATGTTTATGGAAGAGCAGTATGTCTCTGATAACCAAAGTTGAAATTACTCTGCTTCTTTGTGATACAGGTTTCCATTAGTGATTTGGGGTTACAGCGATTTTGTTTGAGGAGACTGGATGGAAGCGTAATTGATTTGGAAAGTTGCCTTGGAAACAAAAGCTGTACAGCGATGATGGTTGAGGCGACTGACAATGATCCATGGTGGATAGAGGGTGGTATTATATATCAGTGATACATTGTGGATTTTTCTGAGTTTTCTATGGTGGACGGAAAGAGACAGAAAAAGAGACATGATATCATTATGTAATCTCCACGATATATTTCAACTATGTTGAAAAGAGACATCTTTATTTTTTTTCTGTGATACAACTTTATATTTCATATTTTTATAAGTTATGTATGGTGGAGGGAAAGAGACATAATTTCAGATTGCAGTGTTAAAGGATAAAAACGTCTTAAAAACAAGTCTATAATCAGTGTGACACAGTGAACAGATTTTCTTATTTGTAAATAATTGAAGAATTGATCATTAAACTTGCATTCAAGTGCTTGAATTGTATATTTTTTAATTACTATATTTTTATAGCAATAATCAGTTTTTAACAGATTTTATACCATTTTCTTGTGGGTGTGATCGTTAACAATTGTTAAGCTATGTTTGTAAATCTGGCTTCCATTTCAAAATAAATGTAAATACTTCCTTTGGGTTATGGTATGTAAATAGCTTTGTAAATTAACCACTATATAGTACATGCATATAGATATATCTATTATCATACAATCTATAATAAGATTGAACAATATGAGAGATATAAAACGCAAATGATACTAAGAATATTTATCAGAAATAAAATTTTGGTCTCTAACAGGGAGATAACTCAGTTATGTTTTTTTGGTAATACTTGTGTCCATTGTATATCATGGCAAACATGGTTTTCTTGATTGGGTGGTGATGGCGGCATAACACATTTTATCGGAAACAATTAACTCAAGACAGCTTTGACCTATTATTATCGGAGCTTTGATTTAAAGTACATAATCAATAAGTGTCTGCTGTTGAATCAGTGATTACCAGGTCAAGGCCACAGTGTCCTAAAGTATGAAAACCATTTCTCTTGAAAAATTCTGGAAACAGTCTGTTGGACCATGTCTAACATAGTAAGGAGCTTGGTCAGAATTTTTACCTGATTCTTACTGTGTCTCCCTTACTCTGAAGTACTTTTTGTAGTTTTCCTTATTATATTCTTCTTCTGAATTATAACTCTTGTGCACTTGACAGCTGAGTTATCTCCCCTTTCCTCCTTCTTTTAAGGCTTACTTTTTCCTGTCATGCTCCATGTGAAGGGGAAACATCCATTTTTGATATTGCACTTCAAAACATGTATTGTTGGTAGTGCAATCAGCAAGTCAGGGTAACCTTGGGGACAGTAAAATTATTTCAGAAAGGTTCCTCAAAGGTAATAGGAAGTTGTTTCTGTATTTGGTGCATTCTGACTTTGAGTTCAAGGTCACAGTGACATTGAGCAATTGAAACTGCTTCAAATCAACAACTTGTAAACAATCCCTATCAAATTTGAGGTCAGTAGGTCAAAGGTTATGATAATCTTAGACAATTAAATGTATTTTGATTAGTAAATAGACAATAGTTTGGCTATTGCATTATTTAAAATTACATTGTCCATATTTTGTGTGATATCTAATATATTGCATTTTACTAAGGTCAGAATGGTGATTATTAGTACCTAATTATGACCAATACCCTAACAAGTACCCTGCCAAATTTCTGAAACGGACTTGCCCATCTTCCAACTTTCGCAGTTCAATTAGTTATTGATGGAGATGTTCAGTGAAGATTGATTTATTTGCAAACTGATCATGATCTGCACTACTTGCAAATAATTTTGTTGCCACCAGTGGTGTAAGGGGGATGATATTACACTGCTTATAGACATTCTTTAGAATCATCAGACCAAAGCAGATTAATTTTGTAGTTCTGGCAACTCTACCTGCCCTGTTTTCCCCCCCGATCATGTACTATGCTCTTGAAATGAGGTTAAATTTTTCCAATTCAAAGAAGTAATATACTTGGTTTATTTGTTTTTAAAACATAAAAATATTTTTATATCTCAAATTAGTGTGAAATGTGTGTAATTGATTATTTATTTAATAAATAGTAACAACACAAAATGACTTTGTTTTTCCTTTATAACTACCAAGTGGTTATCAACTACTCACCTTACTATAATGCTTAAGAAATTATTTTCTGCATTATAAGTTAATTATCCCTACAAATTTTAGATGGGATTAAGTATTCTCTTTCATTCCCGTATAAGTTTACAAAGGTGAAACACCCTTGAGATACAAGTATCTAAGTCTTTTGTCAATGTCGTGCTGGGATAAAAACTAGGTCACCAGGTCAATTCCGGTTTTTGTCGAGCCGCTTGCAAAAGCTCTATTGCTGTCCAAATGGCGGTTCAGTGTATGTGCGTGCTTTCGAGTTTAGCTTGTCCGGGCTGTAACTTATCCATTGATCAAGGGATTCTTAAATAACTTGGCACAAAGGTTCACCATCATGAGAAGGAGTGTCTGCGCAAGAGCCAAGTACCAAGTACCTAGATCTAAGGTCAAGGTCACACTTGGAGGTTAAAGGTCAAATTCAAGAATGACTTTGTCTGGAGCATATCTTTTTCATGCATGGAGGGATTTTGCTATGGCACCAGAGTACTAAAATACCAAAAAATATACCTAAATAACACACTATCATGAAAAAATTCACAAATAATCTACCGTTTCTATAAAATTCTTCAAGAATATTGCGCTATTTCGCTCTCTCCGTTTTCCTGGTGTTTTTCTGTCACTGCCGACTTCCGGTTAACCTTTCAATTTTGAAACCTAAGTTTTCATTGGTTGAAAATATTCGGCGTTATATTTCGGGCACTGTGTCAAATTAGTGTATTTCGTATGTAAACAATGCTGAATGCCGCTGTAAGCGGCCGTAACCTGTTAACTTGTGGACAAGCAGGTACAGGAAATTTGTGTACTGTAAAAACGATTTGTAAAACGTTACGTAAGCTGTGCAAAGTATCACTTCTGTGCATAACCGTATGACGTGTTTGAAAGGTCATTTGAGTTGAACCGGAAGTCAGCAGTGACAGAAAATATCAAGAAAACGGAGAGAGCGAAAGAAGAATGAAGAATTTTACAGAAACGGTAGCTTTTTAAAAAGTGTTACTTACCAGTTTGGTAGATAAATATATTGTCTGTTAAACGCGACCGCTGTTGATCTTCGATTGTTTGCTTGAACAGTACCAAAAGAGCAGGGACCGGACCCCTGTCGAAAACGTTCAACACCATGTGAATAATATAGAACAGTGTATATGGGGGTTTGTCAGAAAATAACTTTTTTACCATTTTTGTGTATTTTTTTTCATGATAGTGTGTTATTTAGGTATACTTTTGGTATTTTGTTAACATTACAGGGCAGTTCAGTACTCTGGTGCCAGTGGGATTTTGATATAACTTTGCACAAATGTTCACCACCATGAGACGGAGTGTCATGCACAAGAACCAGGTCCTTAGGTCTAAGGTCAAGGTAACGGAGGCCAAAGATCAGATACAAGAATAATTCAAGAATGACTTTGTCCGTAGCATTTCTTCTTCATGCATAGAGGGATTTTGATGTAACTTGGCACAAATGTTCACCACCATGGGCTACCCTTGTTTTAAAAATTACTTCCTTTCGTTGTTACTATAAATAGCTTATATTGTAAGTTTTTTATTACTGGCCATAGAGAAAAATAGTGACCACTTTTCTGTGGTACATGCATGTTACATCCAATATGTAGGTGTATTTTGACCTATCTCTACTTGGTAAGGAGTTAACCCTTTTGACAGCTAGCGGCTTGACATGTCGCACGTGGTCATCTAGTTTTTTTTTAGCTCAACTGGCTTTGCCAGGGTGAGCTTTTAGGATGGATGATTGTCTGTTGTCCATCAACATTTTGATTTAAATGATATCTCTGAAAGCATTGGGTCAATGTTGATTAAACTTGGCAGGGATGTTCCTTGCTCTACCAAAATTGTTCAGAGAATTCCATTCCGGTTGCTAAAACTATTGAAATCTTCTCTGAATCCACAAGGCCTAGAGCTTAGATATTTGGGATCTAGCATTGTCAAGTGGACCTCTACCAAGATTGTTCAAATAATAACCCCCCTGGTCAAAATTGACCCTGCCCAGGGGGTCACCTAGTTTTACATAGGCTTATATATGAAAACTTTAAACATCTCTTTTGAAATCACAGGGCCTAGAGCTTAGATATTTAGCATGTAGCATTGCATAGTAGACCTCTTCAAAGTCTGTTCAAATTGTGCCCCTTGGGTCAATACTGGCCCCCACCCAGGGGGTGCTTGTTTTACAAAGAATAGGAAAACCTTTAAAAATCTTCTCTTCTTAAACCAGAAGGTTTAGAACCTAGCTATTCAGTGTGTCACAGTGTCTAGTGGACTTATTTAAAGTTTTTTGAAATCATGCCTCCAAGGTCAAGATTAAACCCTGCCTAGGGGGTCGTTTGGTATAGAAAAAAACTTTAAAAGTCTGCTCTTCTAAAACTGAGGCCTAGAGCCTAGGTATTTGGTATGTAACATTGTCTAGTAGTCTAGTAGTCTATTGTTTTTGTCTAAGTCAAACAGAATGTTTGTGTCTATAATATATAGTTAAGGGTTGAAGTTTGGTCACATGGTCATAAGTAGGTCTCAGTTGACCGATATCCTTTGAACACCTGTAACGTAATAAAACGTATACGCGGGTTAAGACAGGTTTGGCCTTCCATAGAAGTGACAGTGACCGTATGGAACACGTTTTGTCTGTATGAATTTAAAGGCTATGCCGACAGCTCCTGACTGTTGAAAACTCAGACGTCCGAGGCAAATGCTGACACTTTTAGACGACCTTGAAAATGACCTTGGACACAATTTTACCAGCTTTGAAAATTTTCATTTTACCAACGTTCGCGTACAGGCCCCTGTGGGATAGTGTTTTGAGCGCGTGCAAATATTTTTTCACAGACATAAAGCAGACATGTCGTACTCAAACCTAGGTATATTGACATCTTATGAGAACGCTTGAAATTGACCTCCCGTTAGCAAAAAAAAAAAAAAAAAAAAAAAAGAAGTCCATGCGCAGGTTAGCAGGCAGGGTGACCCCTGCGCGTGACCTCTGTAGGTGGGCCAATGGAAATTTTACTTTCATGTTACAGCTCAATCTATTTGCTGACGTATACAACACGCGCAGTAAACCGAAAGTAGCCAAAACGTGATGTACAGTGTTTACAAAAACGCATGCATGTCTGTCGAGTGTGTAACAAAATATGCCGGTGTCCAAAGGATATAGGGCCATCTTGGTCATCTTGTTCTAATACTACGCCGAGAGGCAACTGTCAATCAACATAACCACAGGTTCAATATTTTGCAGGATATCGTCATACATGTAACAGACTGTTGAGGACCTATTGTTTTTATAGAGAGTGGATTTGTTGGCCACAAAAATGTGGTTAAAACTTCAGTTGAATAAGATATAACCTAACAGGTACACATTGCCCAGAAGGAAAAGAACTGAGACTTTGTTGGAAATATAATAGATATGTACTCGACTACAGAGTGAGTGTTGAGCATGTGATTTCAGAGCTGAAGTCATATAGTGCTATAAGTTCTGTTTGGCGGCACCACAGACCAAGTGATCGCCTATGTCCTAGACTGTTGTGCAGCAGAAAAGAAATTGAATTGAATTGTTGAAATAAACGAGCTGTCACCAATGTGATGTTGCTTTAATATGGTTCTTGTGCATAGCACTACTAGTCATTGAAAATCAACAGAAACAAAGGGAGACAGTTCACAAATAAGGCAATAGAGGGTTGACGTTCTTGGGTACTGCACTTTCTTTTAATGTCTTCTCACTGTATGAGGGATATTAAGAAGGGCCTATTTAAACGAATTTCACTCGGCACCTCAAGAGTAATGCTCTGGACAGGGAAATAAAAGAAAGCGGGGATAATCAAAGAACTAGGCAAAGTGGAGTTATGGTTCTTGTACCATGCACTTCCTCTAGTTGTGCCCTATCATTGTATGGAGTTTCAAGTAATTCCCTTTAATACTTTTGGAGTATTGCTCCGGACAAAAAAATCAATAAAGGGAGATAATTAAAATTGTGGCTATATAATGTAATGGTTTTTTGGGACTGCATTACATCTTTATGTCCTCTCTCATTGTATGCAATAAAATGTCATAAATAATTTTGTAACAATTTTATATGGTTGAATTCAGACAGTTTATATTCAAACTGCATTTTACCATGAACCTTCTAGACAATTCGCCATTGTAAGAGGTAAATGAATTGGATGAAACGTTGTTCTACAAAGGGTATACATTTTCTGAAGTAAAAAAACATGTCTGAAACGTTATATACATGTATCAAATTGTAATTACTTAAAGAAAGCTGTTGAAAACTCAAATAATTTAATTTCATTTTAATAATAGACATAACAGTTTCAAACCGCACAAATTATGTTCATTATTTCAGCTGATAAGTCTTATCAGCTATTTCATTGAAATAACGATTTAACATGCACACATTCATACGAATATATCTAATCTCGACCGATAGTGTCTCCGGTTTAGTTCAGACGTATTGTTTGTAACTTATTGCTGTTCTATTGTATGTTGATAGCTCTCCTAAATGGAGGTAAATAAAGAATCTATCTAACTGAAATTGAGACTTTCAGATAATCAAAGGGACTGGTATAGACTTTGTGTAAGTAAAATATCCTTTGGTTATTTTTTTCAGCACATGTTAATTCTGGCCGGTTAAGTTATGTTTACTTTCTGGTTTTGCTTTTGCTTATCTTGATTCTCGTTGCTAACTCAACTTGTTTTTATTGAATTTTTCTATTGAAAACGTGCTTTGATCGGACTACTATTCTACAGATTTGGTCAAATCTTAACCCTAGCGTCTAGAGTCCAGTTTTTGGCCTGGGGACTGAAAGTCCGGTAGGCCTAAGTTAGCATACCACATTTCAAACACTGCAGACAATTTAACTGTGCTATGTGCGAATAACAACTGTAAACATGCGTTATGGGAAAGTAGTGCAAGACAGACCATATCAATCTTCTGTTTGAATGTTGCATACGATAAGAACATATTACAAATAAAAACAGTACATACAACTTCAAACGATTGCAGAAAGATCTATAGCTTACGGGCTGCATTACACAATTTTTTCTGTTTTAGAAATTACTGCGCTGTTACCTGATTACGGAAGATGATCATATGCATATCACGCAAAAGTACGGATATTTACGGAAATTTACGGAAACGTACGGAGCACGATAGTTTGATTTTCAAATTTCTGATGTTATTTCATTGACAACTTTCTTATTTACGAACGATTACATATATATTTACCCAAAAATAAGTTTCTTTTAAAAAAAGATATAATTTACGTACATTCCCGAGAAGGAACTCACGTGATCAAAATCACCCGCCATTTATCGAGGACGCTGCATGTCAAGGCCCAGTGAACGGTTTCACCGATTACAACTACAAGGTAACCAAGAATCATTTTTGGTTTTCCCTGTTATACACATTGTACAATACTGTACGTGTATTTATATTTCATTGCTGGTATTGCTCTGTTTATTTCTGTTTCAAGGTCTTGTCCATAGTACACAATAATTTTCGATCCACATCATCAGATATCGCTTGAAGTTGAACAAAGCGCAGATCGAATTATATTGATTTTTCTCTCAAACATTTGATATTGTTGGTCATGTGATTATTTTTCATTTAACGTACGTTTTATAATAAAACAAACTTCCCTGCCACCCATATATTTGCGAATCGTTCATTCTGTATCATATACTAAGTTTCGTCCTCTGCACATTTCGACCCGCGCTTTAGGTAAGGTTCAGCGCAAATAACGAAGGTCAAAAGTTGTTTTTAGGGGAGTTAATTTAGAGCCCCCAGGCCTTCAGCGCTCAAAGCGCTTTCATTGGTATTGCTATGGTCGGAAGAAATTTAGTGTGAAATTGTAAGCATCCAGTAATAGTTATTAATGTTTCGTAACTAACCCCCTTGTTCACAAGATATATGTTTAGCCATGTCAATCAACAGATATAGACACCAACTTGTCTGTTCTTGCACAAGAAACAGCTACATGTATTTCGTTCCTTATCCAGTTTATAACCCTTTTGCGTTTTCGTATGAGTAAACTCAAGGAACCAGTCTGCAGAAATGTATTGATACTTCATTTCCTCTGTTCCCTGCTACTCGAGGAATCCTATGTTCCAGATTCCAACTTCAGTCCAAGATCCATTGTGCAGTGTGCTGCAAAACGTGTAAATGGACTTCACCCTGCGACATATGCGACGCAGGAATGCATGTTGACGAATGCTGCCATCTCCAAGGATTTAGCCAGATTCACCTTGGATTGTGTTGAATGTGGTCTGCTGAACTTCTCAGAAGGAATATACACTACAATTGCCGATACAAGTAAAGTTTCAAAACCTCGAGTACTGTTACAGATATATAAAATGAGATCAGTTTTAACAGTCGAAATGCTACATCGCAGGCATCTTATCTCCGCTATTGACTTTCTGCCTGAAAATCACTAAGCTAACATTGAGGACACGGGAGATCAGTTGTCAGTTCACCAAGAACCCTGAAAATACGGCACAATATTGCCACAAATCTAGCTGATATCATCATTGGTATACAGTCCTGGCTTTACGACACCATTAAATCCTCTGAGATATTTCTTACAACAAGTCAAATTCATAATAGGAACCGACAACCGTGATAGTAACGAACCAGCAAACAGAAACCAAATGGTGACAATGAATGTGTTTTGATCAAAATCGAGGTTAAACCCTAAAGGTGTTGTTGAAAGAACTGTAAATAGCCACCATCAATGAATACCCTTAATACATAGAAAGACTTTAGTCTGTTCTGTCTAGATTTCCAACAATGGCTAGACGGAGATTTCAACCATGCTGATATTATTGGGAACGCAACTGCTCACACGAATAGGCAGCACACAAATAACGATGCCAACAGTTTACAGATATTTGCCAAGATAACTCGTAGACCAGATACAGTATGAAATTTTGATTCTTTTACCCAAGTTACAGAGTACACGTGTACTCTTCACGACCTTTTCTTCAGCACCAATAAGACGCTCATCAATAAGTTCGAAATTCTACCTGGAATAGCTGACCATGATGCTGTTTTCATCAAATCTAGCCTTCAAATTATGAACGTAACAATAGAAATTATCAATCCTTACAGAAATGTGAAACGGACATTCATATAACGTAGTTAAAACATGACGTTCTGCAAAAATGAATAAAATAAAAAGTACAGTAAATAAACTTTATTTTTATAAGATACGAAACGAGCTCTCTTAGTGTATTTCAAACAATTTGTACATAGAAAAGATTACAAATTACACATACAATAATAAATACATGGTTGAAAAACGGATTAGAACCGAAAGCTATACACCTTATAGAGGTCTTCATACTTTGGTACATTTTCTAGCATTATACAAAAATATTAACAAAAACAACCCATTGGTAAACTTGAGAAGATACTGGACTAACATTTTCGTTCCTTCTTAACTAATATCCGGCAATCATGAATGTTGTTAAGGAATAATGAAAATGACAAAACGTAGAACATATCAGTAAGCTCAGCCCTCTACTTAAAAAGAAAATCAGAGAGCCCTTATGATGAAACTCACTGAAGCTGTGGACCAAGATACAGATCAGAAACCAAGCTCATAGAAGAACCTCTGGATCTGTACCAAGTCCTCGTGGAAAGAAAATTGGCACATCGATCAACTAGATAAAGCCAATAAACTCCACCGACAATACTAGTGTGTATTCTCAAAGGATGGCACGTCAGCCATTCCAACACCAGATGTCAGCAATGCCCGTTCACAAGTACCTCCTGGTGATTCGTGTGTCACGGCCACCGTAATCAAAGAGGTTTTCGTTAAAGGGGATATAACGTAGCTACATTTGTTACATTACTATAATAATTATATTCTATAATTACAAAAAGGTGTGCATAGAGTTTAGACAACAAAAGAAAGTGTGCATAGGCTTTAGACAACAATATGAAAATCCATAGTTTACATGTACGCATGTTCAGTTTCAAATTAAAGGTAAATTTATTGTCCATATGATGGCATGTTTTAAATGTCTTGCAGAAAAAAAATATAAATTTTAAATCAATGATTTATAAGGTAGGGATCACTTTTAAAACTCGCATATTAAGTTACCAGAAAACTGCAGGATAGGTTTAACACAGCGCTTTTCTCCTTAAATTAGCTTATGTCTTGTGTGTTCACCTCTTCGATGTTTATCTGGCAATAAAAGAGATTGCATTGACATGACGTAATGTCTGATGACGTCAATTGGAGTCCTGTTCCTTTCAAACATCTGAAAGGTCTACCTGGCCCGGGCCTATCAGAAAATCGAACATTGTGACGTGAAATTGTATTATACATGACAGTTTAACGACCGTGCAACGTCAACAACAGAAGTTCCAGACGCCAGTATTACTACTAACTGAAGTCTCTCTTGTCTTCTAAGGCATGGCATTGCTGTTAACTTTGAAATATTATGTGTTTTCGTGTTAGAACGAACGTCCTTGATACTGATACGACATTAGAATCGAAAGAGAACAATGAAGAATGATGTACACGTGCAGAATACTGCATAAGAGCTAACGTCAAATTATAGGACAATGGAAATGTCAACATGACCTCAACTGAGTGCATCTGAATGGTATTAGTCTAATATTGTGTGCCGAAAATTTGTCAAACATCTGGCGACTGGTTACAAAGTAACGCAAGAAAGAGTCATGCACACTTTCTTTTTAGCTCACCTGAGCTGGCTCAGGGTGAGCTATTAGGATCGATGAATGTCCGTCGTCCGTCGTCCGTCGGACGTCGTCCGTCGTCCGTCCACATTTAGTTCGTTAACACTCTAGTGGTCACATTTTTTCCTCAGTTGTCACGAAACTTGGTCAGGATGTTTGTCCCAGTAATTACTCGGACGAGTTCGAATATGGGTCATCTGGGGTCAAAAACTAGGTCACAGAGCCCAAAAATAGAAAAATCTTGTTAAGGCTCTAGAGGCTACTGTTTCAGTCCAAATATCCTGGCAATTTGTCAGAAAGGTTGTTTCTATGATTTCTAGCTCAAGTTTTAATATGGGTCACCTGGGGTCAAAAACTAGGTCACACAGCCCAAATATGGAAAAACCTTGTTAACACTCTAGAGGTAACATTTTCAGCCCAAATATCCTGGAAATTTGTCAGAAAGGTTGTTAAGTTGATTTCTAGCCCAAGTTAGAATATGGGTCCTCTGGGGTCAAAAACTAGGTCACAGCCCAAATATGGAAAAACCTTGTTGACACTCTAGATGTTACATTTTCAGCCCAGATATCCTTGAAATTTGTCAGAAAGTGCAAATAATGATCAGACAGCAAAATAATGAAAGTGCAGATCATGATCAGACAGCTAAATTATGAAAGTGCAGATCATGATCAGACAGCTAAATAATGCATAGCAAACAGTGCAGATCATGATCAGACAGCAAAAAATAAAAAGCTGACAGTGCAGATCATGACCAGCCAACATACAATGAATAGCTTACAGTGCAGATCATGATCAGACAGCAAAAAATGAATAGCCAATAGTGCAGATCATGATCAGACAGCAAAATAATAAGGCCTAGAGCTTAGATATTCAGCATGTGGCAATAATTGACTCTCTACCAAGATTGTTCAAATCCTGACCTCAGGGTCAAAATTAACCCTGCCTGGGGGGGGGGTCTTTTGATTTTACATAGGCTTATTAAGAGGATATCATGAGCCAAAGGTAAAAATTGATCCTTTCTGCTATTAATAACCTTTTTATTTTTGCCAATGGTAGACAGGTGAGCGATACAGGGCCATCTTGGCCCTCTTGTTTGCCTAAGTACATTATTTGTGTTCTTTTAACCATAAAACTCCCCTATTTTTATATCATTTCTATATATTTCTGGACCAAACTATCCCTTGCGTAATAGTCAAGTGAGATAGCGTCGACATACGCGGTAGATGAAATATCTGATGGTTTTCTTTGGATATTGTGCTATGCCAACACTACATTATTTCTTGACAATCAATTTTTCCATTGATCACAACTGATTGGAGAAGGCTTCGGTTATGCCTCAATAACATTCAGGATTTTTACTGCCGTCCTTGAAAGGACCTTTCCTGATTATTAAAATTTGTCAAAAGTCTGATCAAGATCATGTGATTTGTGGCTGAAAATTCAAACTTTATTAATATTGTAAAAACATTTTGGACAACAATCAGATATTGTTCAGGAAGCGTCCCGATTCAGCCGTTTCCAGCCGAATTCGTTCCGATTATCACGTTCTCAAACCAATTCTGATCCGATTTGTATCTTTCGCATAGTAAAAAACGACCGAATCTGTCCCGACAGCGTCCCGATTCTCCCGAATGAGATCCGACAGTGATCAGACAGTGATCAGACAGTGAACCGACACTGACGGAAGACTTTCGGCAAGATCTGGACGCAATCTGGACTCAATCGGCAAGAAACGGCAATGAAAAATTTATCCAGATCATGCCTGTTCCACAGGACACCGTCCAGACACCGCCCAGGCAACACATGACATTGTTACGCATTTGATCCGATACAGCAGAATCTATCATGAAATAGTCACGATTGTAATCCGACTACACAAAATCGGCTGAGTTTCCCAAATGTTACGGGACGCACCTAACTGTCGGGAGTGCTTGGCCGACCTGTCCGGACCAATTCTGATCCGTAGGACTCTGTTACGAACGTATACGACTGCGTTCAGACAATGATAGGACATTCCAAATCATTAAGGATAGTATTCCGACTTTTTCACTTTTCGTGTCGTAGCGCTGTCTGATCTCAAACGTGAGCCATAATCGACACTGTGTGACCGCCGCATTACAGCTGTGAACTTTGAAAGTCTATAATTTAGAAAAAAAATAGAAAAATATAATGTACCGATCTCAATGGAACAGGGTATGCATAATGTAATACATGTTACTACTAGATGTTATATATACATGTACAAATGTATAGAATCTAATATTGTCTTTACAATATACATCAATTGGAGACTTTTAGTGGGATACATCCCTCTTACTGAACAAAATCCAAAAGTTGGTCTCTATCAGTTGGAATTGTTGCTGCAGAAATATCAAAAGCATATGTTTGTAGTTTCTTCTCTCTATTAACTTTTAGTCAAAAGTTGGACAGAACACTGTCAAACTCATTATTTTATCTGGCCGTCATGGTTGGAATTATCTCAGTTTACTCTTTACCAAATAGAACGAACAAATAAGGAAAAACAGAGTAATCCAGTTCAAATAACCAACTTTCTTTCAGCTAGTGATAATGGGAGAGAACTTATTTTACTTGTTTGAGGAAGTACTTATCAGGAAGCTTACAGGCATATGACCTTTTCTTTAAGTTCTTCATAATATATTAAAATGGACAGAAGTTTTCAGGTAGTTACATTAGGAGGATACTACTGCTCTATTGTAAAAGCAGCGAAAATTAGAAACATATTTTCCAGACAATCCTTTATCCAAAGAACAAATTTGTTTCATTATATTGATTTGATACCTGAAATTATCATTCCGATAACCCAAATTTTAATGTACAAATGTATGTCACTTTTGGTACACATATTTTGTACCATGTTTCAATAGTTGTTTCTTTTATATTGGCAGACATTTGTTGGGAAACGAACATACGACTTGTTATGACTATTATAGAATGGCCCATCCACTAACTCACCAACAACAACTAAAAAATGCAAAGTACAGAAACTGGGTGAAAGCTGGTCTTGGTCTGAAGTATCTGAAGGAAGGACTGGAGGCCTTTTCAAACGACGTGGTCCAACAACAGCATACTTATATTTTGAATACAGTCAAACAAAAGCACGGTCTGTCTGCTGTAAGCTGCGGGCAGTGCACTTTGAGGAATCTCCAACCTGATCACAACAGAGTAAACAGACAATGTCCGTTACATCAACAAAATTGTAACTGCCAGTATCCACGTGGGAAAACAGTTTGTCCAAATAACACTTGCGGGACAATTTACGATCAGATAATTTCAGATCATGCTTCGAGCCCTCCAAATCCTTTTTGGAAAAATACCGATGTTCAGAAGTGGTGTTCAGACGCTTGGTCGGTCGCAAAATGCTTTATTAACGCCCCTGGGTATGCCACAAAGTCAGATGCAACGGAAATTGACTGCACAGGATTACTTCACCTGTTCATCAACAGCAAGTTCCTGCATACAAAAATTCAGTGTAACATTACGGGAGGAGACGTTTTCTCAAAGGTAATTCAATGCATAAAACGGAATGGGGACCTGTTTTAATTTAGTAAAATATATTTAATAGAAAAAGTACAATCAAATATACAAATAAACAAAGTTCACTTTTACTTTTTACTAACTGTAAGAGCATATTGTTGTTATCGACTGCTTAAGTATTAGCTTGCAAATGCTAAATACTAAGCACACTTTTTCAGGTACGTTCTTCAAGAAATTCAATCTACCATTCGAGTTCCATGGAAATGGAGGATACTGAAGTTAACAGGTATCTAGATGATATGATTGCAGTACTGGAAGATGGCAAGGAGCTTCTCAACAGAAATGAATCAAAAGCTGCAGTTTTAAAACTTAAACAGGTTAGCGGGTTGTTTATCTAGAATACTGAAGAATTGACTGTTATCTGCAATTCGATGCCTAAGGACATCATACAAACTATTACAAAGTTATTCATTTGACCGTTTATATGGATGCTTTGATCTTAAGTGTTATCGCAACAGACCAAATATACATAATTTTATACATGTATTTTTATCACGACCCCTAACTGATTACAGATATGTACTTGTGCTCTTTCTGAGGTTCCTATCGTAATAAACCATGTGAGTTTTTACGCATCAAACATGATTATTGAAGACATGGTGCAATAAAAGTATAACATATAAAATTGAATTTTATTACATGTAAATAAAATGAACGTCGGATTGTTAAATATTGCTCTAATCTTTATATCTGAAATGGAATAAAACCGTCCGTTTAAAGATAGGTTATAACTCGTGATTCCCCTTTCTTAAGCAAAAATACACTTGCTGGTAACATAATTTCGAGATGTACCAATTTTTACTTCCATGCAGTTTGCCTGAAGCGTTCGATATCCTCTTTTCATACGTCTGTAAACCCAGAACGCTTTTCAGCTCACCTGGCTACGCCAGGGTGAGCTTTTCTGATCGATGATTGTCCGTCGTCTGTCAACATTTTGATTCAAATGACATCTCCTCTGAAACCTCTAGGCCAATGTTGATAAAACTATGCAGGAATGTTCCTTGCATGAAGCTCTACCAAAATTGTTCAAAGAATTCCATTCCATGCAGAACTCTGGTTGCTATGGCAACAAATAGGAAAAACTTTAAAAATCTTCTTCTCTTAAACCACAAGGCCTAGAGCTTAGATCTTTGGCCTGTAGCATTGTCTAGTGGACCTGTACCAAGATTGTTCAAATTATGACCCCCGGGTCAAAATTGATCCCGCGCGGGTGGGCACATAGTTTTTGCATAGGCATATATAGGAAAAACTTTAAAAATCTTTTTCTCTGAAACCACAAGGCCTAGAGCTAAGATATTTGGCATGTAGCATTGTCTAGTGGACCTCTACCAAGATTGTTCAAATTTTGACCCCGGGTCAAAATTGACCCCGCGGGGGTGGTCACTTAGTTTTGCATAGGAATATATAGGAAAAACTTTAAAAATCTTCTTCTCTGAAACCACAAGGCCTAGAGCTCAGATATTTAGCAAGTAGCATTGGCTAGTGGACCTCTACCAAGATTGTTCAAATTATGACCCTCGAATCAAAATTGACCCCGCACGGGGGGTCACTTAGTTTTACATAGACTGATATATAGTAAAAACTTTAAAAATCTTCTTCTTTGAAACCACAAGGCCTAGAGCTTAGATATTTGGCATGTAGCATTGGCTAGTGGACCTCTACCAAGATTGTTCAAATTATGACCCCCGGGTCAAAATTGACCCCGCACGGGGGTCACTTAGTTTTACATAGGCTTATGTAGGGAAAACTTTAAAAATCTTTTTCTCTGAAACCACAAGGCCTAGAGCATAGATATTTGGCATGTAGCATTGCCTAGTAGACCTCTTCAAAGTTTGTTCAAATTATGCCCCTGGGGTCAAAATTGACCTTGCCCGGGGGGATCATTTGTTTTACAAAGGCGTATATAGGAAAACTTATTTGGTATATAACATTATCTAGTGATCTTCCACCAGGCAAGTGGACTTGTACCAAGGTGAGCGATATAGGGCCATCTTGGCCCTCTTGTTATTGCTTTGTTGGCTTTAAAGTCTGAACGTATTTATCGACTTCGAATTATGTTAATATTTCTAGATTAAAAAAGTCAATTTTATTTCTGTGTTTCTGTTTCTGGGGTTTAATGCCCGTTTAAGCGTTTCCGTTATTTACAGGCGGTCAGTTTACCAAACCACCGTACCGGGGAAGGACCAGTACTATAACACTGTCCTCCGTAACATACTGCCAACTTTCTCATAAAAGAGACAGGGTCGCTTGCAGGGCCCGAACACATGACCCTCAGTGACTGGTTTGTATAAATTCATGTCGGCGACTCTAACCACTCCACAACGGAGGCGGTTGTTAGCTCACCTGGCTTTGCCAGGGAGAGCTTTTCTAATGGATGATTGTCCGTCGTCCGTCAACATTTTGATTCAAACGACATCTCCTCTGAAACAACTGGGTCACTGTTGATAAAACTATGCAGGGATGTTCCTTGCATGAAGCTCTACCAAAAATGTTCAAAGAATTCCATTCCATGCAGAACTCTGGTTGCTATGGCAAAAATACGAAAAACTTTAAAAATCTTCTTCTCTGAAACCACAAGGCCTAGAACTTAGATCTTTGGCCTGTAGCATTGTCTAGTGGACCTCTACCAAGATTATTCAAATTATGACCCCCGGCTCACAATTGACTCCGCCCGGGGGGTCACTTAATTAGTTTTACATAGGCTTATACAGGAAAAACTTTCAAAATCTTCTTCTCTGAAACCACAAGGCCTAGAGCTTAGATATTTGGCATGTAGCATTGTCTAGTGGACCTCTACCAAGATTGTTCAAATTATGACTCCCGGATCAAAACTGACCCCGCTCGGGGGTCACTTAATTAGTTTTACATAGGCTTATACAGGAAAAACTTTAAAAATCTTCTTCTCTGAAACCACAGGGCCTAGAGCTTGGTTATTTAGCATGTAGCATTGCCTAGTAGACCTCTTCCAAGTTTGTTCAAATTATGCCCCTGGGCTCAATATTGGCCCCGCCCAGGGGGTCACTTGTATTATAAATATGTATATAGGAAAACCTATTTGGTAAGTAACATTGTCTAGTGGTCTTCCAACTACTTTTTTCAAATCATGCCTCTTGGGTCAAAATTGACCACACCCATCAGGCAAGTGGACTTGTACTAAGGTGAGCAATATAGGGTCATCATGGCCCTGTTGTTTATTTTCTTCTCAGTTTCAATGACATCTAGCATTTTTTGTTTTTAAAGCTGAAGAATAACGACTTTGTAATATCTACTGAAAATGAGGCCCTAGTTGTAAAGGACGCCCTTGCAGGGATTAATCAGAAAGAAAATGAACTCAAAGAAACCATTCAAAACGCGGAAACATCAATAAAACAGAAAGGAGAGGAAGGCGTGAAGGCAGTTTCAAAGGTACCAGATGGAAACATATCACGTGAAGTTCATTTTACACTATGTGCTGAAACTGGATAATACAGATTTAATTTTGTCTAATGGGTTAAAGACCAATGTCATATTTGGAACCAAGAATGCGCTGAGCTTTCAATTTATTATATGTTTATGAAAACAGAAGTAGTAATGTACAAAGTGAATTAACCACAAATTGTAGGGTTAACTATTTTGTAATTTTGACATTTATCACTAAATAGTCAACCATATTCTAACGCACAATGTGTGTAAATATGATAATTAAAACACCTTTCGATTTTCCGACTGTATATTATTTTATCCGTCGCAAATATAAATTACTTAAGGTAGGTCAGTACCTTTGGTCGGTAAAATTAAAAGTTGTCACATTTATTTGAAAGTCGGTACATGCGTATATCGTGACCATTTGCATCACATGGTTACGTTGTTATTTTCTTGACGTCACATGACGACATTTAACAACGCCCTCTAGTGGCAGCGTGCCGGAACAATTCCGTCATGAAGTTTTCTCAAATAGATTTATTGATATTTAACCGATTTTCTTTCTGTAAATTCTGTCAAAGTCATTAGAAAATGTACTATACATACGAGTTAAATACATTTTCCTTCTTTCACAAAGCATGTCATGATTCCGCTTTAAGCGATTGAAATAACGTTTGAAACGTCATCGTTTTTCAACGCTTTTTTGTCGTTTTTACAAAAAAAAATCAAAATCGGGACGGTAAATGTTAATGTAATTTTGACAGTGTTCATTTAATGATATTTGAACACAATTAATGAAATAAAAACGGGATGTCTTCGACTTAGTTTTTTCACAAATAACACGTGAATAATACCACTTGAACGCCAAAATAACGACGTTGGAGACACGTGTAGACAATTGGGTTCCGTATCTCGCTATTCTGGCCCAACACTATAACAACCTAGTATACACACTAAATAGGTTAGTGTCTGTGGTTTGAGAGAGGACGTTCAGTTCGTGACAATTCATGTATGTCACTGATCATTTAATTCTCTGTACATGTATTTTTTTAACACGGAAGTGCCATACTCCCCGTTGCGATATAAATATGATCAAATAATTGATTTCTCCAGGTCTATATAAACAAGGATTCATCTTTTTTACGACGTAGAAGGCCATGTATAGTCCTGAAAAGTCAACAAATAATGACACAACACAACAAAACAGAATGGAATGACCTTCTAAACTTTTAATAATATTCGTAACGTTTTATCTATCTTCTTAAGATAGTATCATTTGTTTTATTATTTCACAGTGCTATTTATATAAATAAGTTTACAGCCGTTGTGAGATGAGCTGGAGTATATATACAAAATATTACGACGGCCCAAACGGAAAACATGATTATATCGATGCTGGTTGGCAAAGTTGGTGAAGCAGCCGAACATCATTCAGAAATGTTTTCCATGGTTTAGAACTATCGAAATAACTTCTTTTTTAAAACTTGAAACTGTAAGATATAAAACTTCGAATAATCTAGATAATGTTTGACATTATCGTGATAGCTATTTCGCCATCTCGTGGCAGAAATATGCAACCACATTATTACACAAATATTCCAAAACGTGAAATTGCTGATTTCCAATCAAGGCACGGAAACGTCCTGCTAATTTGTGATCAGCGGCCGGTAAATGGAAAATTCCTAAGTCGATCCTTATGAATATTACGATTGACTTATAGTCACCATATTTCGCTAGCTCTAAGGTGACCGTTATATCTTATTATTCGTAAATAGCACACTCGTAAGTTATATATAGGCGTATCATTGGTTTTCGCAAGTTAGCACTGAATTCTTTCGCATAAATTGCCTTTCTCCTGTATTTTAGTTAACCCTGAACACGCAGTGACCTCTCCCATCATTCGCCGTCCATCGTGCGCTGTCATCCGTCCGTCAGTCAAATATTTCGTCTCACTTTCGCGGCATCTCCTATTAACTAAATGATAAATTTTGTTCAAACTTTACAAGGATGTTTTGGGTGGTTTTATTTGATATTTGTTATAAGTATGCATTCCATCGTGGCTTTCTTTTGTTACGGCAAGAAATGAAAAACATTCTAATCATCTTGTCCGAAAGTCGAATATTTTGACAGTTTTTTAACTGCACAAACTTGATAGTATTTCTCTTTGAAAAACATTTGATGATACATGAAGATATATGAACAGAGATAATCCCAGAAACTTAAAGCAGTTCCTTAACTCAAGTAACATCCTTCTTGCTGGTGACTTTGAATTTTCAATTCCTCAATTTTGAATTACATGTACAGTAACGACTCAAAGTATTACTTCCTGAAACTTGTCAAAATACCACATTTTTGTGGAAAGAATGCAAGTCGACCTTTTATTTTATTTTATTACTTTTCTTTAAGCAAAATAAACTCAATTTTATATTAGTTCTGGGATAAAGTTATGGCAAGCCAATTTACTATTTCATAAAAAAAAGATATCTCTCTGATTTTATAGAGATATCTCCTAAGACAGGGGAGATATCTCTTAAATTCATAGATATCTCTGTAAATTAGGAGATATCTTTCTTTCAATAGAAATATCTCACCGGTTTAGAAAGATATCTCCAAATACTAAAGAGATATATCTCAATGTTATAGAAATATCTCTCTGTCGTTCATAGATATTTCTCCTTCTTAAAAAGATAACCAGATATCCCTGTAAGTGGAAGTGATATTTCTTAAAGTTCAGGAGATATATTTCTGTGATACAAAGATATATCTCAGTGTTAAAGAGATATCTTTATCAAAATGAAAGATATCGCCTAGAAATAAGAGCGATATCTCTCCTACTATTCAACCCCAAAGGAGATCTCTCTGATTGCAAAGAGGTATCTCCTAAAATAGGGAAGATAAATCTTAAACTTAGGTATCTCTGTAAATTAGGAGATATCTTTTTTTTAACTAGAAATATCTTTCGTCTTTTGAAACATATTTCTTAATTCTAAAGAGATATATTTGAGTGTAATAAAGTTCTCTCCTACTTCAAATGATATCTATGAAAAAGAGATATCTGTTTAAAATTGAGAGATAACTCTCAAAAGTAGAACAATATCTCTAATGATGTTAAACAGATATTTCTGTAAGTAAAAGAGATATCTTTTAATATTCAGTAGATATCTTTCTGTGATACAAAGATATCTCTCGGCGTGAAAGAGATATTTGTATTGGAACGAACGATACCTCTTTGAAATTGGAGAGATATCTCTTTTAGGAATAGTAAAATGGCTTGCGATATATAGTGTTTTAATATACATGCACGGGAAAGTCGACTCTCTCGTGTGATTAAGTTTTTAATCAAGAGATTGCCAAGCTGTTATAATCTCACAATTTTTTTGAGATAAGCGTTTGGATCCCAGATACGAACGGACAATATGAAAAAAAATTGTCAAAGACGGTAGTCAAAATGTGATGTAACTAGAGCAATAATCAAAGTTATAAGGTTCGATTTTGTATATCAAACGAGTGTGGCTTTGAAAAATGCAATACCCGCTTAATCTTAATCATTTTCCTGCCAGTGGTCTGTAATCACAGGTTTAACTGTAGAGCATGTGCTAAAGCACACAGTATTCTTTGCATACAATTTCCCACAAGTTTCGCTTTAGATGTTCTTTTTATGGTATTTTTCGGCGTTGTCAATTCTTCCTTCATAGTGTTCCGAGAGCTACATCATAAAACTACGGTGCACTTATTATTAACGGTTCAACGATTTTTGCAGTCAATATTATATTATACTGCAGACCTAGTTATAACTATGAAATATAGTGTGTCTAAAATAAATGTTACACGTTATGTCTTTGTCTACACATACTTTTGCGGATTAGTACATGGTTTGTACGACCATATTTTCCCAGTGTGTCGCAGATGTGAAGAATAGGATCTCATTGAAAGTATAAAATTTGAAAACTGATTCATCATATTTTAATGTATGTATCAAACACGGATCTAATTATGCACGTTCATGTAATAATATATACAAAAGGATGTAGATTTTGTGGTATAAACTTCTGCACCATCTTTAATTTAAAAATTATTCTTTATCAAATATATTGAATTTCATCATTTGATAGCTGCACCATTTGTGACTAGAATAGCATCATAATCTAAACGTTCTTGTTTGAGTACAAAGCATGCGAAATTCAAGAGATTTTTATTGCGATCCGAGGCAATCTGTATGCAAACATAATTAAAATTCTGATCTTCGAATCTGATATAACAAGTCATCTTTTAAAAGCATCGTAAACCATTGTACTACAATAAAACATAACTTGTCATGGTTAAAATGTTTGAAAGGGAATACGATACTTTCAGTTTATATGCTGAAAAACTGTATATGCTTTAAATACGTTTTATACATTATGGCCACTTTTGGATTCTGTATTAAACCCGATTTTCATACGCGTCCAAAATGGAACATACTTTTGGCGATTCGTCGAACGCAGGAGTTTTGTTTTCATTCCATCAATTTTGGGGTCAATTCGTTTTAACAATGTTTGAAGTATCATTAGGGTCAAATGGCAAAATTAACTTTATGATAAATCTGTTGTACAATTTTTTTTGTTCTTCAAAATTACGGAAAGACGAAGCTAGGCGGGTAAATCAGTGCATAACTTACAAATTGATCTCAGTGACTGTTTAATATTAGTAAAGACACATTGTAGGACAATAATAGTTTCTGTCATGAGCACGAGGTTCAGAACGAAATATCCGTCACTGAGGGTAACTGTTTTGTATGAAATATTTTCTTGCATACCGTCTTGCACTTTAAAGATTTCTAAATTCAAACTAATCGAAATGATGCATTTTCATATAAAACAAACGAAATACAGACGTTGTGTTTGGGAAAGTGATGTCACAATGTTTATAATGTAACGTCACAAGAAATTCACGAGAGTCGTCTGGCATAGGAGGGTGCCAGACCGATTTTTACGGCATTGGTAAAATGACCTGAAATGCTGATCCGATATGCAAGAAAATGTTTTCCGATATAGTGTCCTTTCATATATCACCTAAAAGTTGCAAGACACAGTGAAAAGGGGACGCTGCATCCACAGAGTAGCTCTTCCCTTAACATAGATGATACAGAGTAATAGTTTATGAAACATGAAACGTTTGTGTCAATGGGATGGCATGCTTGCTATAAAGTAATGCTATGCTATAACTAGAGGGATTATGTACTTAAAAAGTGCAGTTTTTCTTTTTGAAACAATGCACTATCAAAAAATGCAAACCCCCAGAAAACCTCATCTGGCACTGATACATAGACTCTTTACGTTTTAAATAGCAGTAACTTCTAGTCGAATTACAAAGAAGACTTTGTATTTTAAGTTACACAGATAAAGGTATTTTCTCTTTTGAGTCAAAATATTAACGATTCTTTCTATTTTATAACAGTTTTACTGTAAACGCCGAATTGAGTATTGAAATACTCGTTTCGCTATAAATGGCTGATTGTTCTTCTCCCTAGAGTTATCAACGAGAGAGGGTCTGTGGGAGCTACCGCATTTTTTCCACAACCGATAACAATAATACATGTAGGTCTAAGGCAGCGTTCAAAAAATTGCAAACACACATGTATGCATTGTTGATGCTCATTACTTTTCTGCAACAAGTGTAACTGTCAAAGGGGATTTCTTAAAAAAATGTCCGTGAGATTTACCCAGAAAATACTTGTCAACATTCGACGAGCCGTTCAGGAATTTTAAGTGTTTGAGATAACTACCGAACATTGAATTGTAAGTAAAGACTTTTATTTGGAAAAAATTGGAAATGTACCTTTACTTCTTTATAATGCCAGGTTTGATGCACTCATGTTTGCAAGTACGTGTATCAAGCATAGGTAACATCATATCTGCCTTTGCTATTACACATGGTCCTTTGAAGAGGACACTTTTTATTCTTGGGTCGGTTGGTTATAATCATTCGGTCTGCTGAATTGTCAGGTTTAGTTTTAACTCGCAACATTTAAGACTTGTATTTTCGAGAACTTGTGAAAACCGTTTAAAACAGCTTCTGTGAGACAACACTCAAGAAATAGTAGGCTGGTAGAGTATTTTGCCATAAATATATAGGTAATGATTGAGTTATTGAGAACTTGCTTGTTCCTTCCATTAAAATATTGGAGTTTTCGGAAGTTACGTATGAAAAATGAGTCCAGTGACTGTTTGATATGTTCACTGCGTGTACTTAAACGATCACTTTACTCAGTAATACTCATGCCTAGAAGCGGCATCACCTTTTCACGTTATAGTGGCATTATTCAAGAGCGCTTACTGAAAAATCTAAGTCGAACACATCCCATTTTTATTCAATTATTCAGTTTCAAATGTCAAAAATAGTAAATTGTCAAAATTTAAAAAACTTTCACCGTCTAGTTTTTTTGTGTTATTATCTGAAATGCCAAAATTCATGGAGCAGAAAAATGACGTTTCTGACCCTTTTCTGTACGTTTTCGACGAAAATGTAATATTTTCTTAAATTAAATGTAATAGTTTGCACATCGATTGATAGAATTTTTTAAAAGTATTATAGCAAAAATTGAAAATTAAAAGTCGGTCCACAAATGACAAAATAACATAACAATAACCACATGACTGTATGCTTCCGGTACGCTGTCGCGAGATGGCGTTGCTAAATGACTTCATGTGATGTCACATGAATAAGAACGTTACCATGCAACGCAGATGGGCACGATATACACATGTACCAAATTTCAAACAAATGTGACAACTTTTAATTTTACAGACGAAAGGTACTGACCTACCTTAACCAATCAGGATCGACGTTACAACGAAAGTGCGTTAGAAAATACTTTTTTTACTTGATACCTTGACAGTGTTGTAGCCCTTTTACTATTTCGAAACTTCAGTTTAAAACACATTTAAGATTTTATATTAACTTAAATATCCTTGACATTTTAATACATGTATAATTTTAGCAACTTGCAGAAGCGAAGGAGGAACTGAAAAAAATTGTAAGCATGCATTCAGTGCGTCAAGAAAGGTTAGAATACATTCGCAAAAAGAAAGGTATCAATTACAGATTGTTTTATTTGAAAAGTGTCCTCGGTATCTTAAATTTATCATTACTTTCACGTTTATGCGGAAAGTTAATTTACTGATATCATTCGCACTGTTGCCAGCTAACATCAATCTATAATTTTCACTTATCATCATTGCTTTAATTCGATGAGGAAACGAGAAATGTAACCGTTTGGAATATATTGTACTTTTATAACATGTACAACTAACTGTCATGGCGATGCGCCTTATTTCACTAAAAAATGTACTAATTACTTAATACTTTTTAATTTAATGGTAAAGTTATTTTTCTGTTAAGACCCGGAAATTTGAACTTAATTGGATGACGTATGCAATTTAATATACCTTTTCACTGTTTCAGCTTTTCAGAAGCGTTTGCTAGAATTGTATCGTGAAGATTTAGTGAAAGTCTCACCAGTTTTACTGCAACCAGAGCAGACAGACACTGTTATAGATCAACTATACGTAGATCCCTGGTTGGAAGTCGAACATGTGAACAAGGACAGAATGCAAGCAAACTCAAACGAGCAAAATCGAGAAATTTCATCTTACAAGGACATTTTCCAGGAGGGTGACAAACCGTTAAAACATATATATGTGGTCGGTGAAGCCGGAACCGGAAAAAGTGCATTCTGTATAAACATGGTAAACAACTGGTGTACAGCACATTCCGAAATAATTGGAGATGACTCGGAGAATGTTCAAGAAATGAAAAGGTTTGACTTTTTATTTTACATTTCCCTTCGCCTGAGGATTGGTACCGCGGAAGTGGAGACGATGATCAAAGACCAATATCGTGATCCTATAATCGGTTCTATTGTAGAGAAGGAATCGGACAGCTGTCTGATTGTTTTAGATGGCCTAGATGAATGGACTCCATCAACTCAGCAAAGCAGTACCTGTCAATTCCAAACAAAAGGTCTTCCAATACGTAATCCAATGAAAGATTTCACGGTAATCACAACTTCGAGACCATGGAAGGTAGAATCACTCAATATAAAGAACAAGGAGATAAACCTGAAACTCCTGCTTCGAGGTGTTCTTGATAATAGCAAAATGATTGAAAATACAATTACATCACTAAATATAATGTCCAACAATGATAAGCATGTATCTGAATTTCAGTCCGAATTACACAAATGTCCGCTTTCTGAGGACATGAAGCACATTCCATTTATGCTGCAACAATTAATCTGTCTTTGGTTTGATGGAAAACTGACCACAGTGAGCAAAACCAACATTTACAGTAACATGCTCAGTCTTTTCTTGCAGTGGACATATCAGCGAAACCCGGATGAACATACTATGACAGATATTAAAGAAAAATCAAATCGCTTAGGAAACATCATGTTGCCGGAACAAATAAATCAAGCAGAACTATGTCAGGATCATAAGTACGTTATATATCACGCTGGTAGATTAGCGCATGCGACGTTGTTCTCGGAAAAGAAAGAGTTCTCACTTTCTTTTGATGAAAATACATTTGAACAGCTTGGAATGCCGGATGAAGTTATTCAGTTTTGCATCAAAGCTGGTATTTTGTCAAAGGAACGGGAGATTAGTCTGAGATTGAGCAGGCGAAAACATGAATTATTCACATTTATTCATAAGTCAGTCCAAGAATTCTTAAGTGCAATTTACATTTACGTAGAACTAAAAAGCAAATCACAAGAGCTGTTTAACTTCAATGTTGAAGAAACTTTAATCCACAATATACAATGCATTGCAGATTATCTCGGTAGCTGTCAAACGATAAATACTATTCTAGAACAGTCAAATGTAATTAAATTTTTAGCTGGATTCGAGACTTGCCTCGCGGTGCACATTACGAAGTTCATATATTACTTGGCATTAGAAAACGATAGGCTCATTGACTTTCGCACACATATAGATCATGAAGCATTTACATCAAGCGGTGCTAAGTATAAAATAGTTTGTGATTTACAGGATACAATTTCGAACATTGTGGAAGAAGTAGTTCAGCGAGAAAAGAAAGTTGAACCGCGTTTTTACATTGCAGATGTCACGTATGGCCGTCTGTTCTCTTGTAAGTTTGAATTGTTTAAACATGTTGCAACAAAGTATGTAACATCGATAAGCATTCAAGTTCACAGAAAGATTCAAGACTCTTTTCTTGCATTTCTTAATGATGCAAATTTGGAAACAAGTTTGTCAACGATTAAGATATTTGTTTTCAGGACATTTCAGATTGACGAAATGATAGATATATCGAGACTTTTATGGAGGTGCAGTCAAAACTTAATTTTCATAGAAATAATGCAATTTTCCTCTTCTGCTGATTCAACAGTCTTTTTGCTTCAGAATCTAATAGAAATGTTGCCAGCCATGCCAAGGCTTAAGTCTATTAAGCTCATTGGTTTCAGGCTTTCAAGAATAATGTTAGAAGAGTTATGTAGCTTCATAAGAAATGCGACGCGTTTACGTCAGATATCTCTACAATTGTCTGATGCGACAATAATTAATCCATTTTTTTGTACACCTGCAGATCCTTTGTGCATTGATTTATCCCTCCACCATCAGCTACATCTATTTTCTCATAACTTTGATACAATTGATGTGACAAAATTCAATGTTGTTAATCTTGAAACATGTCACTTGAGTAGTCTGCGTTACAGGAGCATGGTATCTGTGCTACAGTTGTTAAAACGATCTCGAAAACTCAAACATTTATCTTTTGAATTTGCTGTACTATCTCCACGGAACCTTCAGACAGAAAGGCATGTGACGAGACTGTTCCAGAAATTGTTACCATCTCTGAAATACTTAACTACCTTAAATCTGGAAAGACTACAGTTTCACGATAATATCATCATATCACCCTCTGAAATGAAAAGGTTGAGGAAAGTAAAACTTTACGATGTTTGTATGAATGATGATTCACGGAGAAAACTTATAGACAATTTGCTTTTAACACCGCGCAATATTCAGGTAGAAATTGTTGATCATGTTTGTGGATTTTCTTCGATATATCAGAGACAGGAAGGTTTGCATAATGTCATAAAAGACGACTCTCACCACTTTAGTTTTTCAACTAAATCGGTAGACATACAAAAATGTAGTCAAGATACGGCATAAAGCTTCTTGGTTAAAGAAAACGTCGTTAGATGGTTTTTGCTTCAGCATTCAGGGTTACTGATGTTTCAATACTGAATTACAATGGTATACTTTATGGTAATTTTGGTAATTATTCAGTAATAATATATCAGCAAACTATATTAGATCTAGTATTCACCAGCAAAAATCCCTTCAGTTATCACTCGGGGAAAATTATGTTCAAGCTTTGCGCAGTAATATGAATAAAGAGGGCGTCAAATCACACCTAGGCTTGTTTCAAGTAAAATATCATCCATACTTAGCTAAAATATGATGCACAAAATAAAGACATCGTGACAGACAACGTTCAAACAGAACATATGGTGACATACAAACTAAAGACCTAGTCTAAACTATCTCGTTCCTGGGGCAAAGCACTGGCAATGTTTTCTTTCACCTTCGTTATTGCGTACAAGGTCAAAGACAGCTACCTCGGCACCTTTCCTTTGCAGAGAAGCTACTTACTAATTTACATATGAGCATGTGAAGATAGAAATACCGTTTATTTTTTATTCTAACATTTCTCACAATTTTGTCTCTACATACAAAGAGTAGAAAAATTATGTTATATTAAACCATAAACAACGCGGGAAGCGATATGCTGTAAACATGACGTCGTATTGCGTCGCATGACGTTAAATGAGCGTTCGCGTTGAAAATAACGCTTTGCATTTATTCACCTTTTGTAATATCTGGTCACGACTTTTCGGCGTTGTAATCGTCTAATAAACGATAATTTGTCGTACTGATGCGCAGTTATTAACCACTCAGGCCTCCGGCCTTCGTGCTAATTATTGCGTATCAGTACTCCAAAATGTTGTTTATTCGGATGTTATTTCATAAATAGATCTATACAATTGTCATGCTGGTCAAAAATTTAGATTTGATGGCGTCTGCCTTTTTCACATTTACATTATAAAAAAAAATGACGTGATTTTTGTGGAATTTGTACCCGTAGTTTGGAGTGTAATATACATATGTTGTCAAGAAAAGTTTTATTTTTGTACTGCTGATAATTTGTTTAGTATGTGACACATTTCTGAGAGTGTGTCGTTGATTTTTTGGCATATTTAGAGGATATGATTAAGTATGCTATAACTGTTAAGCTTGCACTGAGATATTAAAAACTTTAGCTGTGTGCGAAATTTTAATTGTTGCAACAACTCTGGGACCTTTTTTGTGTTTTATATGCCTGTTATTATTGTATATAGTGCTCCTCCTTTCAAAGTACAAAAATGTCAGTTTGTGTGTGGAGCAAATATAGCTATAGACTGTCTTAGACTTATTGTAGATGAACATCTCATTGTAATTGTTTCATGCACTTTTGTTGACACGTAATACGTTTACTTAAAGATCAATCTGACTATGTACATGACCTTCCTAAAGGATACATAGCGTAACTTTTTTGTTGAAATGATTTTAATCAGAATGAATTACAGATTTATATCTATTTTATCAATTTATATCTAGTCTGTTTAATGTAAACTTATTTGTTCTACTGCTTCAAACAGCCACATATGTCACTCTATGATTGTTTTCATGCTAATTAGCTTAACATTTAAAATACATGATCGGACTGTTAAATGTTGTGTGTTGAATATTCCTTAAGCAGTGGACTGCTAGAAAGTTCAACAAAACGATCCGCCATATCAGCGGCCACGTGCGATTTTGTGACGTCAGCATGACAACAAAATGACTCTCAAGTACAACTGTTGTTATTGTAGAAATTAGTTTGTAAAACATTAACCCATTTGTACCTAGTGTCTATTACAATATATACCTTTTCAAACAGCAACGCACTGAAGCAGACGACAAAGTATAATCAGTATTTAATTTATTTTTGTTCGACTGTGTAAACAATTGTCTCACAGCATTACATTGATCTGCTCATGATGAAGTCAAAATTGTGTATCAATAAAATATTTGCCAGTATAAAAGAATGTTTTGTCTTCAAGTAAATAGTGTGAAAAGTTGGAATGTACTTTTTTGAGATGACCGTATTAATTTTTATTGCACAAGAAATAAATCAGGATTTAGCAAAAGTAAATACACAGATGCTAGTTCGGGTTTTGGACCCGGCCAGCTAGTATATACGCTATACTAGGGTGAAAACGAAAATTTGACAAAAGAGTTTCAATATATATATATATATATATATATATACGAGACTCGGAGTTGCTTTTGTATTAAACTGTATAAAAGTGAGCTGGGACGCAGCTGGCCGGATCCAAACCCCGAGTGTCTGTGTGTAAATGTATGCTTCAAACACACATGAGAGTCGTCTGGCAAAGGGGATGGGCTGAGACAGATATTTCAAGCGTGGGTAAAATCACCGGAAACACCTACATGATATGCAAGACAAATCTGACTGGAACCCCTTTGTCAGAAATGCAGAATACCTACAAGGCGTTCTAGTATAAACCAGCATTTGAGTTTTATATTTATCTTCATAAAAAGGTAAACTCGAGTAGTTCAGGATCTCCGCCGAACTCGAGTTCATAGTCATTAGTCCTGAACCCAAGTTGAGAGCACAAAAGTATAAAAGCTGGCGCTAATATATTACAAGAAAAACTGTGATACAAAGTATCACAGCGGGCCAACAAACAAAAATTCCATGTAAATATTTTGAAAATTGGTGATAATTAATATTGAGGCATGGCCCCAAAAGAACTCGAAGGAACCAATTCTGGTTGAACAAGCAAAACCTGACACGACACCACATCTACTGACTGACCTGTAGTGTTATCAAATAATATTTATACAGTATGTCCAGGAATGCTCTATAGACCGGGTATGTCTCAATTTTTCATTACCATTATCCTTATTAATTTGACATGAATGAAGATTTTTATGATTATTTGCCGTAAAATATTCTTAAAAAATTAAAAATGATTATTAAAACAGCAGAAAAAAAGTTTTAAAAAAATATTGGGTTTTGATGGGATTCGAACTCGTGGTTTCTAAAAGTACACGCACACAAAAGTGTTTGAGTTATCGGCTTTATCCATTACACCACGGAGACAGAGTTATTTCAAATGGGAAAAAATTAGCTAAAACAATATCATATATGTCTAAAAAGGCCATAAAAGAATATTCAGTCGACTCGTTTCGTTTCTATAATGTCAAAGGTTGTGTTAGTGGAAAAAGCAATCATATGTCCATTTTTCTAAGTGTAGATTGCGACTGAAACGTGAAAAGCGCTTTTTTCTTTTTTTACCAGCGTATATTAGATTGCGCCCTCTATGAAACGAACGACAGCTTAATTACAAACGACAACTCTTGCTTTTCCAAAAAAATTGACTGTGTCTACAGTTTTCATCTCAGAAGTACCTCAATTTTATAATGAAGAGAGACGCATATGTTCGATCTAGTGCTTAAGTCTCCATGCATCTTTTACTCACCACGTATTAGATATAGCGGGCCGCTGCTGCGGCCCGCAATGACTCACTAAGGCAATTGCCGTCATGATGTATTAAAGGTATATAATCAGATTTTGGCCATGTAACAGATTTGTTTGAAACTTTAACATCTGATCATTTACACTCATTTATGTTCACTTAGCGCTTAATTCAAGTAAGATTTTCACTGGAGGTATTTTTAAAATTTGATTTCCCTATCCTGGTTGCCCAACCAAGATAGAGTTATTTTATCATAAGTAAAAAATTGATACACATACTTTGCCAAAGGAAATATAAATATAAAACCTATTGTATTACATTTGTGAAATATTTGCATTAAAAACTATATATTTAGATGGAATTCCTTAGAAATTCAAGTTTGAAAAATTATTATTACCTCCCTTTACCTATCTTGGGTGCGCACCCAAGATAGATTGGAAATAAATGAATTCAGAAGATACACGGAGTTTTGAAACTTGCATATTGGTTCAGAATGTTAAAATATGTGTAAATCTATCCAATTCAAATGTAAAAGTAGAAATTATATTGAAATAAAAAAGAAATACTCAACGTTTTAAATACTTTCATATTGGGGAGTAATAACAAAATTTTATAAAAGTTAATAAAACATAAATTTCTGATAGGGATCTAACTCTATGTAATGGGTCAGTTTGTTCATCTAACAAAATATACGAAAAGTAAAAATTGTCATAAAATGTTGCTTAAATGTAATTGACCACCTTTAAACCCTGGAAAATTGATAATGCAGTCTCTACTTCTACGTCAACTTAATAGCACAGATTGAAGATTTTACATCAGTTAAATCGGCAGAAGGATTACATGTACATTGATAAAATTGAATTTTCGTTCCTTCAAAATACATACTGATTCTCTCGATACACAAGCTCTAAAGCAATTTGTCTCAGCGTTTTATTTCACATACTAAAAAGCATATACCCTAATCCTCCCGCAATAAAACTGCTATGGATAATCGAACTATATATTTTTGTTTTGTTGACATTTTGTCTAGGGGCCAAATGCCCAAAAGGCAATAAGTACCATATTACAGATGAAACCGGTGCAGAATTTAACTGCTGACAACGAATGCACCCCCCCCCTCACCCCCCCTTGATGCAATATGTAATGTGGAAAAATTCGAACTTTGCAAGGAAACGTCACTGTGAAATTGGCTTAGGACTTAAAAACCTCAAATCAAATCTGAATAAAACAAATTCAAATGCGCCTTAACAAAAGAAAATTTTGGCCTGAAAAAAGTTCAGATGACCTTAAAACGAAAAATCCAGGTAATCTTGACCTTTGACCCCTGATCTTAAATCAATAGGGGTCATCTGCTGGTCATAACATCAAGTTTCAAGATGCCAGGCCCATTCATTCTCCAGTTATCGTCTTGTTCGAAGGGGGGCATAAAAACGCGCTATGTAATGGACCAGATCAAACTGTTTTGTGAATACTATTAGACCATATTACACAAAAGCAGTACAAACAGTCTCAAACAATTTCAAAAAAGTTTGTAACTAACTGGAACGATTATTCTTCGTACTTCCTAGATCCATTATCCTATAAATAGTACCTGCATGACCTTTAAAAGAAAATGTTCGCATAATGAGAGGCAACGCCCATGCCATGGCGTAATGTCAGAAACCAGGCTACAAGCGCAGTGCGACATGATATCAAAATAGAAATTACATTTTGGTTTTGGAAAAAATAACTTGGTCAACACGAATTCTCGGAACCATACCTGTACTCCAGATTAATGTCATATGTACGCTGCACTCCTTTATACAACATTAAACTTTTAAAAATGACGGCGCAATATTTTCTAACAACTTAATTCAGTGACACTCTCTTTTAATAGTACATGTATATAACAAACAAACTGCCCTAGAACGAAGCATTTTAAAATGGTACGGTCTTTTTACTAAATGATTACGGAGGAACATTTATGCAACTCACGGAAAAATAGGGATATTTACGGAACGCAAAGAGCTTGGTGTAAACATGTGTATATGCATGGAGTTCGATTTCCACATTTATGATGCTATTTCACTTGAAACCTGTTTACTTATGAAAGATTATATTCAGTACCCTAGAAATAAATTTCTTGAAAAAATATACTACATGGCTTAATGGGACTATAGTTCGCAGCTGTATGTTATGTTATGAATACTTTTAGCTCAGTCATTAAGGTGATAATGATACAACCCCTAACGAAACGAAAAACTTGGTTAGGGTGTTGCATGAAAGCCAGAAAGATTTACTGAAAAAGTAAAGGGGAGAAAAGTATTTGTATATACGAAAGAGAAGGATTTAAAGATTGATTGATGGTAACTAGGTATATTTGATGGTAATAAAAACATACAAAGGAAGGCAATACAAGTAATACAAAATAGTAAACAAGTAATAGTAAAAAAGTAGTACAGTAATACAAAATTAAGCGTTTAAAGCAAAGCAAACATATAAAAGCACTAAATCATAAAACACTAGGGACTAAAGCAAGCACATTAAAAGCGGCAAGCAGAACACTTACATTTTGGCCCTGTCCGGGTGTGGACCAGTATGTTGAACTCTTTGACGTTTTCTACCTGTCTAATTTCACTAGGGAGACTGTTCCACACCCGTGCAGCCTCAAAACGAAAGGAATTTTGTCCGTACCTGGTAGTTCTGACTGATGGCACTTCCAACATATGATCATACCTGCAATTGTAAACAGAGGTTTCAAATTGGGCAATATCTTGAATATATTTTGGTGAGATTTTGTTTAAGCATTTAAAGGCTTCTATGTCAATTGTTTTTCACCTGTTCAAATGAAGTGTGGAAAAGTTTACTTTGTTAAGAAGACTCTCATGTAATAAACTTAAGTCATTGAATACAATGCCCAAGGCTCTATACTGGAGTTGCTCAAGTTTGTGTTGGCTTTATTACAAAAAAGCCACACAATAGGGCAGTAATTGAAATTTAACGTAATGAAACACTTGGAAATAATATACCTGGTACCTATGGTCAAAAACTTGCTTAACCTTTGTAGGACATTTAACTGTTTAGCTGCTTTTTGACATATATTGGATATCTGGGAATCATAGTTGTTAAGCATGTAATCTATTTCAACTCCTAGCAATTTGACTTGTTCATCACAAGGTATGTTGTAGCCATTAATTTCAAAGGATTTAAATTCAGAATAGGATTTGGCACTAACTGATATAGCCTGGAATTTTTCTTCAAGGTTGGCCTGTGTTTGATTGGAGTTAAACCATTCTATCAGAATATTGTTTTCAGACTCAAGGGTAGAATTGACAGTTTGTGCGTTTTTATGACAGAAGAACAGGTAGTTATCGTCTCCATAATTATACAGAGCCGATTTCTCAATGAAGTAAAAGATATTATTTAAAAAGATATTGAAGACTAGGGGCCCTTATATCGAACCTTGAGGGACACTCCTAATAATACCATCTTAATGACTGGTAAAGTCACCGAGTTTGACCCTTTGTTTCCTGTTTTGGAGATAATTGTCCATAAGTTTAAAAGCATTGTCTTTCAGACCGTATGCCTTAAATTTAAGGAGAATAAGGTCATGCGGAAGACAGTCAAAGGCCCTGGAAAGGTCCACCAGAATAGCTCCTATGAACATGTTATTATCCAGGGCCTTTTTCAAGTCCTCCACTAGACACAGTAATGTAGTTTGGCAGCCATAGGATTTTCGAAAGGCTGCCAGGAAGGGATGAAAAAAAATCTCCTCAAAATGACTAGTGAGTTGGTCAATTATAACCCTTTCATATAACTTAGATAAGGTAGGGAGTATCCGTATACTGACAGGCTTATAGTTTTTCTCAACAAAACGGTCATCGTTTTTAAAGATTGGGGTGACCTTTGCAAGTTTGAGGTTTTCAGGAAAAATGACCTTTCTTAATCATTGAATTGCTCACATCTCTAATGGGATGGGCAGGGAAAGTTTTCCCGAAATAATGACAATGGGTCAGATCTGATCAACTCCAGTCGCCTTTTTGGAATTTAACCTGTTAATGGATTTAAGTATATCCTGTTCTGAAATTGGATTACACCCAAACTGCTGTATTCGTGAATTCTGAACATGTTGAATTATTCTGTTAATACTTGGATAAGTGGTAATTTGTAATTGGGTAATTTGTTTTGTTTGTAGATTTTTGTGATAAGAATTGTTTGATGGTAAACCAGACTTCCGTATAGTTTTTACGCTGCCGGTATCGTTGACGGGAACAAGAGTTACACAAAACAAGCACAATGAATAATCAAAGCGCTGAAGGCACTGATAATGTTCGGTCTGAACCATAAATTATCGTAAGGATTTGTACTTAGGAGAGGAATGTTAAACAAATGTTTTGCAATATGTCTGATAGTTTTAAGTGGAACATCTGACCACTTGATGTAACAGCATATTGAGCAATGTTACGGACGGTGAGATTCCTCCTAGGTCAAGTGGTTAGAAAAGCTGAAACTTCTCAATTATTGAGAGTCTTGAGATCGAGCCCCACTACTGACCACGTCTCTTGGCAGTTTTTTAAGAAGATAATAATTATAGTACTGGTCCTTACCAGGAATTATCGTAAGATTAACTGCCCAACGGTAAATAAACGTACGTGTAACTGATATCTATTTCCTTTGACGTAGATCTTTTTTCTAGACTAAGTAATGAATAAAGAACAAAGTCGGAATATTCAATACATAGTATACATTGTACTGAGCACTTGAGCATGGCTTACAACGTCATTTTTTCACCATTGTAAACATTAACACAGCACATTTCTTTAATATCGACATGGAAATTAATGATCGATTGCATTCATGGTATAATACATAATATACGCGAAATAATAAAACAACTTTCTTTTGGTGTTCCATTCATAACAAATTGTTTCCCGCTGGATGTTAAACCCGAACATTCCTATCTACCCCGTTCACGATAAAACATTTATAGTCTATTTCGCATGTTCAATTATTTTAACAAATGCACACCATGGTGCTTCCCTGAATATGACAGTTAAAGGGTATTTAACAATTATCGCTAATAGCGACAGCGACTTAAAAAACTGGCTCTTTTCTACATAAATTACATAGATAAATAACAATCATAACTGCGTAGTATCTTCGTGACTTCGCTACTTTCGATGTTGGAGTGAAAACATATCGTAACCGCGTAGTTAACCATAACGAGATGAACCTACATTTTCATTAGATAACCGATGAAATGGCGTTTATAAATGCAATGTAGGTAAGGTATTGCCAGTGTAAATGGTATATGAGGTGTGTCACTTTCAGCGCGTTTGATCGGCTGCTTATTAAAGTAGTGCATGTCTAAACTGCGTAGTAAGAAACAGACCACTTAAGTATCATAAAAATGTATCTGTCGAACGTTTAAAAAGTACTTACAACCTATGCATATTAACTTAGAAAAATTGACTTAATTCTTTTTTATGATAAATTGTCGCATATTTTTCTTTTCTTTGAAACAATATAAATCTATGGAATCATGCCAACACCAAAACTGTTGATTACTTATGTGATCAATCTGAAGGATTATTTTGAATTGAGGGGTAGTTCGGTTTTAAAAGTAGAAACTGCTCTTCTCAGGATCCGGGTACAATAAATGTTAGGATTTGAAAATTTGAATAGAGTGTAAAGGAAGCCAATGCCGACTTATTTCCCACAGAACAGCGCCAATTGTAATAACGAAACATCATTAAGAACTACGCCCTCAAAAATTACTCAGAATGGTCAGAACTTATGTATAATAATCCGGCCATTTTAATGCATCAGGAGCACAATTACAAGTTGCTCTTATTTTACCAAGAAAGGTGTCTTACCGGCGGAAATGACCTTTATTTGTATATCAAAAACATTCTTAACTTTGCTTTTTAAATTGGTAAGTAGATGTTAGAAATATAGTGCAGTATGTTTTTCAATGATATAGCAAAAAATAAGAAAGGCTTTCTGACAACTCTTTTCTGTGTGAAGAAACTACTTGAATACGAAAGAGAGGCATATGTCAACAGTGTTTTAGTTTTAAAGTGAGTAGAACATGGTTCTATGATTATCTTATCAGTAAATTTATTTCACTATAATTATCAGTAAATTCAAAGTGATCATGGGACTTTAAACGCTATATATAGTGGCAGTCATTTGGATTGTTTAGTAGTGACGCATCCCAAATTCATGCCGACGGAAAAAAGAGAAACGAATAGGGAAGGTGAAATTTAAAAGTGGGGAATATTTTGTCTACGAAATTATTCATCTTTCCTTTTATTTAGTAATCTTAATTATTATCACTTGCAGAAATGAAGCGAAATGCAAGACTGATTACTTCATAATACAGGAAGTAAATTGTGACAAATCGTTGTAGGGGAGACAAGTCTGCGGAGCATGTTCTTTATATGTTACATAAGTTACGTTTCATTTGACCAATATAACTTATTTTTAACAAAAAGAGAACAAATATAGATGAGAAAGTCTAGTGAAAGTTATTCTCAGGTTAACGTACTAGTATCTCTTCTGCAATGCATAAAAACGAGATAGAAACAATGCAGGTACTTTGAAACCCAAAGACCCGCTGACAAACCACAATCATCATTATCAAGCAATTAATATATTTATTCCATCTATCAAATTTATTCATATTCTTAAGTTTCTGTGCTAGGTACAATTCTGCCCTCATAAGAGACTTAGTAAGATTAACAAAAAGTTGCAAATTAGGAAATGTGTTTATCATTTTACACAGATATATGCAGATTTCCATTAGCTTTTAACATATCTGTCAATGACCAGCTTGTCTCAACATTTGGACATCTTGTATTTATCCATCTCATACTGAATTTCATACGTGTGTATCAAAATTGGCAAAACAACACAGTAATATGCTAGATTATAAGTTAATTGCAGTGTTACTTTTATAAATCAATTTAAGGCTACACCAAATTGATTTGCTGGTCATCGGATAATCTCCCTAAAATCCGGAGCGAGTGAGCGAAATTAAATATTATAACGTTATTAATCAAGTGATTTCATATTGCCCTTGTTATTTGTCCGAGGGAGGTCGTATTGGCCCAAGGCCGAAGGCCGTATGAAATCACTTGATTAATGATAATTTTATTATTCAACTTTACAATATTGGCTAAATAAACAAGAATATAAAGAGACTCTAACATGTTCATGAGTTGTGGATAAAGTGAATCTAGCATGTTCATGAGTTGTGGATAAGGAAATCCCACCCGAGGGTTGAGATACGTGCATGTTTCCACTGTAAATTTTAGTTATAGCACAGTCCGCAAGATCATAGGAAATACCAGTACCAGACCCCTATCCTGCATGAGAAACTGCCCACTTTCTCAGATAAAGTCAAAGAGCCAAGATCGGTAGCAGGACTTGCACCCATAACCCTCTACCAAAGAGAGGTTACAGTGATTTCCATTAAACTTGACCATAGAGGCGTTTGGTGTCACAGTTGCTTGACAAAAACAGTTTTGTGAAAGTCTGCAAAATAATAACGGATGCCTACATAAATAAATGCTGTACTTGATTTTTTTAAAACACCTAAATATTTAAATATCTAGCTAACTGGAAGAAACTATTAACCTGTGGCAAATTGATCTACTGTTGTCCAAAATCAGGAAGTTTGGCAAAGCATGTACTGTAGCATAAAGTTTTATACACGCTCTTGGTAGTATGAAGTAGAGACATGAATGATCACTATGTCTCAATATATCATTAAGTGACAACAGTGTTTAGTAGAATTGAGAACTTTGGATTGTATCTTTAGCTACACTTGTCTTTTTCTTTTTGCCATGTCTGTTGTAGTGATAACTTTTGCAGACACAATATAGACGTAGTTGCTATCTCATATAAGGCATGCCAGGTGCGAAATTAGACAGATGACCATCATTATAAAACGGTTTTAAAACCCCGCGATGGATGTGTAAGGTTAAACACTATCTGCCTACAATTTTCTGTGTAGAATTTGTAAAACTAAGCAGTCCCTATCGGTTAGTCATTAATTAAAAATGATGACTAATTGATTGATTAAGAATCAGAAAACAATGTAGCAAATGCACAATATAGTCTTCACATCTTCATTTAAAAAGCTTTAAAGAGGAGATCTGATTCAATATACTGTTGAAAAGTCATGTCTTTCCACCACTTAACCATGCAAGTTAGAGCTGGTAGTTTTTGCATTATATTTTTAATCCAGTTGCTAGGTGAGTACAGGTTATATGTCTGTATTACAGGATTAAGCATATTTATCTCAAAGGAGCGTTTGTGAACCGCAGCAATAAGTTTATCATATAACCCATTAACAAAGTTTTGGGGGAGGGGTATACAGGAGTCTGCTTGTCCGATGGTCAGTCGGTCGGCATGTTGATCGGCCAGTCTGTTGATTTTGTGTCCGCTCCATATTTCTTTAACTGCTTAACGGATTTACTTAAAAATTTGGTCAAATGTTCATCTTATCAAGGCGACATATATAATGAATGTTCCAACGCCCTTGCCCCAAGTTCAAGGGCATACTCAGGGGTCATTGGTTTTACTAGTGTCCACTTAACATGTTCTGAACCCCTTGATGGATTTTAACATAATTTTGGTAAAATGTTTAACTCATCAAGAAGACGTGCAGAGTCCATGTCCTAACCCCTCTGGACCAAGATGAAGGTCACACTTAGGAGTCATTGGTTTTATTTGTGTCCGTTCTGTATCTTCTCACTATACAAAATGTATCCCTTGAATGGTTTACATGGTAGTTTGTAAAAGTGTGTATCTTTTATCAAGATGAACTGCAGAACGCATGTTTCAACACCGTCTGCTCAATGTCATAGTCTCACGTAGGGGTAATTCATTTTTCATGTCTGCCTCATTTTCTTTTTAACTCCATGAAGGATTTAAATGAAACTCGGAACAAATGTTCATCTTAATAAGACGATGTGTAGGGTCTATGTTCGAACGCTGCAACTTAAGGTCTAAGTCACCCTTAGCGTCAAAGGTCATGCGAATATATTTCCTAAACCTCTTGACGGATTATGTTCGAGTTCGGTCGAGTTGCTACCTCATGGATACGATCAAGGTCAAGGACACAGACTATACCTCCTTAACCCTTTATAAGATGTACATGAAACTTAGGTAAAATGTTTCAGATTATTAATACCACATGTAAATATGCCAAGTTAAGGTCAGTGTCACAATTAAGGGTCTAAGGTCATTAGACTATATCAGCAAAAGCCGTTCGAAGAACTTTTATGAAACTTGGATCAAATGTTCACCATATCAAGCTGGTGAGGATAAGTTGTACTTCGGCTATCTTGGTTTATCAGATAATTTTGAGGTTAGGGTAATGAAAAAAGTCATTCATTGTGACAAATAACATTTGTGGGTGTATTTTAATTACATTTAATAATAGATCTAGTTTTTTTTCCTCAGTAATATGAATCCATAACTGCCTTTGTCTCACACTACAAACAGCATTTGCATTGAAATGAATAAATAATTAGGGTGGGGCTTGATTCTCATAGAAGAAAAGCATAGAGACATTGTGCAATACTTGTACAAAATGACACGCTACTGTGCTAAAGAAGAACAGAGCAAGCTTTCATGTGCATTAACTACCTCTTTTGTTGTTTGAAGACGTTGATATGTCAGTAATTGTAGTGCTTTGTTTATAATCGACGGAGCTGTTTCAACGAGGCCAAAAATTATCTTTAATACCGTACAAGGACAGAATGCCACTTTTTACCTTGGATAGGAACACAAACCATTATATATCTACCACGAAGGGTTTAAACTTCCCTCGCCCCCAAATCCTATAATGAAGGTGACTAGTTGTCGGTCTCATCCCTCCCTGACAATTGCCCTGCCTTCGGTAGGCTTTCAAGAGAAATTCTACCGACAGCAGAGAAGATTATTAGTTTCTTTCATGAGCACGAGGTTCAGATCGAAATATCCGTCACTAAGGGTAACTGTTTTGGTAGGAACGAGGCTCTGCCGAGTTCCCGCGAAACAGTTACCCGAAGTGACGGATATTTCCATCTGAACCAAATTTCTCATTGCAGAAACTTTTTCTTGCATATATACCGTCTTGCACTTTGAAATATATAATTAAATACAAACTTATCGAAATGATGCATTTTAATATGAAAGCAAACGTTATTCAGATGCTGTGTTTGGGAAAGTGACGTCACATTGTTTATAACGTTACGTAATAAGTAATTCACGTAAGTCGTCTTACACGGGTGGGGAGGGGGGGGGGGGATGTAAGAATATTAGTTTCTTATATGAGCACGAGGTTCAGATGGAAATATCCGTCACTGAGGGTAACTGTTTTGGCGGGAACGAGGCTCTGCCGAGTTCCCGCGAAACAGTTACCCGAAGTGACGGATATTTCCATCTGAACCAAGTATCTCATGGAAGAAACTTTTTCTTGCATACCGTCTTGCACTTTGAAATAGATATTTAAAAACAAACTTACCGAAATGATGCATTTTGATATAAAAACAAACATTCTTTAGATGTTATGTATGGGAAAGTGACGTCACATTGTTTATAACGTGACGTCACATTGTTTATAACGTTACGTCACAAGTAAGCACGTAAGTCGTCTTACACGGGGGGGGTGTAAGATGAGATTTTCCAGCACTAGTAAAAACTGCAGAAATCCCCATCTGGTATGCAAGAAGAGATTTTCCAGTATTGCCAACATGTCGTTTACAAATGACTAAGTATTGCCAACATGTCGTTTACAAATGACTAAATATTGCCAGCATGTTTTTAACAAATGACCAAGTATTGCCAGGATGTCGTTTACAAATGACAAAGTATTGCCAGAATGTCGTTAACTAATGTCTAAGTATTGCCAACATGTCGTTTACTAATGACTAAGTATTGCCAACATGTCGTTTACTAATGACTAAGTATTGCCAACATGTCGTTTACTAATGACTAAGTATTTTCAACATGTCGTTTACTAATGACTAAGTATTTTCAACATGTCGTTTACTAATGACTAAGTACTGCCAACATGTTGTTTACCAATGACTAAGTATTGCCAACATGTCGTTTACTTATGACTTAGTATTGCCAGGATTTCGTTTACAAATGACTAAGTATTGCCAGGATGTCGTTTACTTATGACCAAGTATTGCCTACATGTCGTTTACAAATGACCAAGTATTGCCAACATGTCGTTTACTTTTGACCAAGTATTGCCAACATGTCGTTTACTTTTGACCAAGTATTGCCAACATGTCGTTTACAAATGACTAAGTATTGCCAACATGTCGTTTACTAATGGCTAAATTTTGCCAGGATGTCGTTTACTTATGACTTAGTATTGCCAGGATTTCGTTTACAAATGACTAAGTATTGCCAGGATGTCGTTTACTTATGACCAAGTATTGCCTACATGTCGTTTACAAATGACCAAGTATTGCCAACATGTCGTTTACTTTTGACCAAGTATTGCCAACATGTCGTTTACAAATGACTAAGTATTGCCTACATGTCGTTTACTTATGACCAAGTATTGCCAACATATCGTTTACTTATGACCAAGTATTGCCTACATGTCGTTTACTTATGACCAAGTATTGCCAACATGTCGTTTACAAATGACTAAGTATTGCCAACATGTCGTTTACTAATGGCTAAATTTTGCCAGGATGTCGTTTACAAATGACTAAGCATTAACACAGGGGAGGGGGGGGGGGGGATGTAAGATGAGATTTGCCAGCACTGGTAAAACTTGCAGATATCCCCATCTGGTATGCAAGAAACGGTGTTGTCATGCATGTCATCTTGGAGATGAATATCTTTTCCATCAAAAGACATCGGTGACATGTGTAATTATTGCAAAACGGCTTACATACGATGTCCCATTAACCAGGGGAATTAAATATTAATAACAGTAAATATTGTCATTGTAGAATGAGACGGCAACAGTGATGTCCCCTGAAACTGGGAAAATAAATCTTATCATCTTAATATCAGTCGGTAAGAGTGACCTCCCCTGCCATTAGCCATCTTGCAATCTTGAAAGAAGCCCAAAAAATGATGTGTCCTGAAACAAAAGGACATAAATCTTTCCAGCTAATAAAAAGCCGATAAGATGTCCCTTGAAAAGGAGAGGGAGATATTGCCATTTTGAAACATGTATGTAAGAGTAATGTCCCCTGAAGCATTAGGGGTAAATATTGCCATCTAAGAATGAATCAGTAAGAGTGATGTCGCCTGAAACAGGGGAGATAGATGTAAAACTTTGAAATAAATCGGTAACTGTGATGTTCATCAAATCTTGCCATCCTAAAAGTAACCGAAAATCATTGATGTACGCTGTAACAAGGGGAATAAATCTTACCACCGTAGAATAGGTCGATAAGAGTAATGGCCCTTGAAAACAAGCGATAAGTCTTGCCATCTTGAAAGAAGTCTGTAAGAGTAATGTCCCCTGAAACAGGGAAAGTAAATCTTGTCATGGTATGAGTCGATAAGTGTGATGTCATTTGAAACGGAGTAGGACAATCTTGCCATCTTGAAATAAATATCTAAGAAAGATGTCCCCATAATCAGGAGAGGTAATTATTACAACATTTAAATAAATCAGTAAGAGTGATCATCAATGTCCCTTCAAACACCAGTATTGCCAACATGTCGTTTACAAATGACTAAGTATTGCCAACATGTCGTTTACAAATGAATAAGTATTGCAAACAAGTTTTTAACAAATGACCAAGTATTGCCAGGATGTCGTTTACAAATGACTAAGTATTGACAGGATGTCGTTAACTAATGACTAAGTATTGCCAACATATCGTTTACTAATGACTAAGTATTGTCAACATGTCGTTTACTAATGACTAAGTATTGCCAACATGTCATTCACATATGACTAAGTATTTTCAACATGTCGTTAACTTATGACTAAGTACTGCCAACATGTCGTTTACAAATGACTAAGTATTGCCAACATGTCGTTTACTAATGACTAAGTATTGCCAACATGTCGTTTACTTATGACTACGTATTGCCAACATGTCGTTTACAAATGACTAAGTTTTGCCAGGATGTCGTTAGCTAATGACTAAGTATTGCCAACATGTCGTTTACAAATGACTAAGTATTGCCAGGATGTCGTTTACTAATGACTAAGTATTTTCAAAATCTCGTTTACTAATGACTAAGTACTGCCAACATGTCGTTTACAAATGACTAAGTATTGCCAACATGTCGTTTACAAATGACTAAGTATTGCCAACATGTCGTTTACTTATGACTAAGTATTGCCAGGATTTCGTTTACAAATGACTAAGTATTGCCAGGATGTCGTTTACTTATGACCAAGTATTGCCAGGATGTCGTTTACTTATGACCAAGTATTCCCAACATGTCGTTTACAAATGACTAAGTATTGCCAACATGTCGTTTACTTATGACCAAGTATTGCCAACATGTCGTTTACAAATGACCAAGTATTGCCAGCATGTCGTTTACAAATGACTAAGTATTGCCAGGATGTCGTTTACAAATGACCAAGTATTGCCAGGATGTCGTTTACAAATAACAAAGTATTGCCAGGATGTCGTTAACTAATGACTTAGTATTGCCAACATGTCGTTTACTAATGACTAAGTATTGCCAACATGTCGTTTACTAATGACTAAGTATTGCCAACATGTCGTTTACTTATGAACAAGTATTGCCAGCATGTCGTTTACTTATGACAAAGTATTGTCAACATGTCGTTTACAAATGCCTAAGTATTGCCAACATGTCGTTTACAAATGACTAAGTATTGCCAACATGTCGTTTAGTTATGACAAAGTATTGCCAACATGTCGTTTACAAATGACTAAGTATTGCCAGGATGTCGTTTACTAATGACTAAGTATTTTCAAAATCTCGTTTACTAATGACTAAGTACTGCCAACATGTCGTTTACAAATGACTAAGTATTGCCAACATGTCGTTTACAAATGACTAAGTATTGCCAACATGTCGTTTACTTATGACTAAGTATTGCCAGGATTTCGTTTACAAATGACTAAGTATTGCCAGGATGTCGTTTACTTATGACCAAGTATTGCCAGGATGTCGTTTACTTATGACCAAGTATTGCCAACATGTCGTTTACAAATGACTAAGTATTGCCAACATGTCGTTTACTTATGACCAAGTATTGCCAACATGTCGTTTACAAATGACCAAGTATTGCCAGCATGTCGTTTACAAATGACTAAGTATTGCCAGGATGTCGTTTACAAATGACCAAGTATTGCCAGGATGTCGTTTACAAATAACAAAGTATTGCCAGGATGTCGTTAACTAATGACTTAGTATTGCCAACATGTCGTTTACTAATGACTAAGTATTGCCAACATGTCGTTTACTAATGACTAAGTATTGCCAACATGTCGTTTACTTATGAACAAGTATTGCCAGCATGTCGTTTACTTATGACAAAGTATTGTCAACATGTCGTTTACAAATGCCTAAGTATTGCCAACATGTCGTTTACAAATGACTAAGTATTGCCAACATGTCGTTTAGTTATGACAAAGTATTGCCAACATGTCGTTTACAAATGACTAAGCATTGCTAACATGTCGTTTACTTATGACCAAGTATTGCCAACATGTCGTTTACTAATGATTAAGTATTGCCAGGATGTCGTTTACTTATGACAAAGTATTGCCAGGATGTCGTTTACTAATGACTAAGTATTGCCAAAATGTCGTTTACTTATGACCAAGTATTGCCAACATTCCGTTTACTTATGACAAAGTATTGCCAACATGTCGTTTACTTATGACCAAGTATTGCCAGCATGTCGTTTACTAATGACCTAGTATTGCCAGCAAGTCGTTTACAAATGACTAAGTATTGCCAACATGTCGTTTACTAATGACTTAGTATTGCCAGCATGTCGTTTACAAAATTAAGTATTGCCAACATGTCGTTTACTTATGACCAAGTATTGCCAACATGTCGTTTACTTATGACCAAGTATTGCCAGGATGTCGTTTACAAATGACTAAGTATTGCCAACATGTCGTTAACTTATGACAAAGTATTGACAACATGTCGTTTACAAATGACTAAATATTGCCAGGATGTCGTTTACAAATGACTTAGTATTGCCAGTATGTCGTTGACAAATGACTAAGTATTGCCAGGATGTCGTTTACAAATGACCAAGTATTGCCAGGATGTCGTTTACAAATGACTCAGTGTTGCAAGGATGTCGTTTACTAATGACTAAATATTGCCAACATGTCGTTTACTTATGACCAAGTATTGCCAGCATGTTGTTTACTTATGACCAAGTATTGCCAGGATGTCGTTTACAAATGACTAAGTATTGCCAACATGTTGTTTACTAATGACCTAGTATTGCCAGCATGTCGTTTACTAATGACCTAGTTTTGCCAGCACGTCGTTTACAAATGACTAAGTATTGCCAACATGTCGTTTACTAATGACCTAGTATTGCCAGGATGTCGTTTACTAATGACCAAGTATTGCCAACATGTCGTTTACAAATGACTAAGTATTGCTAACATGTCGTTTACTTATGACCAAGTATTGCCAACATGTCGTTTACTTATGACCAAGTATTGCCAACATGTCGGTTACAAATGACTTAGTATTGCCAGGATGTCGTTTACTAATGTCTTAGCATTGCCAACATGTCCTTAACTTATGACCAAGTATTGCCAACATGTCGTTTACAAATGACTAAGTATTGCCAGGATGTTGTTTACCAATGACTAAGTATTGCAAACATGTCGTTTACTTATGACCAAGTATTACCAACATGTCGATTATAAATGACTTAGTATTGCAAACATGTCGTTTACTTATGACCAAGTATTACCAACATGTCGTTTACAAATGACTAAGTATTGCCAGGATGTCGTTACCGTATGACCAAGTATTGCCAACATGTCGTTTACTAATGACCAAGTATTGCCATGATGTCGTTTACAAATGACCAAATATTGCCAGGATGTCGTTTACAAATTACTAATCATTGCCAACATATCGTTTACTTATGACCAAGTATTGCCAGCATGTCGTTTACTTATGACCAAGTATTGCCAACATGTCGTTTACTAATGACTAAGTATTGCCAACATGTCGTTTACAAATGACTAAGTATTGCCAACATGTCGTTTACAAATGACTTAGTATTGCCAACATGTCGATTACAAATGACTAAGTATTGCCAGGATATCGTTAACTTATGACCAAGTATTGCCAACATGTCGTTTACAAATGACTAAGTTTTGCCAGGATGTCGTTTACCAATGACTAAATATTGCAAACATGTCGTTTACTTATGACCAAGTATTACCAACATGTCGTTTACAAATGACTAAGTATTGCCAGGATGTCGTTTACTTATGACCAAGTATTGCCAACATGTCGTTTACTAATGACTAAGTATTGCCAGGATGTCGTTTACAAATGACCAAATATTGCCAGGATGTCGTTTACAAATGACTAATCAGTGCCAACATATCGTTTACTTATGACCAAGTATTGCCAGCATGTCGTTTACTTATGACCAAGTATTGCCAACATGTCGTTTACTAATGACTAAGTATTGCCAACACGTCGTTTACAAATGACTAAGTATTGCCAACATGTCGTTTACAAATGACTTAGTATTGCCAACATGTCGTTTACAAATGACTAAGTATTGCCAGGATATCGTTTACTTATGACCAAGTATTGCCAACATGTCGTTTACTAATGACCAAGTATTGCCAACATGTCGTTTACAAATGACTAAGTTTTGCCAAGATGTCGTTTACCAATGACTAAGTATTGCAAAGATGTCGTTTACTTATGACCAAGTATTACCAACATGTCGTTTACAAGTGACATAGTATTGCCAACATGTCGTTTACAAATGACTAAGTATTGCCAGGATGTCGTTTACATATGAATAAGTATTGCCAACATGTCGTTAACTTATGACCAAGTATTGCAAGGATGTCGTTTACTTATGACCAAGTATTGCCAACATATCGTTTACTTATGACTAAATTTTGCCAGGATGTCGTTTACAAATGACTAAGTATTGCCAGGATATCATTAACTAATGACTAAGTATTGCCAGGATGTCGTTTACTTTTGACTAAGTATTGCCAACATGTCGTTTACAAATGACTAAGTATTGCCAGGATGTCGTTTACTAATGACTAAGTATTGCCAGGATGTCGTTTACAAATGACCAAGTATTGCCAACATGTCGTTTACTTATGACCAAGTAATGCCAGGATGTCGTTAACTTATGACCAAGTATTGCCAGGATGTCGTTTACAAATGACTAAAAATTGCCAGGATGTCGTTAACTTATGACCAAGTATTGCTAACATGTCGTTTACTAATGACTTAGTTTTACCAACATGTCGTTACCCAAAGACTTAGTATTGCCAACATGTCGTTTACTTATGACCAAGTATTGCCAACATGTCGTTTACCAATGACTAAGTATTGCCAACATGTCGTTTACCAATGTCGTTTCAACATGTCGTTTACTAATGACTAAGTATTGCCAGGATGTCGTTTACTTATGACCAAGTATTGCTAACATGTCGTTTACTAATGACTAAGTATTACCAACATGTCGTTTACCAAAAACTTCGTATTGCCAGGATATCGTTTACTTATGACCAAGTATTGCCAACATGTCGTTTACAAATGACTAAGTATTGCCAGGATGTCGTTTACACATGACTGATTATTGCCAGGATGTCGTTTACTTTTGACCAAGTATTGCCAACATGTCGTTTACAAATGACTAAGTTTTGCCACGATGTCGTTTATCAATGACTAAGTATTGCAAACATATCGTTTACAAATGAAATAGTTTTGCTAACATGTCGTTTACAAATGACTAAGTATTGCCAGGATGTCGTTAACATATGAATAAGTATTGCCAACATGTCGTAAACTTATGACCAAGTATTGCCAGGATGTCGTTAATTATGACCAAGTATTGCCAACATAACGTTTACTAATGACTAAATTTTGCCAGGATGTCGTTTACATATGACTAAGTATTGCCAGGATATCATTAACTAATGACTAAATATTGCCAGGATGTCGTTTACCTATGACTAAGTATTGCCAACATGTCGTTTACAAATGACTAAGTATTGCCAACATATCGTTTACTAATGACTAAGTATTGCCAGCGTGCGTTTACAAATGACTAAGTATAGCAAACATGTCGATTACTTATGACCAAGTAATGCCAGGATGTCGTTAACTTATGACCAAGTATTGCCAGGATGTCGTTTACAAATGACTAAGTATTGCCAGGATGTCGTTTACTTATGACCAAGTATTGCTAACATATCGTTTACTAATGACTAAGTATTACCAACATGTCGTTTACCAATGACTTAGTATTGCCAGGATGTCGTTAACTTATGACCAAGTATTGCCAACATGTCGTTTACCAATGACTAAGTATTGCCAACATGTCGTTTACCAATGTCGTTTCAACATGTCGTTTACTAATGACTAAGTATTGCCAATATGTCGTTTGCTAATGACTAAGTATTGCCAGGATGTCGTTTACTAATGAATTAGTATTGCCAACATGTCGTTTACTTATGACTAAGTATTGCCAATATGTCGTTTACTATGACTAAGTATTGCCAACATGTCGTTTACCAATGACTTAGTATTGCAAACATGTCGTTGAACTTCCAACTCGAATAACAGGAAGATCTGCTGGCTAAAATGCTAATGACTAAGTATTGCCAGGATGTCGTTTACTAATGACTTAGTATTGCCAACATATCGTTTACTTATGACTGAATTTTGCCAGGATGTCGTTAACAACTGACTAAGTATTGCCAGGATATCATAAACTAATGACTAAGTATTGCCAGGATGTCGTTTACTTTTGACAAAGTATTGCCAACATGTCGTTTACCAATGACGTAGTATTGCCAGGATGTCGTTTACTAATGACTAAGTATTGCCAGCGTGCGTTTACAAATGACCAAGTATTGCCAACATGTCGTTTACTTATGACCAAGTTATGCCAGGATGTCGTTAACTTATGACCAAGTATTGCCAGGATGTCGTTTACAAATGACTAAGTATTGCCAGGATGTCGTTAACTTATGACCAAGTATTGCTAACATGTCGTTTACTAATGACTAAGTATTACCAACATGTCGTTTACCAATGACTTAGTATTGCCAGGATGTCGTTTACTTATGACCAAGTATTACCAACACGTCGTTTACCAATGACGAAGTATTGCCAACATGTCGTTTACCAATGTCGTTTCAACATGTCGTTTACTAATGACTAAGTATTGCCAGGATGCCGTTTACTAATGACTAAGTATTGCCAGGATGCCGTTTACTAATGACTAAGTATTGCCAGGATGCCGTTTACTAATGACTAAGTATTGCCAGGATGCCGTTTACTAATGACTAAGTATTGCCAGGATGCCGTTTACTAATGACTAAGTATTGCCAGGATGCCGTTTACTAATGACTAAGTATTGCCAACATGTCGTTTACTAATGACTAAGTATTGCCAGGATGCCGTTTACTAATGACTAAGTATTGCCAGGATGCCGTTTACTAATGACTCAGTATTGCCAACATGTCGTTTACTTATGACTAAGTATTGCCAATATGTCGTTTACTAATGACTAAGTATTGCCAACATGTCGTTTACCAATGACTTAGTATTGCAAATATGTCGTTGAACTTCCAACTCGAATAACAAGAAGATCTGCTGGCTAAAATGCAAGAGTTTTAGATTAATTCTATGACTCGTGTTAAATTTTTATTGTCTATTGCAAAATAAGGTATCGCTTTGTAGCGCACTTACAATGTTGTTTAAAAGTTCTACAGTATCTAATACATCGTCAATGTCTACGATGGCCGTTTAGAATTTCTGCAAAATAGAATGGTGATCGACTTTCCTATCACCATGTAACTTGCGCGTTTAACCCTCTAGAACCCAACCCATGTCACCATTGTTGGAAAATTCTGATTGTTTGTTTATAAGGAGGCACTGATGAGTCATACTCAATAACCAAACAATTTTGTGTCTACTATTCTTGGTAAAGATTTTTTTTGGTGTTGCACGAGTGCAACGTTGGGCTTTTACGGTATATGTTGCACCAGTGCAACATTAGTACATAAAACTAGTTTAGGACTTAGTTATAATTATCATGACCTAATTAAAGATAATTGACACATATTTGATTGAAGAAAAATACTTATACACAGGTAATTTCATATACCAATAAAAGTTTAGCCTCTTTATACATTCATTGACTTCTACAAAGCCTCTGCCATGGAAAAATTATGGTTTGACACCCCTCAACATTAGGGGACCTCAAAGTAAAACCCAACATTGAACTAAAGTCTACTCTGATACGGACGTTAGTCATGGGCAATAGTTGACCGCTATACTTTCCCGGGTCCCAATGTCAAAGGTCAAGGTCACTGACTGGGTTCAAAAATGTAGTCCAACTAAGCTTTGATTAACTCGCAAATTCTATAATCTTTCACTGTCAAATTTTACAAAAACACTAGTGATAGACATTTAATGACACATATTGTTTATGGAGTGACTATGGTCAATGGTTAAGATCAAATAATCATATCAAAGTTGTTTAAATGAGTCAAGGTCACTCTAAATGTGAAAATTTTTGAAATTCTCCAAACCTTGCTATTTAGTCATAGTAGCTAGGCCAGGATTTCAAGTAGAAAAGATTTGAAAATTATCGGAATGTATTACAATTATTCTTAAAATACAATTTAAGGCAGAAATTTAATCAGTTAACTGCGAAAGTAATGTACTTGTATGATGTGCTTGTAAAAGTTTACTTTTCACAAAAGCCCAATGTTGCACAGGTGCAACATGCACATTCTGAAAATGAATCTTCGAAATATATGCCAGACATAGAGAAATCATTGTTACCAAGTGAAAAATCCAGCTTTAATTCCATGATTGAACACAGAAATACCAGCTAACTAATTCTTTCCTTTTAAAAGTACAGCTGTTAAAACAAGTCAATAATTGTTTTCAATTTTCTTGGTACAAATGGCGGATGTATAACAAGGGGACGTAACTCATCATGAAAATTGTGTTTGGAACATACTTGTCTTGTTACACATACATGCCAAGTACAACTAAGAATAGTCTTCAAAATGTAAATAAGCCAAATTTGATAGCAGAGTGAACATTTATGATGTGCTGTTGCATCTGTGCAACATTGGGCTCTAGAGGGTTAAACAATGTTTGATGAATGATACAATGCGCTTCGATAAAATTTTGCGTTATGGTAGAAAAAATAGACAAGGAACGCTCAAAATGATGAAAGTGCCAATCAGGACAAATTATTGTCAAGAAGTTGATTGCACGGATGGTTTCAGAGGATTAAATCAGGGAGACAAAATTTTGCAGACGACATTAGAGTAGTCCGCGAGGCCAGTGCGCCATGAAGAATGTGTATAGATCACTCCCAAAGCTCACTGTTGAAAAAAAATTTGAATGTTTCAAGTGTAAACGAAAGGAAAATAACCATATTGTGGAGAGCATATTTATTTACTGATTTTCATTTATTTTCGAATATTTCTCTCTCAATGTTAATAATTCAGTTTGACAGCTTGCATGAAGCGACAGTACTGAATCATAATCAGATACATTCTTGAATTATTCAGTTAGCAATTGATATGAGCATTAAATATTCGTTTCGGCATTTGAATTCAATGCATTACAAAACAATATATCAAACGTCGTGGAGAGTTTTGACAATGTATTTCCATGAGGTATTGTTTTAAAAAAGCCAGGCATTTTATTGCGACACTTCGTATGGCAATAAGAACGCGCCGTTATTTCATTTCCCCATTTATCACATGAATTTGGGAATAGTGCAAACAATAGAGAAATGCATATTATATCAAGCGACTTATTCAAATTTCAAATGATTCGCAATGGTCTCAATATTGACACAATGACAGTGACAGTGCTGAACAACCTTAAACCTGCATCGTATCCATCAATGCATTATATGATCATACGACTGTTCGAAAACAATTTAAAACGATAATACCCTACAATATGATAATCGCAATTTAATGTTATACATTCATTAATGGCATCAGTATCATTAAAAACAAGCATTGCGAAAGTTAAAGTTAAATAACATTAATATATACAACAGTTTTATTCCTATTGAACATAGTTTACGATGTTCTAGTCAGGTCATAAAATAATTTTCCATCAATTTGATATGATAAATTTGTGTTTGCATTCACTAATAAAAGAAATGGTTGAGCATAAATTATTTTCTTTTAATTTTCTAAACATTTCTCATGTTTTAAGAACTGTTCTTTACCGTACCTTTTCTGGTCATTTTGAGCAGTATTATAGCTTTAATATTTCGCTTGTTATATACAATTTAAAATAGATTATATTATTTACCACTGTTCTTGTTTTATTTTTAAAACGACTCTTGTACAACGGGAGTGTTTGCTTATAAATTTACTTGCCGGACGATCGAGACAGAGATTAGTGGTTCAAACATACTTATGTTAGTTTCGCAATTATATTTGACCCTATTTACACTCTTATATTCAATGATATATTTATGTCAGTTTCGCGAATATCTTTGACCGAGTCTACGCACTTTCCTACACAGGAATGTCTATTTCGCAAATATATTGGACCCAATCTACACACTTCTCTACACACTAATGGCATTAAATGTATTAGAAGACTATAAAGGGGTCAGTGGTAGTTTTGAAGTCAGCATATACATGTACGTGTTAAAGTTTAAACGTGTTAAAGTTTGAAAAAAGATAACAAATGAATGAAGTATTGCTATGCAATACAAAATCCTCAACGAGATATACACTGTCTTTGTCAACATGATTATATAATTTGACCCAAGTTTAATAAAAATCCTTCCAGGTTTGGAGATATAGTCACATGATCATTGTCAGTATGAATAATGAGATGAACACTTGATCTATGTCAGATAAATATCTTTCAAAGGCTTAAGGAAATAAGTCTGATAACCATGATATAATTTGGTTTTGAACACTCTTTTAATTAGATTAACATTTACAAAAAGTTTCAAGAAAAGCCTTCAAACGGTTTTGTAAAGTAAAGAAACATGATTGGTCCTAAGTGTGACCTGGACCTAATGCAAGAGTGGGTGAAACATAGATCATGCATGTTATCTCCATGAGAATAATATTTCACCCAATTAAATAAAATCCTTCAAGCAGTTGAGGATATACAGTCATATGACATCTGACTCTGAAGAGTGACCTGGGCAGGTAAGATATCGGCAACAACTGTGAAAAGTTATTTCGAAATAAGTATGTTCATGTCCATGTTACAGCCCAGTTACAAAGTCCAAGAAGTAAACCACAATCACACGTTTAGCTCTAAGTAAGACCTTGACCAGTATGGTAGCTCCTTCGGTTTGGTGTTTGACAAACCCGTTCGGTATGGGTAACATTTTTTTAAATGCCCAGTCTGTGAAAGTTGTAAACGTTGAAAAAGTTGCACCAGTACGTGTACTATATTTCGGACAAGTTTCTTCAAAAAGACGTACATTTCGGATATTAATTTTTTTATTTTAGCAGACCAAGTCGAACCTAAATATATTCAAATCATAGCTGAAAAAGAACAACAACAAAGATGTAACTGATTTTCAAATAACTTCACTCAGTGTGTGCCAGGTACAACATCGAGGTCGCTACCTCCAAGGTCAATGTCACACGTAGTGCTCAAGGCCTCAAACCCTGTAGTGATGCATGTCTGGGCTGTATCTTCTACATGCATAGAACTTCAAAGGTCAAGCTTTAGATAAAACCCAGTGATATACATGTTCTTCGTGTCCGGGCTGTAAATGAACTAATTTTGATTCATCAATATTTTTAAAATCTTTTTCACCATATAAACAGATGAGTATACGTATGAGTATACATTATTGATGGCTTACCTGACGTACTGTACGGCACCAGACTATGAAATAAAATACATTTGTACTTGTTTTAGCAGCTTGCGGTTAAATCTAATATTCTTTATGCACATTAATGAATTCTCGTTTTGGTACTCATGATATACAAGTACACCCTTCATTTGTAGAAACATGTATATTTTTGTAAATGTAGACAGCGTGATCCTCACCAGAACCATGGTGTTAGTATCCGTACGCAAGATTCCACAAACATGATTCCATCTAGAATGAGTATCGAGAAAGGTTTTATCTGACTTGTCAAAACTTGTTCTGCAATAGAGAATAAAAAGATAGAATAAACGAAGGAGCAATCGTAGCACCTGCATAGAGGTTGAAAGGCTAGACAGTCAAATGGGAGGGCACATGTTTGAACTTACTAGTATCGTAAGTCCATGCATAACAATGGCGTGAATTTCTGCATTTGCTCCTTTTAACTGTAGTTACATTGTGTACCTTATATTTACTAATCTTATCTAAATCAATACATCATCAATTCCCTTAAGCTGCAATTAAAACTTGATACACACACACGACAGCATAAAGAGCATGCCAGTAAACTCCCAAATGCAGGTTTTTGATAATATTGTGTGGCCTTATGGTTTCCCCATGAGGGGACATATAACAAGACTTTCTCTATCGCCTCGCCCACCATTTGTCTCATTATTGATTGATTGAGTAGCAGGTGATGTTCCGAGAAAGATTTATATAACTTCGCGCTAAAGTTTTAATCAAATTCAATATGCACATAATTCATAGCTTATCGAAACACTCATAAAGGATTTGTTTGTCATCTTTTATTCTTTCAAATTTAATTCAATGAAAACGATGCACATATCTATCAATAATTGATACATGTATCTGTTTATATAGCGTTTAGCAGTTTTGTGTTTGTTGAAATTATTGCCATTGGTTTGTTTAACTCATTAACGCGTACTTTGAATTACTTTAATAGTGGTTCTAAGACCTGCAACTATTTACTTTCATCCGACGATGGCGAAATATTTAATCTTCATAGTGGCAACGATCAAAGGGATACTTAAGGATCTGTCAAACCTACATTTACACCTGTAAAACCTACCTTTACATTGTCAAGACTACCTCATTGCTTGTTAAGTCTGCTTTAGTACCTAAAAGATCAACTTAAGTTTAGATAAAAACAGTTTACTGTCCCATTTTTTAGAATTGTGTAGTTGACCTCTACCAAGATTGTTCAAGTCATGCCCCCCTAGTCAACTTGAACCTTTCCAGGGGGTCACTGGTTTTACATAGATTTATATATGATTTTTTAAAAAAATAGTCGTCTCCAAAGCCACAAGGCCTAGAGCTTAAATATTGGATGTGTTACTTTGTCCAGTGACCTCTACCAAGATTGTTCAAATCATGTGGCCACACCCACGGGGTCACTGGTTTTCATATAGACTTATATAGAGAAACGTAAAAAATATTGTTCTCTGGAACCACAAGTCATAGAGCTTAAATATTTAGTTTGTTGCATTGTTTAGTTGACCTATATCAAATCTTGCGTCTTGAGTTAATTTAAGCCCCGTCTGGGGGTCACTTGCTTAACATAGACTTTTATATGAAAACCTGTAAAAATCTTTTCCAAAACCACAAGGCCTAGAGCTTAGATATTTAGTTTGTAGCATTGTCTAGTAGACCTTCACCAAGGTCTATCTTCGCCATCAAATCTCTCATATGAAGTGCGAAAGAAAATACAAATTCCTTGAATGGCAAAATGCAGAAAAATCATCTAGGCATCAAAACCAGTCTTCATATTTACCTGTAAAACACAGACATGCGCCAATTATAAATACATGTAATTTATTCTGATAGAAAAATAAATAATTTCTTACGAAGTGCGCATGCGTTGTGTAAATAAGCCGGGAAATAGAATTTCGAAAGAAAGTGTTTATAAATAAGTAGTAAAAATAAAAGTACATGTAAAAGTATTGTAGGACTTTTGAATAGTCTATGGAGTATGGAATGCTGTATAAATAATGCAACAAACATACTACGGAGGACAATAAGGGACATACTTGCCACAAACATATACACACACATATACAAACTACGGAGGAAAAGACGAGACATACGTAACATAAATAGTATAATAACGTAACTTCGGGATATGTATACTTGACCCTTCCACATCTATATATGAATATTTGAGTTGTAATGAGACTTTAATGCTACGCTATAAAATAGTCCAGGTTTACGTCTCATGTCGTGAATTTTTATAAGATAAAGTCTTTATGGAGAAGTATGTAGATACAATGGTATAAAGAAAGACAAAGAAACATCTTAAAACATTGAAAAGATAAAATATAAATGAGGACCGATAAGAACAATATATTATGAGATGACTTTCGTATTTAGCTTATAGGATATCAAGACAAATGTGTAGCTCCTACTTACTGCACCTCCTGTCACTGTTGCTTACCTTAACAAAACCAAAAGACAGTTATAGCAGGAACAAGAGGGTCATCATGACCCTATATCGCTCACCTGAATATCAGTGTACTTCTCTAAGGAAGTCACTTGTTGATGAAGGGAGTCAGTAGTTGCTAAGGAATTCACTGGTTGTTAGAGAAAGTCACTTGTTGCTAATTAAGTCAACTGTTGCTAGTTGCTAAGAATGTCAATGATTGCTAAGGAAGTCACTGATTACAAGATGATGCTAAACGTACGTTGCTAAAGAAGTCACGAAACTCAATGGTTGCTAAGGAATCCACTGGTCGCTAGGAGAAAACACTGGTTGCTAGAGGAAGTCACAGGTTGCAAAGGAAGTCACTGGTTGCTATGGGAACTCATAAGTTGCTAGGGACTTAGTTGTTGCTAAGGAAGTCACTGGCTTCAAATGAAGTCTTTGGTTGCTTAGGAAGTCACCTGTTCAAAGGGAAAGTCACTGGTTGCTCGGGGAAGTCACTGCTTGTTAGGGAAGTTATTGGGTGCTAAAGAAGTCACTTGTTCAAAGGGAAAGTCACTGGTTGCTTGGGCAAGTCGCTGCTTGCTAGGGAAAGTCGGTGGTTGCTAAGAAAGTCAGTGGTTGCTTGGTAAGTCACTGGCGCTATAGGAACTCATTGGAAGCTAGTTTTTCCTATTTGTTGCTATTGCCACCAGAGTTCTGCATTTAATGTAATTTATTGAACATCATGTAAGCAACATCCCTGCCAAGTTTCATCAACAGTTGCCCACTGGGTACAGATGAGATGGTTCTTTAAAGCAAAATGTTTACGGATCCGACGATTAATTTTCCACCATGATGAACACAGCACTATTCATTGAAGCACCTGTTTCGATTTAGGTAGTTTCAATTCTGCACTTTTGGCTATGCTTACCGGATAAAGAAGATCGAAAGTGTAGAACGTTTTGGTCAAATTGATTACGTAAATAGTATCCATATATGGCTTAGTTTGATTAGATTGACCACGATTGGAGAGCAGACCTTAAGTAAGTCACAGAATAACAGCAACACCGACCGATGAAAGAATTGATGAATTTCGTCTATGCTTTATCTTCTTAACCCCTTGCTGGATTGTAATAAGACTTGTCAAAATGCATCAGTATAAAGTGAAGTTGTACATAATTATAATGATTTGGGGTCACTATAGGGCAAAGATCAAGGTGGACCTGTATGTATGAAATATTGGCTTCACTTCTCTTCTGAAACGTCTAACTGCGGTTTTGAGACGGTCTAACTTCATGATGCCATGTATTTCATCTGCCATTTGCATGATTAAGTTAGAAATGTTGTTTCAAGCGAAGATCTCTGTATACAATAACTGGTTTTCATACATTTTTCATGAAGCATTTCTGAGAAGCGTAGTTAAACTAATAATTTTGATACAGGTTCATCCATTTTAGCTCAATGGAGCACTTGTACTCAGGGAGAGCTTTTGTGACCACTCACCATCCGGCATCCGTCGTTCGCCGTACGGCGTCCGATGTCCGGTCATATATTCTTGTTGCTTGACCAATTTCAACTAAACTTCGCATGTATGTTCCATAGGTGACCCTCATCAAATATTGTTCTAATGAAGTAGTTCAAATAAGAACTCTGGTTGCTATGGCAACAAATAGGAAAATCTTCTTTTCAAAAGCCGAAAGGTCGAAAGCTGAGAAATTTAGCATGTAAAATTGCCTAGTGGACCCTTGCAAAGAGTGTTCAAATCACGACCCGGGTCACAAATAACCCCGCCATGGGGGGTCACTTAATTTTACATAGGTTTCTACAGGAAAAACTTTTAAAACTTCTCCTCTGAAACCACAAGGTCCAGAGCTTTAGATATCTGGCAAGTAAAAATGTCTCGTGTATCTCTGTCGAAGCTATTCAAATTATGACCCCAGGGTCAAAATTGACTCAACCCAGGGGTCTCACATGTTGTATATATACTGATATAGGTAAACCTTTAACAATCTACTTCTTCAAAGCCAAAAGGTCAAGAGTTAAGATATTTGGTGTGTGATATTGCCTAGTGGACCTCTATCTAATTTGTTTAAATTGTGCACAGGGTCAAAACTGACCACACATAGGGAGTCACTGGTTTTCATAAAAGAATAACATAGGAATACTTTAATAAATTTACCCAAAACCTCAAATTCTACAGCTAAGACATTTAGCATGTAGCATTTTCTAATCGACCTCTACCAAGTTTGTTTAAATCTTGCCCCTGGGGTCAATATTGGCCCCGCGCAGGGGATCACTTATTTTACCTGAACATAATAATTATATAGGACAACATTTAAAGATTTTCTTCTCCAAAACCACAAGAGCTTTGGTGTTTAACATTGTCCAGTGAACTTCTTGGAAATTTGTTCAAATCTTGCCCCAGGGTTCAAAATTGACCACACCCACGGGTAACTGATTTTCATAATAGACTTACATAGGAACAAATTGAAAAATCTTCTACTCAGAAACCACAACGCCTAGAGCTTAGATATTTAGTAACTTTCATTATCTAGTAGACCTCTACTAAGTTTTTTCAAATCATGCCACCCGGCTCATTGACTTTTTAAGCAACCACTGACTTTCCCTAGCAACCAGTGACTTCCCCGAGCAACCAGTGACTTCCTTGGAACAATAATCTTTCTTAGCAACCAGTGTCTTCCTCTAGCAACAAGTGACTTCTTAAGCAACTACTGACTTTCGTAGCAACATCTTAGTCCCATAGCAACCAGTGGTTCCCGTAGCAACCAGTAACCTGCTTTAGCAACCAGTGACTTTCTTTAGGGAAGTGCACTGGTACTCAGGTGAGCGATATAGGGCCATCATGACCCTCTTGTTTTTTTTCTAATAATTATGTTACTAGAAATATTGACCGTTTTCCACTGGTCGAGAAAGAATAATTGCTCTATGCTCATAATTTACATTAATTGGGAGGTAACAACATAATTAGCTATTTACGTACTTAAATTATGAAACCATTTACGAAAGATTGACTTTTTTTCATCCGGTATTATCCGATTAAAAGGTGTCTTAAAGAGAACATGTTTCAATTCATAAAAATGTTATACATGCATTTTATGTCATTTCACTGGCGGTTGAAAGGTAACAAACTTCCAGGCAAAAGTAAGCTTTATACGGCTGCACCGAAAAACCAATTCCCTGATAACATGAAGCAAAAAGTGCCAGACCCGAAGAAAAGTAAAAAAAAAAAATGAATCTAACCAACTACTGAAATGAGAAAAGCAGAGTAAAAATTATGCAGTAGGAATTTCAACCCGTTCGTGGCATGCTAACCTTACGTTTCCCTTAACTCTTTAGTGGCTCTACCATTTCAATAGTATGTGCCAATTATTGAAGTTGTTAGTATAATTTCCAACGTATTCAGTGTATTCCTATTTGTCAGGTATTATTCCAATAATTTCTTCCTGCACACAAAACGGAGGCTCTGACAAAATATAATAAGGATAATCGGAATGTAGTAAGGATACAATCTGTGGCAGACTGACTGACTGCGGAGACCAAGACAAACATCATTATCCTATCATTGTAGTAATGAATATTTGCAGATGAAATTGTTTAACAGCTAATGTTTCAAGGAAACCGGATATTTCTTGGGACACATTTTACTTTAAATCAAACTTTGGAACGACATTTTTTCTCTAGCTTCAGAACAGTTCAGATGCACTATTGGTGGAATATGGGAAACACATTACGCTAATTTTGTCTTGTTTTATGCTGCATGTATTTGCAGCACATATTCAAGAGTACAATGTAAAAGCCTTACCATTACTGTATTGTTTATCCTTTTTGATCATAATAGACATTTTTGAGACCACCCATTATATAAATCAAGTTAAATATATGAAAAACCGAAAGGCTGGTATATCGATGTAGGTAAAACTCTACATTTCCAAAACTTTCCCTAATCAAGATCTTTCTCTGGGCGGTTCTCTTTTCACTAGCTGGGTCCGAAATACGCTTTAGATTTATATCCAAAGTTCAGTTTGGTTCCCAAGAAGGTCTAGACAATGTATCTGACATTGTAGAATTCCAAAACAATTTAAATAATTCGCATGTCAGACTGTGAACGCAAATGTGTAAGGTAAATAATTTGCAGTTTCTTCTGTGAAAACTGTCAACAACTTTATAATTTGAATACGATGTTAAATAAATGTATAACAACGTCTATATCAATTTGAAAACTTTATTTAAGCTCTGTTCACATCTACAAAAGGTTTAACATTACATAAATGCAGATAATCAAAATTCTAAAAGGGTCGAACGTTGCAATATTTGATACTTTTTCTTATGTCTTTTATAATGCTGTTTTTTTGTATTGTATAACCTTATATTTATATTACTTGCTTTTCATTGTATTTTCAACTCTTCTTGTTTTTATACAACAGTTGCCATTTTATGTCTTCTTAATTTTTGTATCGAATCTTTTTTTATTCGCATTCTACCTCTCTGCCAGTGAATATCACTATTTGTATTGTATTGTGATCAGTAAAGAATTTGAAATAAAAATGCATACATGTAGCTGCAAACTGTTCAAACAGTATTATCTGGTTGTGGTATATTGGGCATGTAATTACAAAATATCAAAATTGAATTATACATGCATCGATACAAAATTGATATCGGTTTACTAAAATATGAATGAAATGGTATGCAATACAGAAAATGTGAATTATCAGATAACAGTTATTATTACAGTACACATTGTCAGTATTAGAATAGAAATGAAAACTGCATATTACACTTTAGTTGGAAATGTATTGATTATGAATTAGACATTTTCAATTACTAGTAAGTATGTGAAACAGATTGATCTTTTTTGTATCATAAATGAAAACAAAACAAACATATTACAGTTATTGATACAGTACAAATTGTCAGTATTAGAACAGAAATGAAAACTGCATACATATTGAATCTGAATTAAACATTTTTATTTACTTACATGTATAACTATATGAAACAGATTGATCTTATTTTCTAGCAGAAATGAAAACAAAACAAACATATAACACAAGTGAAACCAAATAAAATACAAATGAGATATACGAATATTGCAACGTTCGAAATGTTTTGCAATTCTTAAAATGTTTGACATGATTTTATGACTTGAGTAAAGTTAATATCATCAATAAGATTTACAGTTTTTAAAGTGTATACTTATCTAACAAATCGCAAATAATGTTTAATAGATGAATGTTTGCTTCATTTAAGGTTATAACTTAAGTTCAAGGTTTTGGAACATAAATTACCCAAGCACATGTTTAAGCATTGATGTTTCCAAAATGGTATATTTTCATTACATGTAATTATAGTCCTACATGTATATATCAAATAATCACAACACAGATAAACAGAAACTGTGGTTAATTTATCCTATATGTCAAGTTAAAAACAATCTGATTCTTCTGATGTATTAACTAAAACTTTCATAGGCTTGATAATTTTTTATTCATTTAAAAACTGTATTTAAATAATTATCTAAATATTCGATATTTCTGCTTTTTATAAAATATCTCTTCGTGTCTCGTCGATTTCAATTGATTCTAAGATATAAAATGGAATCTTTACAAGTATCTTATTACAATATTAAGCAAAAATATGCATTACACGGTTTAATAATCATCATCTTCAAAAGCAGCAGAAACAACAACATAAAACATTGAATAATTTAAATTTGTAATTAAATTGATTACAACAGGTGTTTAAGTTTTTTATTTCATACAAATAAATTATATCTGATATAACGTGTCTATTAAAACGATTCTAATTTTACTGGAATTGAAAAAAAAAACATCTATACACATGTAAAACCCCTTTTCACTTGTGGACATAACTTTGATATATCTTTAAACAGTGTCTTTATCTGAACACTTTTTCTAGTTGACTTGTTTGAATAGTCACTCACCCAAATTGAAAACTTTACACCTTTATTATCCAAATATTTAACAAAGTGTTAAATCAATGTATTTCAATCTGTCTCTATACAAGAAGACAAAGAACAAAGACGATAACTGGGCATAAAAGTTAAAGTCGTTTATCATCCATGAAAGTTAGATAGCGCATTAAAGTGAAAACAGACATTTTGTCAAAAACAAATTAGGTTGTCCAGACAACATATTTTTTGGGTGTAAAACTTAACATTCTTACAAATGATTTAATTCCACCTCAGTCTAGCATTTGAGATATTGGTTTTTCTTTCTCGTGTATAGAACAGTAAATCCCATTATAAACCTATAAAGTTTTCATGTTAGGTCAGTTTACATAACAACTACAGGTGAAGAATTTCGAATATAGAATATCCAAGTTCTTGCATATCTATAAATTTAATTAGAATAATGCATTTTCATTCTCGTTTATTTTTCAAGATGGCTATAATATTACAAGCTCATACCATCACAACATTATAAAACATCAACATCAACAACCAAATAGCTAAAAACATCAACAAGATTACACATCCTAAGAGACAATGCAGCGTTATAAACTTGAACTGGGTCAATACAGTTCTATTTGTTATCCGAATTCCAAAGTTCTGTCAGACACTCAACAGTATGATTGAGTTTGGCGCTTTTTTATGTCGTTAATAGTATGTAATGCATTCCATCTGTTTCGAGAACTATATATTTCTGATTTTCGGATTATTTCCAATCAAATTCTCATATGCTTTATGTTAATTAGTATATTTCTGTATTCAATCACGTCTGTATTATACTCTTTATATTTCATTTATTACTGTTAAAATGGATTCATTGATCCAAAATGCATTTTACCCATATCATTATGCAAAACAATTAAAGATGGTAACATGAAATCATCATCAACTTCAACAACAACAAGAACAACAACATTTTCAACTACAATAATCTTGTAAACGATCATCTTCATCTTCAACAACAACAGCTACAACACCGACAAAAACAACTACTATAATCTTGTATATTTGTTTTTCACGGTGATAAAAACATACTTGTAACTATTAATTTCATGCAGATAAAATGTGTCTGATATATTGTGACCTTTAAGGTGACTTTGTTCCTTTTAGACAGAAAATTCAAGTACCGTATATCGGGTTTTTTTCGCGTGTGTCTAATTTTCGCTATATTCGCGAGCAAAGAGAAACGCGAACAATTAAATCCGCGAAAATTTAGTACAATATTTCACGAATTTTCATGTACCGGTTGCTGGTATTCCTACTTTCAGTTTGCATACCGGTGTCTGCATAGAATTAATGCGTCATACTGTTTGGTTTAAAAATCGATATAGAGAACGGAGATAATTATTACCTGTTTACTGCGGGTACAATGCATGGCTTAATCCCCTATTCTTAAACATTTTCATAAATGAAAATATCTTTATACTGGTATATAAGTGAGCGAAACTCAAACGTATGTTCGTTTTTTTCCCGATATTTATTATTGCATAGATCGAATATACATGCACGACTTATATCTTGAGCTGTTCGATCAATTTAAAAATGTCGATGTTAAACTTTGTTAGCTTTAAAAAGCCGAATAAACCAGCTAACGAAATGGCTGATAGGCTAGTTGCGTGGGCTTCACGTTTCAAAATCACCGTCTCGTGGATCTTATAAAAGTTACACACCTGAGGATAGATTTAACATAGGCAAATATGCTGCCGAACATGGAAATATGCATGCAGTGAGAAAATTTTCTGCTGAGATGAACAAGAAAATAAGTGAAAATACAGTTAGAGGTTTCAAGAAAAATTACTATGAACACTTGAATATTGCAAAAAAGCGAAAACGTGACGATACTGAGGGACACGACGAAGTGCCTCAATTGACCCCCAAGAAACGTGGTCGAAAATTACTGCTCGGAGAAGACTTAGACAATATGGTTCAAAATTATATACTGAATGTGCGAGAATCAGGTGGTGTAATAAATACCCAAATTGTGCTTGCTGCTGCTCGTGGAATTGTGATTTCTCGTGATCGTTCACTCCTAACAGCGTTGTGGGAGAAATACTACGGTCGGCCGCAGACGCCCATTCAGGACTAAAAGGCTGAGACTTTATTAACCTAGTAAAGTAAGTAAGCTGATGACATTAATAACGTTTGTCCCACAAAAATAAAATAATCACAACCTTGATAAGACATCATCATAAACAAAGACAGCATGCTTAAAAAGACAATAAAACACAACAAATTGATACATACTTAGAGACAATTCAGGGTTAAAAAACTTTAGTGCATACTTCTATATTTGTTACATGAGACATATATACTCTAAATGTCTTATCAATCAAACATTGTGGATTAACTGTATACATGTATAAGTAATACATTTGTTGGAAAACGTGATACTTTTTATCTGTGTCGAATATAGAACATCTCAAACTCCCATGCATTTGATTATTTCCTTATTATTTTCCTTAATTTTTTTGTACATGTGTATTTGAATTTGCATATTACTATATTAAATCCAATGTATTTATACGCTCACTGATATATCAAATATGTAACATTTCTTCATATAATATTGCAATATAATTATAATACCATCTTCATTATCATCATCAACAACAACCTTACTAAACCTACGTATTTAACGGTTGATGGTGCTTAGAGCTTTTCATGACCTATGAATGAAATATTGTGACCGATAAAAATGTTAAACACAAATGTAACTTTTAAAGTATTCTTTGTTATGCATTTCGGTTAACATCGATTTTCGCCTTTACAAAACAAATAGTGGATCCACAGGTATTTTAAGTTTGAATGCAGACAATTACGATTCAGTATAACAGTACCAAAATGTCCACATATTTTCCGACCGCCCCTCGTAGAGTAGATGAAATCATTGATCTTAAAAAAACACTTTTTTGTATCTTTATCAATGTCTTGAAAATTGTAATTTGCCACTCTCAAAAAAAAGTAGTAGAAACTAGAATGAAACCATACTATTATTAATGTAGACGGTATTTCCCTGTTCTATGGACATGCACAAATTCTTCTGTAGAACTTCGCAGATACATCAGCGTCATGCTTATCCCTTTTATAATTGTCTGTGAAGGCACACGTCGCAGAGTCTGCGTCATAGGCAAACCAACTGCAAGTGATGTTTGACTCACAGAGGCAGAGTTCTCTGCACTCTGTAAGACTGACATTACCACTGACATTACTGACATGTGCATTGAAGAAAGCGTTCTGAAGCTCAAATATATATTCAAATGTGTCGTCATAGATCGTGCAATCTGAAACAAAACCACATATTCTTGACCACCATTATCCTTTGAACGGTTCATAAAGAGCGCACAATATAAGCGTGCTATACAAGTATTCTTAGTACATACAATGTAAGGGAAGATCCAAGTAGTCTACACGCAACACGTAAAGTAAACATTTTGATTAACTGATACATCAGATTGGAGTACGAGTATAACTTAAAATGTATAACAAATGTATATCAGCACGTCAAGATCCAAAAAGCTTGTTTTGTACGAGACGCGGATGGAGACCAATGGTTCATTATTGAGTTACACAATTTATGAATACCCGAATGAAATATCATAGCTATATGGGATATTAGATAACTTAACGTAAATTGATCTATTTTAGGGTACACACTAACGTTTTATGAACTTCAAGTTTGTCTGTATTGGTACGGGAGAAAATAATTAGATGGACTCAGTTGTGAAATGGTATTTTTGATTATTTTAAGGAGTTTCTTTCGGCTACATTTGCTTCAATTAAGGAAAAATGAATTACGGGTATAAAGAAAGAGTTGTAAAAGTCCAATTTAATATGTGCAGTTGAGCAAAAAATGAAAAGCAACATTATGTTTTCAGTTTCAAGAGAATATCACAGTACGGTCTTCCTGTTAAGGCAGAAACACAGTACCTAAGAGTATCCAAAGTGTCTCTACAAGCAGACCAAAAATGTCGGGGTATGTTTCTCGTGCTGTAATCAAGTGCATTTGAACATTTGAAACTGGAAATTTGCGAACAGGGTTCCATGCAGTGGCAAAGTAAACAAAAAGGTAAGTTCAGTCTCTTCTCAGGTTTGTTCACCAAAATGCACTGAGAACAGCTGCATAAATTATGTTTACGAGAAAAAAAATCGTTTAATGAGCAATTTCACGAACCACAGGTCTACAACATACAGGTTATTCCGGTACATGAAAGGACGTATCGCCAGTTTGAAGTTTGGAAGAATGTATTCATTAGTGGGACTGTATTAAAGTTGACACGTATAAGATAAGCGTTATAGTCGTATGTTTAAACAGTACGAAATGTGTATCAAAACAACTTGGCTGCATTAAAACGTATAATATGAGTGGTACCCAGTAATACAGACATGTCTTCGGATGAAGATCAATGCACAATATCGGCTTTACATATCAGAAAATATATTGAAGTTGTCGATTTGGAAAAAATAAGAAGTCGACATGGCCATGGACTTAATTTCTCCTTTTGGGTACTGTAATAATGAAGTAGCACTGAGCTCTACATGTACATGGAGAGAATATCAGTCTGTAGAAATGTATTAAAATAGCATGCCGAATTTCCCCGCCGAGGCAAGGTTTTTGTGTAAAAGCTGGTCATACGAAATATCGTTGAACCGGAACATGCTCTTTATTTACACATCTTTTCTTGTTAGAAACGATTCCCAGATTTGATTTTTTGAAATTTATTCTGAAGTTGCTGAGAAATATCGCGGAAGCAAAGGTACATTTTAAGTGTAATCAAAGGACAATAATTCCGTGAAAAATCAATCATGAAACTGGATTATGCTAATTATAAGCGCATCTCCTTTTGATAATGAAGTAGTCTGTGAAGTTTAACTAAATCTAGGTCATAAATACCCCGGACAAAAATGCACAAATGTGTTATAATTACCTGATGTAAATATAACAAGAATCATGTTAGACATGACTATCCTCCCGCCGAGTGCTCTTTCGATGACCAAGAAATTTATGGTGAGAAGAATGGATATGGTATTGGTTCTAATTAAATGAAATGTTAGTAATTATAACGTGTTATTCACCTGCATTTTCTCTGTGTTAATGTCGCACTTCTACTCTGAAACTCTGAAATTGTATGCTTTGCACAAACATTTTATACGAAAAATCAATAAAGGAAGATAACTCAAAACCAGGGCAAGTTTAAGTTATGGTTCTTAGACACTGTACTGTATCTTAATGTCCTCTATGACTGTACACTATTTGAATCAATTCAGTTCAGTACTTAAGGAGTCATGGCCCTGACAAGAAAAGGTAATTAAGAGAGATAATTCAAAAATAGGATAAGCTAGAGTTAAGGTCCTTGTACCCTGCACTTCTTCTCAATGTCCTCTGTCTGTGTGAACGGATTAAACAAATTCCCTTGAATACTTTCGATGTTATGTTCCGGACAAAAGTGTTATTTGAAAAGTTAATAAGGGGAGATAACTTAAAAATAGAGTCCTCTGTCTGCCTCTGAGCCTTACCATATCCCCTGCGAACGGATTGACACCATTACAACATACGGCAGGTTGGGGATAAGAAAGTTTCGATTGTACAAAAAGGTAAAACCTGCACGCGAGTTTTGAAGACATTCATTTTTAACGAAAACGAACTGGATATATTTTTAGAATGGATTCCGAACAGAGGAGCAGGCAATTTAGACTTACGTATGAAATTGATGATTTGAACATAAAAATCACTTTTTTTTCATTTTTGATCAGTCGAAACTGCTCGTAGTTTTCCAATTTTCATCGAAACTCAGTGCACAAAATTAATGTTTTAACTGCAGATACTCCTTGCTTTGAAACAGCAGGTGCTTTTGGACAGAGTTTGAAAGGGAGATTTAATTGATACTTTGTAAGTACTACCACTTAAAGCTGCTTGTTCAAAGTTTCCGGTGAAAACAGCTTACTTCTCCAAAATGATTTACTAAGACATGTAAAAGTAATGACTACAATCAACAACATAGAGCAATTTGAAAAAAGAATTGTTGGAAATGTGAGTTTGGTTTAAAGGCACTGCTACAATATATGTTTATATTAGAATTTCAAAACCGTTTTAAACGCTTTATAATTTGGTAGCGTTTAGTTTCAAAACTGCAGAAATAATTTAAATGAATTTATATTAAAACCTTTTTATTTAATGATTCGTTCTAGAATTTGTTTATTTCAGACAGTTGCAAGAATCTTGTTTTTTTCACCATGATCTAAGAGCGAGCAGCTTTAAATTGATAGTCATAGTTTTAGACAAAATCCAAGATGAGATACTATTCGTGAAACTTATAAATGTGCTAGAAATGACTTTCGGATAATTATTAAACCAATCAGTTATTATTTATGAAATGATACTTTTTTCCATTACGATATCTTCCTAAACATAACGTGAAGTTTTAAGAAGATTGATTGAATACTAACTGAGATATGACTCATTGAATTGTACTACTCCGATTTCAAAATTCAAATAAAGGTGAGTTACATACGTGAGTTTGCATAAGTTGCAACCAAGATGCCAAATGACGTAAAATGTTGCATAGCTTCACTTGAATAAACTTATGACAACTTGTGAAGATGGAAGAATTTCGATTGGAAGAATTTCGATTGAATAGTATTTGAGATATGATAAAATAAATTGGTAAACCCCATTTCAAAAGTCCCATGAAGTGCGGTTACCTCGCAGTAACTGGGGAAACATATTATGTAAAACATGAAAAAATGATAAGAACTATAGAAAATGTGGCTTTTGAACTTTGAGGGAAATAAGTAACTCACGAGCGTGTAAGTTTGCAGTAGACCAGGTACACACTTCAGCTCATATTTCATTATATAAAGTAAAGTGCAAAGTAATGAACAACACGCATCAATTATGTAGAGACAACACAAAGCACTGAAAACAGTATACATATAAAAGATAGGTTAAATCCTAAGTTACCACCATGGAAAGGTCATTTACCCGAAATGAAGGCGTATTTGTATTTGTAGAAGTACGATCTGACATGTTCTATTTTACAGATGAAGGGATCTTAAGAGACAAAACAATCGGACAGTTACGGGAGTCTATTGTTATGATTAGTCAGAAGTTAATAAATGAGCCGTGACATGACAAAACCAACATAGTGGTCAAATGGCTTAATCGAGAAAACGCGACGTAAAGCTGACGTCAAAATCATCACGTTACTTATAACTATTACACGACGCGTGCTTTCCTAATTAGCGGTGTATAATATTAAAGACAGTGCGTGGATCCGGAGTATCCATGGAGTGATGTAAACAAAACCAAAAATGCAGTGGGCGGATGCAGTTTGAATACAAGAATTTAGATAAGGGCAGAGGGTGGAGAGGAACTACAGCTAATTGTTAAATATAGGTGTGCAGACAACTGCTCAATATCTTTAAAATTCCAAAAATCGGGTGTCCGTTTTAGTTTTAAGTTCTTCGGCAGTAGTCAGTACAAATCTGGTAAGTTTAGCCTTTCTTAGTAAAGGAAGTTACTCTGACCAAATATATCTACTACTCATACTGGCTCCAGTGATATTTTTCCACATGTTTCATGTCGAACTTACAAAGATTTTGCGATATCGATACTCTTTATATTCGTATGCAGACAGTACTCTGCAGATCTGTCTGACAATTTTGTACTGTAGATCTAAGACTGTTTATTATCCATGTATATGGACATTTAAAGTAAATAAACCCTCCTTAATTTAGTTAAAATTAATTATATATCTATACCATTAACCCACAAAAGACAACGACACAATCGTCAGCCAAAATGATAAGCATGAAGGATTGACCTCAAACACTAAACTGTTTAAAATAAAGAACTTCCATGGCTATTTCACAGATTTAACAGTAAATACTTTCGCAAAAGTAAAGTAAAATGGGGTCTGCCTTTGACATAAGTCTAACCAACTACCCGGCTAATATTCATTTAAGATCGCTACATTTAGATCTAATTGCAAAATTACAGACTCGACATTATCAGTGCTATTTTCAATTGGTTAGGTAAACTGTCCACCTGTAAATAACCGAATTCTGCGGGTTGCGGGTTGGAAGCTGAGGTCTTTTATTATAGACGGTACGATACCGATTTCATGCGGGACTTTGAACATCAAGTGAATAAGTACTATTTTGCTAATGATTTCAGAGTTGCACACAACAGGCCAGGGATGGTGTTTATAAAGAAAACTCCGGATGGAGAAGAAACATCGTTTTTTATCGTCCGTGACAATAACACTGCGTTTGATACGAACCTGAAACCACAAGCCTAGCCCGCAGGTGGACTGTACCTTTATCTGTCCATTCGTCGCCACGTGCGACCACTGGCACAACATGAGACATGTCCCCTGTCTGCTCATAAGGAGTTACTTCGAGAGTAATTCATTAAAGTTTGTTATGAACACATACAATATTATGATAATTTTTCATGATGATTGGAAACTCAGTTATGTGTAAACCACAAGTCGGGAATGACTGTTTCTTAACTTGAGTATATTAAAATTAGACAAAATTCACAAGAAACTCGGTTTTTTAAACATGTCGTACTTGTTTTTTATTTATTCCCATGATGAATGTCTTTATCTCATGAAAATATCGTCTGCGACAGTTTGCACGAGGATCGAGCTCAAATTGGCAAACGATGAATGAAATTGAAACATAAAAATCTCTTTTCTTAACGGTAAGTCGACTGATGCCGTTTCCTGGTTGACTACTGTTTTTGATAAATAAATCTATAGAAAAACAGCTTTGCTATTACACTAAAATATTGGAAAGTCAAGTATTTGCTTTTTGCATATAAATGATAAATGATAAATATTCAACGTTTTATAGACATGTATAAATTTTATTATATTCAATTCTAACACATAAAACTACGAAAGGTAATGAAGAAAAGAAAAGTTGAGATTCCGGGCATGATGAAAGTGTTGTCCTCTATGCAATCTTACGATGTTATCGTATCAAAAAAATCTGTTTAATTTCGGTTTTCTTACGTTTCATCAACTATTTGTTAAAGTCCCAGGATCTCTTTGAATTTACTGATAGGATAATGATAGAACCATGTTCTATTCACTCTAAAACAATGTTGACATCTTCATTACTTTTGTATTCAAATCGTTTCTTTACGAAAAAGAGTTGCAAGAAAGCCTTTCTTATTTTTGCAATATCATTAAAAAACATACTCACGTAACGTCAAAAGTTGCGACTCACAACTGTAACATTAAAACGACGTTGAAATTGTAGCAGTTTTGGGGAGATATGTGTTCTGTTACCGTTTTATTGTTGTATTGAAAAAAACACATAATAATGTCAACGTAAGTTTAGTTCGATTAAGACGAAAGCTTCAGTAGCTCATTGAATCGCCCTCGAACATTCGTGCGTGGTACGTATAAGCACAATCGCGAAAGTGAGGCAGTAAGCTTTTGGACGCAATTGACTCAGTGATTGAATAACTCAAATAAACAATATACTACAATATCATATTTTAAGAAAGGACTTCTAATCTTCCAAAACTGACAAACCCCAATCCTTCCAGTGACAAAAAAATATATTTCAATAGGCTAACTTGTTGATAATTTCGTCTATCATATGATAAGCTGTACTGTAGCTGTATTCATTTCTCAGTTGAAAATTATAGGAAATAACTTTAAGAAGTAAGACACAGGAGCTGATTAGTGACTTTATGACTAAAAAATGGCTAAATGTTGATAAGTTCTTGTTTATGTTCGTGACGCATGGAGATTAATGTTTTCCGGCATATTAAATTTTAAGAAGAAATATTCAAATGAAAATGATCACTGAGTGACTCTTTGGTTATACCATAGTTCATGTTTCAATCACATACTTGGATATTAAACCATTTGGTCAGAGTCTATATAATGAAAAGATCATGCTTGGGATAAACCCTTTTAATTCAACAACACTCAACATTGGTTTAAATTATCAGAAGATCAAGCATGCATTTTTCTTAAATATTAGCAGTTTTTCAAGAATTAAATAAATTTACACAAACTTGCAACATCTTGGTGTTACAGTGCACATACATTCAATTTTCTCCCCAGTTCTAGTTCATTCTAGTTAAATTAAGATACATTTATTGTATATTTTGGTACAGAGAGAAAAATTAAAAATAGGGAAAAAATCAATTTTAACATTTTAAGACAGCATTTTCTTAATTAGATGAGTAAATCTATTTATGTATTCTGAAAATGACATTTGAAAATTACATAATCATACAAAAGAAAACTCATGTTTGTATTTTTATTGTGTCAGCATTTTAATCAATGTTTGTTTACATGTACTTCATGACCGACAAACTAGGTCATGAAAGTAGTTCGTCATCAGCTGTTGCTAAGGCCAGTGAGGAAATGTTTTCGTAAAGCTGTCCTAAATGATTTAAGACTTGTCATTCATTTTTTATTATGTACAAAATGACAATATTAATACTAGCTATAAAAGCAGGTGTAAAATGACACATTGATATGAGTTGTAGCATTTTAAAATCACTTTGATAGCCAAATGGCGGCTAAAAACAGAATGTCAGTATGGCAGGCCCTTGTCGTGTCGTGTAAAGTTTGCCTGTCGTGTAAACCTCATGTTTATACTACAGGCCGATTTTTCACAAATAAAGCAGTGATGGTAGGATAAATTGATACATATATTAAAATATGTTTCCAGACTGAAAGCTGACGGCAAATCATTATCAATACATTATCCTCACAAGATAACTGTCATTTTATTGTTATAAACTTCGTCGGTGTCTTATGGTAGCTTGAACAAACGTTGTTTTTTTTATTATACTAGAATTAGATTTTCCTTTCGCATTGTGAGACTGATTAAATGGCTATCTTTTTCATTTTTACCGTTGAACAAAATATTTTTAAGAACTCGTTCACGAGTAAGCACTGGGCATGATTGATTGCGCATTTTTGAGAAGAAGTCACTATTTTGAAGCTTAATTAATGCGAAATACATTCATACGACCTAACAAATTAAGGGTATATTAACGGTAGGATTTTTCAGAAACTGGACAATTTTAAGAACTCGTTATGCGATATTTTGGTCAGTAAAATAACGCAGTATCTTCTCTAAACTACAGCTACTGGTGCTCTAGCTAAGGCGAACCTCGTAAATGTAAAGATATCAGAATTATATGCAGAAGCTTTTGTTGCAACTAAATTTGAACACAAACTCCCCTGAAAAAAGTAATTTTTTTAAAGAAGGTTACATAGTTTAACCGTTCCTGAAAAATTGTATGTCTTTTTTATTGTGTCACCATTAACTGTCAAATTAAAAGGAATAAGAGATGCATACGAAAGAACATTTTATGCCGAGTTTCCATGCTGTTTGGGCAAAAAATATTCATTTTATAGATAATACAGGTTGTACCGTCAATCGTTTTTGTTACAGGTTATATACCCAAATTTAGCACTTTCATGGTGTTTTAACCTGTATTGTTGTTTCAAAATGTTTTTTTAGCATTTAAGTTTTAATATCATTTGATAGCGAATTCAAAAAACTACATTTCAGTATGTATCGCACGAAAATCCGTATATTCATTACGCACTTATTCATAAAAATAAGCTGATGATTTGCACAAACTTTACGCGGGTCGCAACTTTTGAAGTTACGTTGCTCTTTATTTCGAACATGTATATCGATTTAAAAAGTTAAGCTAGGAATGTTTTTGATACAAATGAGTGTCATTTCCGCTGGTAATACATCTTTCTTTGTAAAATAAGAGCTACTTGTAATTGTGGTTCTGGGACTTTAAACATCATTGACAAATCAAATAATACCGAATACTGAAAATGTGCGACGTGTAGTGTATGCGACGTCATTGACGTTAAATGGCGTATTTAGTGATTTTATGTCCCATTTTCTAATTTCCGTATTTTTTCGTTTTATAAGGAATCAGTGTTCTTCATGAAAAGGATTACCCTATAATATGTGTAAATTTCATCGGGATACAACTATGGGCCAAACATCGGACCAAAACGTACCGAACCCTTTAAATCATCAAATGTTTACGCTGCTTCCAAACAAACGACGTCACGAACGTCAATTTTGTTATTTTATACCGCTTTGCCTACCTAATTGATAAACGCTTTTGGTCAACTTCCCATCGACGTAAAATCATAAGACTTGTCACAAAAGACTGGTAAAGATTGCACGTTTAAACCACTTAAAAATTTTAAAAATGTGAAATTTAACCACTATGTTGGTTTTGTCATGTCACGTCTCAAATGTACATTAATTAAAAAAAGAAAATTCGGTAGGAAACAAATCTCTCTTCTGTGCACAAAATGCCAGTGTAGCGACTCTCTATAATAAATCGCTATCCTCATTTAAATTGCAAAACAACAAATCAAAGTGTATCAAAATAAACGGCCTCTCGTAGCAACGGTGCATTACTACCAACTACGATGCATCACACTACAGGCCAAGGTGCATTGTCACAAGTCACAAGGCAACGTTACAAGCCAAGGTGCATCGCTACAAGGCAAAACGTATATTTTGTGTTGCTTGTTAATAAATAAAGAGTGAAAGGAAGGTCAATATCGTAAGTTTAAACATTTGAAATGTAACAAGAGCCATGTTACACATGGTTAATCCCCCCGCTGGGAAGAAGTTACCTGAAAGTTGTACTTTCGTACATTTTACTTGGTGAGAGGAAATCCTTAAAAAGCCGTATAGTTATGGTCATGCTGAGTACAGTTTTCAAGTAAGTGGAAAAAGAAAAGGCAATGAAGAGAAGGTTTGCAAAATTATATTAATGTTCATTATCAGTATAGGTACGATATTTTTCTATTTAACTAAAAGTAGGCAAGGTAGAGTTATTGTTCTTGCACACTGCACTTCCTACCAATGTGCTCTGTCAGTGTATTAAGTTTGAAGAAAATCCCTCAAGTACTTTTGGAGTTATGCTCCGGACAAAATTGGGACGGACGGACGGACGGACGGACGGAGACCATTACTAATATCCCCTTCGCCTTCGGCGGGGGGATAAATTAGGGATAGTGTACTAAGTACATCGTTGAGTATAAAATATTTTAAACAATACAAGTGATGCCATGGTTTTTAAATCATTTCAAAAACATGCAATGGATAAAGGTGAGAGTGGTGTAGGGTTTTATTGCATATACGACATGTTTCCTTGAAAACACGCAAATATATCATAAGTTAGAGACAAAGGGGTTTAGCTCTAAGTTTAGCGTGTCTATCATGATATTTTGATCTTTCTAATGAGATCAGAACTTTCCCATTTTATTAAGTGCTGGTTGTCGATCTTCGACGAGTTTCGGAGAAATATTCAAAATCGGTTAGCTCAGGTCCATCAAAAGAACATTTTGAGAGGTTCGAAATTGATTCCATCTGGAGTAAGTCTCGAAAAAGATTAATATAACTTGTAACAACTTGTTTCGCAATCGAGGGTAAAACAATTAGTATAAATATATATCAGAAATGAAATAAAATAAAAAGGCGTGTATATTTTAACGTACTGAATAAACAATTTTACATGGTTGTGCTTCTTCATGTCGACTTGTGTGATTTTTGCATCGTACGTTAATATTTCCGGGCTACTCTTCGTGAAAAATTGATTTGTTGCTAGAATACCAACATATAATTGGTAGACTATTTCTTGATTTGTCGATGAGACACTCTAATGTCATTTGGAAATTGGATATTCAAAAAGATCTGTATACTTACCCAAAAGACATGTATCTTCAATGGCGTTATAATAATAGTACGGTCGACATTTACATCTGCCTCGCAGACAGTATTTAGTCTTGCAGTCGGAATACGATTCACACGGTGCGGCTGTCTGAAATTTATATTTGTATGTCCTTCATTATCTAAACAGTTCTGTTTCAGTTAACTTAGTATACGCACATAAGATCATAGTAATATTCAATAAATCGGTACGAAATATATGTGCTATATTCAAATTGTAGTGAAAATTGTTGCCAATAAGCTTATTCAATGAGTATTATATAGTAGAAGAATCTTTCACTGGTTGCACGTGCAGATTGGAATATTTGGCTCGAGGGTAACTGTTTTTTGGCGGATACGAGGCTCTGTCGAGTTAACGCCAAAACAGTTATCCGAGAGCCGGATATTCTCATCTGCACGTGCAGCTAGTGATATATTATTTGTCTTGCATACCATATTCTACTTATATTAGCAAAAATAAAATAAAACTAATGATTTATATTTACGCGCTTTTTTCTTGTTGTAATGTACGACTTTACACATTCATTCACGAAAGTAGTTCTTTGTGACGTCATTAAGTCGTCTTACACCAGGGGGTGTAAGATGAGATTTTCCAGCACTGGTAAAACCTACAGATATCCCAATCTGGTATGCAAGAAAACATTTCCTTTTTTTTAAACCTTACATGGTACTTTATTAGATCTGTATACTTGACTCTGTTAGAAGTGACAGATATGCCTTTAGCAGCAGCAGGTTATGACCAGCCTGAACAAGTCCGTAAATGATCTGCACTGTTTACAGTTATAAAATCAGTGGCTCTATTTTAACTTTAACTGGTACTGTTCGAGTTGAAGGATGGATGATGGATACGGCTATTCTGAAAAATCAGCTAAGTAAATGTTAAACTGTCTTAGCTTTAGGAGATGAAATAAGTTTGTAATGAAATTTCAGTTTATTAAGTAAAATAAAATGTTATTCTACACACAAACATGAAATGATGTAAAAATGAAAACCTATAAACAAGTTCATGGCCCTGTATAAGTAACCGCGGTGCTATTACTGTAAATGAAGAAGGTCCAGTGTTATAAAAATGAAACTGATTTTTTTTTCTGTCAAAACGTCTGCATTCCTGTACAGATCATGACTTGTGCAACCTTTTAACCAAGTTCCATAGTAATCAAATTAATGTGACTTGTTAAATATTAACAATGTTTTCTTAAAATCTGAAAAAGTGTCGTTAGCCTTCACTACATAATAATTATGGCTCTATATCCATACAGATCAGTTACATTCTCTGTTACAATTTTAGTTTTCTAGAAGTCAAATGACGATGACATTAAGAGTGATCAAAACTTCTGATTACAATTTAATGTAGGGCATGCAAGTGCCATAGCCACAGTTCATACAAGTAGTGTTGGCTTCCTACTGACTTGGCTACATAAATATCAAATGAGAAATTTGACATTGATAGTATTTACAAAATATTAATTTAGAGTAGTGTTTTGCTAAAAGTTGTACACTGCTATATGTTTTCACCTCACATGACCCAATCTTGAGTATAACTGAGCTCATAAAAATTAGTCTGAGATCTTATGTTTATGTACAAAATTACTGTCAGCAACATTCTTTGTTAATGGATATGAATATGGGTTTTTCACAGACTTCTGCGCATGCACGACATTAATGAATATCGACCGTATTAGTAACTGAGGGGGCATTTACACGCCACTGTATAAGCGATATATACTGATATATTGATCTATCATTTATATTTGTTTTATAAAACTCTTTAACGAGATTGTTATAAGCCATCAGTAAATGATGTTTAATCATATTTTATTCTTTTAATCATTCAAATATATTTAATTAATATTTAGAATGTTCAACCAAAAAATGTAAACGACGGACACATCTACTCGACGGTTATTTTCTTTTATAAAACGGTACGGCAACAGTTTTAAATATATTTTATTTAAACCTTTTTTAATTTGTCTAATTTTGTCTGTATGGGAATATGATTTAAAAATTATAATTATCTTAATAGTTTTAATACACAGAGGCAGGCGTATTAATTAACTGCACGGACCTAAATACACATGTGTAAAGAGGTCCATGTTAACTGAAATAAAACTGCATGCACAGCGTGTTTTTTTTGTCTTCTGCCTTACTATCTTTTAAATATTGTGACGATGTTTTAAGGTATTCTTCCAAACTTTGTTTTATTGGAATTTTAAACTTTTAGTTAAAATAAGATAAAATGTTAAAATCAATAGATTAATAGATTTTTATATTTTTTTACAGATCTACATACATCATGTCAGAAGAAAGAAAACGACCGCGTCGCGTTTTTCATTTTTTTTTGTATCTTCATATTAATACTAGTATCATTATTTGGTACTATGACGACACTTTTTAAGCTACGAGAATTCTTTCCGTTTTTCTCAACAAAAAATCATTTTGTGTAAACAACAACATCGTTTTAAATTGATAATTTTAATGATTAAAATAGACTTTTACCCGGAAAAAGTAGGGGAATAGATGAATAAATACTGTCCGTATACCCGTTTATATACTTTCAGTTGTAGAAGTATGTTAGCATTTTAAAAGCATTTTCTCTCTTTTCAATATTTTTTTAAAACTTTTGTTAGCCCGTTTTTTTATCATCTGTTTTCAAACTGATTACGAAGCTATGTACTGTACCTTAAATTAAAATTAGCACAGGTCCATTTTTCTTACTATTTATATTAATTGGCTTTCTTTAGAATATGGTGCTGACTTCTTTCAGACATCGTAAAAAATCGTTTCATTGATTAGTAGATTATTTTAAAATTATTATCTAAAGTCATGATTAATGTGTAATTAAGCCGTATGAAGTATAGGTCCGTGACCGTAGTAGTTCACGAGTTACGGAAAAAAAAACTCTCACGCTGTACTTGCCATTTCTGTTTATCACTAATTGCTTCCGTTTTCAAACTCACTTGGACATTTTTCAAACTGTTTTATTGAAATTTACTTAATAAATTCTTTATTCTTTTGTTGAAACACAAAACGCGCTGTAGAAGTGTTTCTGTTTGAATAAAGAAAGCTCCCACTCCACGTATTTTCTTTGCTTTATTTTTTAATTTAAATGCTAGTACGAAATTACTAAACCTATTAAGAAATACATTTTTTATATTTTGTTGAAATGCTGAAAGTCAATTTAAATAATTTCTGTAATCATTTAATATGCACATTCATGAAATTGTAGTCTGACGAAGCCTATATAGCTATGCCTTCGCCGGCGATTCTTTTCTTTCCTCCATATTATAATTTCATCATTTTCTACAATTAAAGTTACACAAATATGCTTTTTTAAGTAAGGATATAATTTGTAGTAGAATAAGTTAATAATGTAGTAAAATACACGATAGTCATAGGATTATTCATTCATGATACGTAAAAAATGTTACAGGCTTTCGTTATCGGACCGAAACTGCCCCTTCATTTGCCGATAACTGTTTGTGCTCTTTAACGCTGAAGAGTACGCAAGAACGATAAGTCTGTGAAAAACCCGTAAAAATGGAGGCACTAAAGTGAATACATTATTCTATAAGTTCAGTGGCCATACATACATTGTATTAACATTAAGCATTATATATGACTTCCCATTAAAGGGACATACCCTATAACTGATGTCAAACTAAATAACCCCACAACATAAATAATAGAATGTTAAGAAGTATTTTAATTTAACCTAAAAGTTTAAGCTATGCATTACAGTCATTATCAATAAAATCAGCGTTTTAAAATATGCTGCAGTACCGTAAACCATTCATTAATCTATGTAGAGTTGTTGTCGTACAATTGGTGGATGCGATTTATTACAGAAGGCCTCTATATTGATTAATTGTGGTAAAATGAGGCATTTTCGCCATATGTTGTTCTTTAAATTTTAAATTGTATTTATT